>CM052214.1:3740423-3809096 GCA_028454225.1 Lasioglossum leucozonium
AAGTGGACCTGGTGTTGAGAAATTTTATTAATTAATTATTTTTGAAGCAAAATAAATATCAGGTGGACCTGATCTTGAGAAACGTCATAGTTTTTAGCTGAAGAAAATGAAAGCAATTTTCTCGAAGATCTCACATCAGGCCCAGGCAACTTCCCCGCTGTCGGTACCGGTTCCCCCACTACCAAGTGTTTCCCCTACCGCGCTGTGCCTCGCGTGACTAATCTCCCCACTCAGGAGTCTGGTGGGCGGACCCAGTAGGAGTAGGGAGTAGTAGGGAGAGTTGCCCAGGCCTGACGTTCGTGAAGAGAATTCTTTGGAATAATTGAGAATCGGTATAATTTCTGTCGTCAGGATGACACCGGTGGGCATCACGTCGGTGATCGCCGGCAAAATACTGGGCGTGACCGACCTGGCTCTGGTGATGTCGCAGCTCGCCTGGTTCATCGTCACGATCGTGATCGGTGTGTTTTTCTATCAGCTGGTGATCATGCAGCTGATCTACCTGGCGTTCGTGAGAAAGAATCCTTTTAAATTCTACGCCGGCCTCGCCCAGGGCACCCTCACCGCCTTCGCCATGGCATCAACGTGAGTCGTCGATCTTCGAACTCAGCCCGACCTTCAGCGTGCTCTCGTATCTGTATATATATATATTTATATAAACCACAAAGAAATATCGATATATATATATACATATATATATACACATATGCCTGCCTCACATGGCCTCGGTCGTCATCGTCATCTCCGACCTCCATTTTTTTTTCTTTGCTATTTTCGTTTTGTCTCGTTGGGGAACAAAAGAAAAAAAGAAAGGAAAAAACATCTAATTCGGTCTCCGCGGCATTTTCTCCACCCTCCCCCATACCCCTTTGCCACACCCCTCGAAAAAAAAAGATTTTCTTTTCTCGTCGTTGCTTTTCGCGGCGGTGTAACGAAAACAGTATTCCCTCTTGCAAAATGTCGCGTCTGTATATTTCCCCCACCCACACGAGACCATCGCACGCACATGCTCGAACAGAGAAATGACGGAGGAAAGGACAACCGGTGGCTCGATAGGACAGAACAGTTTCAGAACAGTTTTGTCGATGAGTAAAACAAGTGCACGAAAAACGGGCTGAGAAAGAGAGGAGAGAAATCGTGAAAGTGCTCCGTAGCGGCGAGGCGCGCGCGACGCAAGAGAGGGAATACTGTACGTCTCGGGAGGGAGAGAAAGAGAGGGAGAGAGAGAGAGGAGGAGGTGTACCAGGCCCGTACACAGCTGTTTTGCGATTGTTCGAGTCGATTGATCGAGACAATATGTGTTTCAGCTAGCCGGGAAGGAGGCTTTGCGAGGCCCGTGGTCCCGTAATTCCAATTCCAAAACGACTCCGAATATTTTTCAGCAGCGTTTCACAACGTCTCGTGCAAAAACGTTGTCGAACGCTGATTACACGGAGCCGTGAATCACACCTCCCGTCCAAAAATCAAAAAGAACAAAAAAAATATCACCAGATAATTTCGATCTCTTCACCGGGCTCTCGTTAACGTTTCTTTAATGTTCTCGCGGGTTTTCTCGATCGTGGGACGGTCTCGTCATGACCGATCAGAGAAAGTGAGAAAAGTAAAGAGCAAAAAAAAAAGAGTGAGAAAGAAAGGGAAAGGGAGAGAGGTATGCAGTTCCGGGTGGCACTTAGGATGATGATACTCCCGGTTGTCGGTCATCGTCCGCGAAATTTCGGCGAGAAAATCCCTTCTTTTGTTCCTGTGTACACACTGGAGCGACGTGATCAGCAACCTCTTGCTAAAATGTTCCCGAATGTTGCTCGCAAACTAAATCGGAAGGGGGTGCTTCGCGTCCCCTACCACCGGGTATCGGTTCCCCCACTATTTCGTATTGTCCCGTAGGAGTTTTTGGGGAGAATCCAGGAGTAGGGAGGGGAGTGGTCTTCGGAGGGTCAAGAGGCAAAGTCGAGTCTCTCGAAACGTATAAAAAAATATATAACTTGTGCAATTTTAATAATTCTTACTTGAAAAAAATAACATATCTACATCAACTGCTTGTAAACGTGTGTCTAAAATAATAATCAAAAATGTTCGTTAGTTCTTGCAAAAAAAATTGGTGAACCCTCTGGAGCAGAGGAGAGGAACCACTATATCCAATAGAGGAGGCCGCTATAATTTTTTATTCGTTGGTATTTTCATTCGTTTAAGCATTCTATTAATTTTCAAATTGTCGTAATATATAATTAAATACTAATTGATACAAGAGCTAGAGCTTTCCCCTTCTGCTCAGGGGGATGCCAACATTTTTAACGAAGGGAATTTTTTTAACCACGTTGCTGGTGGTTGTCGCTTCAGCGTGGCGAGGAGAGTTAGGCTAGTCCCGTGCCGTTTCGACGACGTGAAACGGAACGGGGTGGCGCGAGGCTGAAATTTCGTGGCGCGCGGCACTATATGATGACAAAAGTTGACGAAGAACGGAGGACACGTGAAAAGAGAAAGAGAGATACACACGAGTGAATGGGGACCGGTGTTTCGTGTCTCTTGAGCCGGAAATCAGCTGACTCCGTGTCACCTGGACTGATTCGCGGCGCAGAAGCCTTCGAGGGCTTCTTCGCGATGATCCGAATCCTCCAGTCTTCCGTGAAAGACGGAGGACGAGGATACGCACGAGTCAAAGGAGGCTTCTCCGCGCTAACCATGTTACTATATCTTAAGCAATTATTTTTTCTATTCTTCGGATTGGAAAAAAAAAGAAAAAAAAATGAGGGAAACTGAAAAAAATATTGATTGCTCGCGTCGAGCCCGCTCTTCCAGGTTTGACGGCGACGTCCATCACTGGCCAGAACTGCTGAACTACGATCGCTTTCTATAACGTTGACTATTGTTATTATTATTATTATTATTATATATTATATATATACTATTCATTCTCTCGCGGATCACGCGAAGCAACGATCATTTTTTCAGTTTATCCGATGAAACGTGCTATCAAACGTTTATCCGACCGTCCATTGTCCTTCACCGGCCGTTTATCCTTCACGATTTGATTTTTCTTCTGATTTCCATTATCGTTTCGTTTGATCTGTGTCGATTTTCTCCAGTAATCTTTGGTATTTGTCGAACAGGTTATTTAAATTTTCATCCGTTCCCATTTAGGTTTTTTAATTCGTGTGAAATCTTTCTGTAATATTGTTTCATTGTGGTTCTCAATGTGTTCTGTGGATTTTTATTTCGTTCTCACGCAGGCTGATCGAGAAAAGGATTCGCAAATACCGAGGGGTGGTATTCATCGAATGGATCGTGGACGTTCTTGTTTGACATGAATCAAAAATTCATATTTTCAAGCTCGATGCAGGAACACATTTCACAGTGACGCAGAACTGTTTCGTGTTGTGACTAGACTGTGGATCTTTTATGCATTCTCGCCAAAAAAAAAAAATGAGTACATCCTCGAAAAGATGCTAAACGATTTAGACAGACCTGGAAAATAATTAGCAACCGAGAGAAAACTAGTTTTCAATTAACATTGAAAATATAAACTTTTCGATCCACGTTTCTCAGGATTCCCTCCAATCCATTTGGCGATTATGCCACTCCGTTTCTACTGTTTTCCTCAAACTTCAGTTAGTAACAATGTAAAGATCCTGTGGCTCGGTGAAGTTTCTAGCTTTTAAATGACAATTTCGAAGGAAGTTTGAGGAGAACAGTAGATGAATTTCCGAGCCCGTTTCCAACACGTTAGCTACAGCAACCATAAGCCGCTCGGAGAAACCAGATTCATTGAAACGTAACTTGAAAGTCTAAAATTGTCATCGAAATTAAAAAACTCTCGATTCCAAAAAAGAAATTGGAATTTTTCGGAAAATTAAATGGAATTGAAGTAGTTAACGTGTTAACGCTGGGACCACCGATCCCAATTTCTTTATCATTCGAAGCTACCTATTAAAAATTGACAATTAAAAACACATAAAAAATTACAATTTCCGGCGATCGGTGGTGCCAGGATGATCGATCGTCCCGCATTTCCCGATGATCCCTGCCCGTGTTCCCGGACCTCGATCCCGAAATGCATCGTGGGACAGAGAAGCATTCGTGCCGGGAAAGAGTCGACTGGAACTCGAAAGCTCGTTCCTTTCTAATCGAAAAAATGCAAAAGAAAAAAGACAAAAGAGAAAAACGAATCACGCTTCGAAACCTTTTCCGTCCCATCGTCGCGGTGCCGCCCAACGCCATTGTCTAATTCAACATGTTTTCTATGTGGATTAACTTTTTCCAGAAGAGAGCGTACACAACTGTGCGTACACTGAGTGACTGAGAGATACAGCTCTCAGTCTCCTATCTGAACAGAGACTGTATGAATATCATGATGATGTATTAGAGCACGCGCTGCACGCGGCCTTTTGCAGGTGGTTCAGATGAGAGAGGTCGAGGGTGGCCTTGGTAAGTAATCGATGGCCGCGACATGAAGGTACAATACGATTGTCTGTTACAGGGTTAGGCTCTTTTAGGGTACACTGCGAGACGCAACGGACGATCACCTTCTGAAACAATCAAAAAAGAATAAACATCCCCCTTTTCGTCACAACACCCCACATCTTCTAAACCCGATACTAGGTCCTTGATTAACCCTCTCTAGGTTGCATTTTCAGCCTCGCGGTCATTCTGGTCAATTGCGTTTCGTTCATACACTCCCGTCGGTCACTACTCTAATTTCCAATCGTTTTTAAACCACGTATATATTATGTACATATAGTTGTCGATCAATTATTCTTACTTTTGATGAAAAAAGTTACTGCATCTCACCGGTGGTGGCCCACGTTGTTTTTATCAATATAATAATTCTAGAGAACGCGGTTTGTAGCAAAAGCTCTCGGACCCAGTTCGTTTGCGATTTGCTTGGTCTCTCGTAAGATCGCGATGATGATACACAACGCGATCGTTTGTATATTTGCGTTCGAATGATTTTTTAAAAAGAAACATTGTGTCTCGACGACCTCTCACCAGAATGACCACCACACTGTTTTCTCTCCAACGGACACGCAGGCCGAAGCAGCACGCGCCATTACTGAATTTGAGAACTAATCGATGATATGATCATTCTTAACGATGAATCGAGATTGGGTTTGGCGTGGTCATTTCTAACGCAGCTTTGTACAGGGCCGCCGCGCTGCCGGTCACGTTCCGCCTGATGACGGACAAGCTCAGAGTCGATCCAAGAGTCACCAGGTTCGTTCTACCGATCGGGTGCAACATTAACATGGACGGGACGGCTCTGTTCGTCGCCGTTGCGAGCATTTTCATCGCGCAGATGCACGGCATCGTTCTGGGATTCGGGGAGATCGTCACCGTTATGTAAGCTCGTCGCTTTATCTCACACAGAAACTAAAAATTTAAATATTTGAAAATTTGAAAATTCAAAAATTTAAATATTTGAAAATTTGAAAATTCAAAAATTTAAATATTTGAAAATTTGAGAATTTGAAAATTCAAATATTTGAAAATTTGAAAATTCAAAAATTTAAATATTTGAAAATTCAAAAATTTAAATATTTGAAAATTCAAAAATTTATATATTTGAAAATTCGAAAATTTAAATATTTGAAAATTCGAAAATTTAAATATTTGAAAATTTGAAAATATAAATATTTGAAAATTTAAATACTTGAAAATTTGAAATTTCAAAAGCTTGAATATTTGAAAATTTGAAAATTCAAAACTAAAAAAATTAAAAAATTGCAAAGCTTGCCTCTGCTTTTAATTCGTCGTACAGTGTTGGACTATCGGAGGATCTATTAATACTTAATAATAACTTTTTTATTCGCAGTTTAACATCGACTGCTGCGTCAGTGTCGTCGGCTTCGGTTCCAAGCGCTGCCCTCGTGCTTTTGTTGGTCGTTCTGAGCGCTATAGATGCTCCAGTTTACAATGTATCGCTGCTATTTACCATTGATTGGTTTGTGTGAGTATAAACAGCTGTTCCTCTACAACAATGATAAATAAATAAATGAACGAAAGAATGAACAAATTTCTGGTTTTTCAGGGACCGAATTCGAACCACCAACAACATGCTAGGCGATTGTTACGCCGCTGCAGTGGTGGAGCAGCTGTCGAAGAAGGAGTTGATGGCCTTGGATGCGGCTGCCTATCAGGTACGATGATACGAGGGACCGTTTTTTCTTGCCATTATTATTTCTCGACAATTCTCTCTGACCGTTCTGGATTATTATATTCCAGTCGGAGACCGTTCTGCCGACGACGATCGCGAACGGATGCATCTCCGCGAACAGAGTACCTGATCCTGACACCATCGTGGTGGAGATGCAGGACGATTCGAGGATAGCCGGCATCGCCAAGTAAACACGCTTGTTGGTAGGGCTAGGCTATCACTTTGTACGATCACGAACGATCGCGTGCATTCATCCTGGTTTTACGCTGTGTCTTTGATTCCGCTTCGCTACGCTCCTAGACGGAGGTGGAGTATAATCAAACGATAAAAAAGAAAGAAGAAATTAAATAAGGAGGTGGGAGGGTTCGCCCGCTCGCTTGTTCATAACCGTTCCAAAAAAAATACCGTCGGCATTTGTAAGCAATTCGTAGACAGGCTTCTTTCCCTCGCTCTCGTCCCGAAGTATTTCAAATCGCCCGCCGCGCTCGCCGCTTCGAAATCAATGATAACCACACGTCGATCATCAGGCAACACACGTTCATACTGAACACAATCCGCTCGCTCGACTTTATTACGCACTCATTTCACACATTCACTTCAGACTCGCAATTATGTATTGTTTGTATATGGAAAAAATCGGTTTGCGCTATTTTTTTCCCGATTTTGCGGGCCCGAACGGCTCCTGGGAGCGTCGCGTGGCCGAGAGCGGCCAGTGGGTGGTGCCAGGAGGCGGTCCCGCCGAGCGGGCGTGGCCTCGCCGTTCTCGGCCGTCCCACGGACCGATCTCTGTCCTTTCTCGTGAGCCCAGGCTGCTCGTACTTTCCCTCAGGTGTCGAATCACTACCGTTTCACACACGTGTCTCCATCTCGTTCGTTTCACGATTTGTTTTCTGTGTACATCATCATCATCATCATCACCATCATCGAGATCTCATACGCTTGTTTAATGTGCCGCAGCGAGTCGCCGCCCACGCCATGCAGCCTCCCTCAAACCTGTTGTTTCGTTTCAGCATCAGCGTGTTGCAGATGCCCAGGAGCGTGACCGAGGAGACCGTTTGACCACTGATTCGTCCCGAGATTAGTTCTAGACGTGCCCGAGCGAATTGTTAACGAACGCGCACAGCCTCTCTTCGCGGGGAGGTTTATTTCGGGAATGTGGTCGTTAACGAAAAACAAAAGAAAACAGGAAGATCATATATATATATGCTCTCTCCTGCTTGTATATCCGACACGGTTTCCGCGGACGCGATCACGCGAGTGTACATACACACACAAACACACACAGAGACGTTTAACATTGCTCCGCCGTGAAGACGAACGTTCGTACGACGGATCACAGGGCGACCGTGCTCGCGCGAGTGTGTTTTCAGGAAATTATATCAAAGAAAGATAGAAAGAAAGAAATAACAGAATCTCTATATACATACATAAACATACGTTATAAATATTTCTCTGTACATGTATAAACGAAGTCAATAATCAAGGAGTGCGTTAAATACCCCACGGGAGAAGAGACCACAGACACACGAGCAGCAGCGAAAGGACATAGCAATAAAAAATCGAGTTCTCAGTGGCTTCATGTAGCAGCTTTTTGTACGGGGATACGTAAACCGAGAGATCACCGATTCAAATCGCACTCCTGGATCCGACCGGTATAGATCGTTCACTGCGACTGGCCGCGCTTGAGCAGCGTCGAATCTGGTGCCTTATTTTCACGCGGCGTTTTCAGTCGGCCGCTATCGAAAGTTCTATTATCAAACGAAAAAAAAACTCCAGAAATAAAAAAAAGAAACGAACAAACCCCCCCCCCCCCCAAAAAAAAACAAAAAAGAAACAAAAATACAATGAGTCGAATCCGAGATACATATATACATACATATTATACGTATATGTATATCGTAGAAGAGAACTTGAACGGAACAAAAAAAAGAAAAAAAAACAAACGAGATGCGAGAGTGTGAGAAAGATATAGAGATTATTCATGTATACGTGTACAATTTGGTTCTCGATTTTTCGGGACTCGGCTCCGTTTGACTGATAGAGAACACTGTCTGGTGATCGATCGTTTTACTGCCACGAAGTAACACTTTTCCACTGATTATTACACGACGTGTAATAACGAACGGCGAGACCGTCGACCAGTTCACGATTGTCAGACAATGAGAACGTCGCGAGTTTTTTGTCGTTTCTCGTTTGTAGAGGGTGTACGAGCGTAGAGAAATACCTATAGACGAGCGTCGTCCGCGCGAGACTCGCGGAAATTTTGTTTAATTGGACAAATAATAAAAAAGATAAGTAAATAAAATTAAAAAAAAAAAAAGAAAACTACTACTACTGTGTGCCCACACCGATTGGCGGGCGAGGCGGCGCATTATAAATAATACATAGTGATCGGTTAGCTTAGGCGGGCCACGTCGGACACACGTTGTTGCTACACACCGTAGGCGAGAGAGCAAAATGAGAACGAACCGTAGGTTGTTGTCGTTAGAAACTTGACTATAACCGCATGAATTTCAACTATTTCGGACCATTTGACGACGAACAGAGTGCGCGGCGAGCGGTTTTTCTCGTTTTTCGACAGTGAAAAAAGAAACACACACACATACACACAGAGAGAAACTGTTACGTGGGATTCTCCGCCCGTTAGCACACACACACACACGCAAAAACACATGCATACATACATACATACACATAGACACCACCGTCACGATTAGTGTTCCCATATCCCGTTTATAGGGTAATTCGAGTATATTATTAACCGAGACATGGTTCCCCCGTCTCGTAGCGTAGATCCCGAGATACGAAGGACAGAGAGGATCACATCTAGCGCTCTTTCGACAGAGCAGCCTCAAGACTGGACATGCCATTTGAATATGTCGTTTTAATAAGTAACATACCACGTGTAACGTTGTAGGTGGATTTTCGCGTAAGAAGAATATGTGCGGGTTTCACTAAAACTCTAGGGCACTAGGTACGTAGGTCGATACGTGTTCTATCGTAGAGACTGTTTAAATGTACAAATTAACTGGGTAAAAAAAAAAAGAAAACAGATATAACAAAACAACATAAACAACAAAAAAAAAAGATTACCAAACATAGTGCTTCGTAGTTGTGTCGTTCTACCCAACCGATTCCGCGATGAGATTTGTTGAATGAAAAAAAAGCAACAAAAAAAAAAATGAAAGAAGAAAAAACAACAAGAAAATATAAACTATACGCTCTCGTGCTCGTTGTTTCGGTTGAGTGAGCCAAAAAAAATATTGTGTATGCGTGCGAGCGAGAGGGGATTTTGTGCGGTGTGCGCGCGCGATATAGGACGAGAGAGAGAGAGAGAGAGAGAGAGTGTGTGTGCGTGTCTTGCTTCGTTCGTTGTGTAACATTGTTCTGTTGTGTTGCCGTTCTCGCAACCTTTGGAACCAACCGTGTTTACGCGCGTTGATGTTTTCTCTGAGCCACACACACATAAACACACATACACACAGCCACACACATACACCATCGCGCGATACGAAACCTCTTTCTTCTTTATTTGTTTTCACCGTTGATACTTTGTGAATGGGGAAAGTGCTTTGTTCATAGCCTAGAGACCAGAAAAAAAAACGGTTTAATAGAGAAAAGAATTTATCGAACTACTTCAAAGACTACATGTGAATATACTTATAAGGCTCAACGTGTTGTATAACAAGATGCAGGTTTATACGGGAGCTGACGTTGTCGTTTCATTTTTCACCCTACCTGCCGGTCCTCTCTCTCTCTCTCTCTCTATATATATAAATATATATTATATCCATCTCCAAATTTCTCGAGACAGTAGAAATGAGTCGCAGTGTGTTGGGCAGCTAGAAATAATAAAACACGAAGTCAAAGTTTTTCCTAAAAAATTCATTTACTTAAGATCCACCATCGCCGCGGATCCTCGGCTCACAAGGAGAGTCTTTGTACAAAGAGTTGTGTGGGTTGAGTGGGTGTGTTCATTTTATACAAAATATGACATATCTATTCAACTAGGCGCTTATGCGTACGCAGCTCTGGCTCGAGCGTACCCGTCTCGCCGGTTACATCGAGATTCCACTCGGCGGAGTAGGTACGTAGAAAAAGTTACATGAGAAGAGAGAAAAAAATATTGAAAATCGCGTCCAGAGCCGTTTTGACCACGAATTTACGAATGAATCAGTCCGCTCGCGGCGACTTTCGCCGATTTGTCTCGGTTCCGATACGGGAAAACGGTCGCGTCCACTGTGAGGAGGTCGCAACTTGACCGTGCAAGAGGATCGAAGGCTTTTATCGGGGTCTGACCGCTCCCTCCAGTGACTAGAGCGCTCTAGCCACGCCCACTGCACCGCCTACTTGCGTTACCGGAGCGCTCAAGCCACGCCCCTGTGCCGCCCACTTTCGACGAAATCGTGAGAATCAAAGGCAACCAACGAACCTACCACCTCTTCAGAATAAACGCGACCGTTCCACGGCGCGACACCGCCGAATTCGTTCGCGCGAGGGCAGTCTATCGCTTTTGATTATAGGCGAGAAGTCGTGTGAGCTCGTATCGAGCATTCGAGTATTATTTACACGGTCGCTTACCGGCTACGCGCCTCCTATGTACAAGGCTTTCGAGTATTCTCTCCGACCGCCAATCGTAAACGGCAAGTAACAGTCGTATCTTACACAATACACAGAGAAAAATATTTAAAAGAAAAAAAAGAGAAACGTGATACAACGATATCAACGATGTGTGTTCGATCCAACGACCGCCTCCTCCTCGCACCTGGGCGCTCGAAATTATCTACAAAAATAAAACATAAACTGCGCGTGGGGAGGAGGCGCTCGTCGATCATAGTCTTCTTCGAACCTTTTTTGGCGCCTTCGAGGCTCGCCTCTCGAAGGTCAGTCAACCTTACAGTCACTAATTTATACACACTTGCACCTAGCACTTTTAAGCACTCGCCCTTTCCCATTCTCATCCTTCGCTCGACGATACAGTTTCTAGATCCACTTTCGATCAGTGTCACGCGACTAATACTAATACCTGACCTAGCTGGGACACGACACGTCCACACGAAATCCCCTCAAATCCTGAGCTCGGCGTCGGTCACGGGGATTCCCCTATTGGCACTTTGACTGGACCTTTGCGTGGCGGGCGGCACCAAAGGACTGATGCTGGGACTCCTGGTAGCTAACGGGGACAACGACGGCGAGAAACTGGGACTGAGAGCCGCGGAAGGGAACGTGGAAGCGTCGTGACTGATCGGAGACCTCGGCAAGATGCCTCTAGCTAGCGCAGGAGCTGCTAACGATCTAGGAGCGACTGAAGTGAGCAACGGCGGGGGCGGAGCTTTATGTACAGACTTGGTTTTCCCGCTGCTGCCCGAGTTTCCGCTTTGCACGCTAGCTGCGTCATCCTTGAGCCTGGCGATCTCGCTGAAAACATGAGCCAGGGGCTGATAATGAGGTCCCCAATCGAGCAAATAGTCCCAATTATAGGAGCCGGTCAGCTCTTCTTCGCTGTGCACGATGGAGCTCAGAGATCCATTCATAGAAGGACCACCAGGCACTTCTAGACCAGACATTGGTCGCCCAGCTTCTCCGATCTTCCCGTAGATAAGCGTAGCAATGTCAGCTTCGGTGGCTGCTTCGTCCTCGAACAAGTGGAGACTGTTGAGAGGCAGGGCTTCGGGCGGTCTCCTAGGTGTCCCAGCTGGAGGATCGACGATTCCCAGCCTGGCCAGGTACTCCTGAGTGTTGTGGACTGACAAGTCGCTCGCAGAGTCCCCAGTTTGCTGTCCCTCGTTGATCATCCTGATTTCTTCGTCCTCGCCATCGTCTTCCGCTGATCCTCTGCCCGAAGAGCCTGATTGATCGCTGCCAGAGAGCTCTGAAGTTGCCTGCTGCTGTCCCGACTGCCCTGAAGTCCCGTACGGAGGGATTTCATCGTATTTGGGAGGTGCAAACTGACACGACGCTGCCCCACCACCTCCGTTGCCGTTACCAGCGCCACCGTTCCCCGCCGAGCCTACTCCAGCGACACTTCTGATAGGAATAGTGTCGAAGGCGCTGGGATCTACGTAGCTGTTAGATGCTGTGGCGTTACTCTCGCCGTTTAATCCAGGTTTCGTTCCTGGTTTCTTATGTCTCCTGTTTCTGAGATGAAGGTATAAAAATACAGCTCCAAAGGCCACCACCAAGAGCAACAACGCTATCAGCAGACCCAGAGCCCAGTCGGCTAGACCCCCAGATGCAGCGACTGCCATGTTAGAGCCCACGTCTGTTGGGGTAGCTAACGCTGTAGCTCCTCTGGCTTCGTTGATGTCCGTATCATCTGTGAACGTGATCTCCACCACAGTCATGTTTGACAATGACCCTTGTCTACCTGAGCTAGCACCAACTACCAACGTGGAGAACTCTTCCCCGTCTATGTCGACGTGCAACAGCTTCTGCTTCACTATCAACGCTCCCGTGGTGCGATTTAGTTTGAAGTACGGGTGCGGAGAGGTCAATTGGTACACTACTCTGCCATCGGGACCTTTGTCACGATCTGTGGCTTTCACCTGACCAATCACCGTCCCAGGAAGCGCCTGGCCTCCATTCTTGATACCGAATCTGTACATTCGTTCTGTGAATTGAGGATAGAACTCATCTCTCGACTCGATCTCCACTCTGACACGAACCGCGGCGGTTCTGCCACCTGCATCGGTTGCTCTCAAGGTAAACGCGTAGCGACTGCGAAGTTCGTAGTCGAAGACGGCACGGGTAGTCACTGTGCCGGACTTTGCGTCCACCGTGAACAGTTTCCAGCTGTCGTCTATACCGGAGAACCCTGTGGCAGCGGCGGAAACGATAGAGTAATTCAGAGAACCGAAAATCCCTCGGTCCAGATCGGAAGCTCGGGCTGAGAAGACAGTGGTGCCTATTATCTCGTTCTCGCCGACGAACTCAAGGTACTCTGACACTGGGAACTTAGGCGAGTTGTCGTTCACGTCTTCCAAACGGATTCGTAGCCTTGTCAGTGCGCAGAGCGGTAAAACTGGGTCGCTGTCGCAAGCCATCACTACTAGATTGTAAATTTCCGGCTCCAAGTCGCAGTCTAAGGTTGCGTTAACTAGAACCGATCCGG
Source organism: Lasioglossum leucozonium (assembly GCA_028454225.1). Lineage (NCBI taxonomy): Eukaryota > Metazoa > Arthropoda > Insecta > Hymenoptera > Halictidae > Lasioglossum > Lasioglossum leucozonium. Next base: position 3,753,683 of record CM052214.1, read on the forward strand.
AAGTCTTCTCTACCTTGAAGAGGCCACCGTCGTTTCCGGAAGTGATCTCGTAGACTAGACTAGCTGCAGCGCTTCCGGCCAGATCATCGTCCTTTGCTCTAAGCGTTGCTATGATCGTACCACGAGCTGCGTTCTCTTTGATCGACACCTGATGAAGCTCTTCGAAGAAACGTGGGTAGTTGTCGTTCACGTCTTCGACAGTGACGATCACTGTCACCGGCTCGTCGCCCATCAGGGAGCCTGTCGTCATGTTCTCCATGTTCGAGCCTAGTCGCAACACGTACCTGGAATGTTCAAAAGTTGTTTGTAACAAGAATTGTGATTGGGAATGGTGAGAGAAGCGTTGACGAAATTTTCTTGACACAGCGCGCAATGCTTACCTGTCTTTCGTTTCTCTGTCGAGCACCTTGGAGAGTATCAGCTTCCCCCTGGATACCTCGAACGTTCCACTGTCGTCGCCTGCAACGATGCTGCCGTCCAACAGATCGACGTCGGACAGTCTCATCAACGTGGTTCCCCTGGACGAATTTTCCTTGACCGTTATCTTATACTCCTTCCCTGGTAGAATGCTCTTCAAGCTGCTCAGTCGTACCACGACACAGCAGACAGACGACGCCGGTGGTTTGCCATAATCTTCCGCTACCACAGCCAGCTCCACCTCTTTGGGCAGCGGCCTCGGTATCGCCGTGCGATTTACAGTCAGCACACCTGTCATCGGATGCACCGCGAATCCTTTGGTGGCTTTCAGCAGATAGTAACGGACGCGACTGTTGTCTTCGGTTAGGTCGTCGTCGGTCGCGTTCACCGTTAGAACTTCCTGCAGGTCCCCTCGTCCCTCTGAAAAACAAAATAACACGTTAAACACCATAGAATGCATGAAGATCCCTCGTGAACGGATGCTCCCCCGCCTCTCACAGTCATATCGATTACCCACAATCCACTTCCAGCGAGCCGAACAATCAGTCGCGCGTCGGCTCTCTCGAAGGTGCGATTGCGTCGCGGTGGACAAGGGTTCGGGACAAAGATCGAGGGATCACTGGCGCGGGGTCAAGTACCCTCTGCCTCTTCTTGCCGTTGGTAGTGTTGGGTCCTAAAGAGGCCTGCGAGGCTCGCAGTCGCCGCGTCGCGTCGCGCCGCGCCGCCGCCACCTCGAGATTCTTTCTTTTCTCGATAAAGGAGGAGGATAAGCCGTCCTGACATCGGGCTGAACGGAAGTATGAAATAATAACCAGTTGTATAAATCGCTGGCTGGCTCTCCAAGAGCCCACGGCTCCTCTGCCCTCCTCTCCGGTCTCTTGCCGGGGCCTCTTTCCTCTCTCTCTCTCTATCTCTCTCTTTCTCTCGGTACAAAAATGATTTCGATGCGTTTCAAATCGTCGGATAACTCGGCATTAATGTGCCAAGCCCCGTCCGAAACCTGGCAAAAGAAGGACGAGGACAGAGGATTCCCATGGAGAACGAAGACGGTCGAACGGGGGCGAGAGGGAGGTCGGTGTGCCGAAGAAGACGCTGAAATAAAACAACGTAGAAGCATTCGCAGCCCTTTGGGGATGTCCGAGGTGCAGGAATACACTCTCGGTGGGGCGGGAGGATCTTAACCGAGGAGCGACAGGTACTCTATAATTATTGCGAGGTGCGTATGACCGTGGAGTATGCGTGTTCGCGTCAGGACGCCTTAGTGGGACGAATTCTTATTACCAGCAGCGGGAGAGACCATCTCCTCTCTCTCCCTCTCTCTCTCTCTCGTTCTATCTTCTCTTCATTAATCCCTCCGCCTCCGAGCTTCCCGGGACACCTTAATACGATTTTGATAATCATCGGATTAACTCGTCTTCCTTGTTCGCCGATCAACGAACAAACGATCCGCCCTTCCGCGCCGAGAGGGAACACAACGAAAGATCCTCTTCGACTGGTCTCAAAATTAAGGCTCCTCGGGTTTATCGATCAATTACGCCCCCCCCCCCCCTCCTCCACCGGAGTCATATTTCCCTCTGGCTCTCCCGCGAGCCTTCGTTTTTCGCGGTTTCTTCTCGCCCAGAAGAGAGAACTCGAAGAGAATGCAAATTTTGCGCCGCGGTAGCTCCCCGCCTCCCCTCTTTCCGCGGCTCTCTTTCCCTTTCTCTTCTCGCCTCCTGCCAATCCAAGCAACCCTGCACCCTGCTCCCCCGTTGAACCGCCCACCCAAATGCACCATTAGGCGCGGGCCTATGTATTTTTAATAAGTTTCGAGAGTCCTCGAAGCCGGTGATCTCGGCCGGCGGTTGAAGGCGGCTTTTCGGCTGCCTGGCAAACGGTGTCCTCGCGTTTATTTATGTGCGAGGCGTTCGCAATTCTCCTCGTCCACCTCCTCGCACCCCGTCGCAACTCTCCGCCGAATCTTTTCGTCCCTGTTGCTCTCCCCTTGGCCCAGCTAGGCTTTTCATCGCCCCCTCCTCCCTCATCGAGCTGTGATCTCTCTCTCTCTCTTACTTTCCCCACTCCCGATCGCTATGTCATCCACCTTTCTTCTTCATCGTTTTCGTCCTCCCTGCGTGTCTCCCCTCTTCCTCGTGTTCTTGTTTTTCTTCGTATTCTTCTTCTTCTTCCACCCCCAAACCCTCTCCGCCTCCCGTCGCCCGCTCCTTTCCCGCGCTTTATCTCCGAGCGGTGTCAATTCGAGTTTGGAACACGGGCAACAGCACAACACGTGCCTACTAAAAACCTGTTTTTAAACGCGCGTTTATTAAGGGTCGCGAGAGCAGAGAGACGAGAGAGAGAAAGAGAGTTTGCTATTTTCGAGGCGGGCTGCTGGATACTCGACGCTGGACGATCGTCTTGGTTTTTGAATTTAATTATGGATTCTCTCGAGCGAATGCCTCAAGGTTCAATGGTGGTTGAACACCTTTTTTCCCATCTGTTAGCTACCAACCTGCAAGAGTGGTGATGTACGCGGACTGCTGAAGCCGCGGCGCGTTATCGTTCAGATCCGTGACGCGAACTATCAAATCCGTGACCGCCTCGTGCATTCCATCGCTGGCGATCACCTGGAGGCTGTACTCCGACCGTGTCTCAGCGTCCAGACGTCTACGGAGAACGACCTTGCCTCCGTAACGATCGATGCTGAATGGGCCTGGGCTGGTCACGTTCCCGAATTGATAGATCAAAGCCGGTGAACTGTCCACGTCGTTCGCCGTGATGGTCGTCAGCACCGTTCCTACCGGAGTGCCTGCAACAAAATTCATTGTTAACTCATTTCACCATCCACATCCTTCAGCTGAAAAATTCTAATCCGGGACCATTGTGGTCCTCGAGCTGGCCTCAGCCAGTCCAAGCTGGCTTCACCTAGACCGTTTAAATAAAAATACAAGAGAAACTCGATAGAATTAAAATCTATTCTGTCGTAGATTGAATTTCGGTGCTCGCAAATCTGGTTCTGCAGGCCAGTGACCGAGATCATCAAATCTGGAGTCGCGATGATCTGATCGCCTCACAATGCCAGACACCGTTGTTACTGATGAATGGCGTCGTTATAGAGGCCTGGCCCTCCCGCTCATTCTTTTTCTCGTTGCCCGGAGGCATCCACTTTGTCACCGGTAGACGATCATCCGCGATACAGAGCATAGATCGGATACTCTTCCGCGAACTTAAAGACCCTCGGTAGGAGTCGCGTTTTAAAATGCATTGAATCCGCGCTATCTACGCCTCACGATCGCCAGCTGGTGCTAAGACCCCCTTCGAAATGCGCGCGTGAATCAAAGAGGAGCAACCCGATGGTTCAACAGGATTGCCCCGGAGCGCCTTCAACGAGGACACAACGTTCCAAATTTTCTGGCATCCGTAGTTCTCGTTGCTCGACGTTTCCAATGGAAATCGGATCGGGTTGGGTTCGTTCCGGAATGAAGATCGCAAACGTTCGGACGTTTGATACGCCGCGCGAACCGGTGCAACACCTGCGCCAATAAAAGAATTATTTCAAGGCGGAGGCACACCGAAAGCGGCGCGTTTGGTCGGCTCCGGGGACTAGAGCTGGCACGCGGCTACGTCCGCTCGTAAATTTCACGGGCGATCGTTAAAGTCGTGTAAATCGGTTTCGAGACCGGTCGCGTCCCTGAGCGAACACGTGGTCGGCCCACTCTTGCGCTTCTCCGGTTCCGGTAGTGTTCCTCGGGCCTCGGAAGCGGAGGCGACCTGTGTGCCGCGATCTCTCTATTACGGTCTTCCTCCTCTCCGTTTGCCATCCTCGGAAGTGCTGCTTCCGCTGCGTTTGCTCCTGATCACCCTTGGTAGCTAAGACATTGATCCTCTAGTCCTTCTAGTTGACTCTACCACAGCCTTCCTCCTCTTTGCTTGCCAGCTTCGAAAATGCTGCTGCTGCTCTTGCTCGTGATGATCCTTGGTAGCTAAGACATTGATCCTCTAGTCCTCCTAGTTGGCGCTATAGCAGCCTTCCTCCTTTTTGCCTACCGCCCTAGGAAGTGCTGCTTCCGTTACGTTAACTTCTGATCACCCTTGGTAGCTAAGACAGTGATCCTCTATTTCTCCTAGTTGGCTCTACCACAGCCTTCCTCCTCTTTGCTTGCCAGCTTCGAAAATGCTGTTGCTGCTTTCGCTCGTGATGATCAGTAGCTAAGAAGGTAACAGTAGCTAAGACATTGATCCTCTGGCCTTCTGAGATGGCTCTATCACAATCTCCATTCTCTTTGCCTACCACACTTGGAAATGCTGCTTCTGCTGCTCCTGATGATCCTTGGTAGCTACCCAATGGATTCTTTGGTCATTGTGGCTGGCGAAAGATTACTTTTGGGTGGTGTTGAGACTACTGACCCGTCCCCACGATCTTCTTATTATCGTCTTAAAAATAAATCCTAAAATCCTAAAATTGTCCAGCCTTCAGTGCTGCCTCTTCCGACCAGTTCGATCGGGTTTGCTCCCGTTCGGAGTGCCTAAGGTAGTCGCCGCGGGATTTCCAACCGTAGTCAGCGTTCCATGGGCGGTATAATCCATTCGCGTAGTCCCCACGGTCCGCGCGGCGAGTTAATTCTGATTACCGGAGGTCCTACGCGTTCTCCGGTTACGCGATCGCGATATATCGTCTCGCGGCGTGTTGTGCTCCATGTACGGAAAATCCTCTCGTCGGTGGTCTACCATTGTCTCGGTTTCTCGTGTCAGTGCCAGTTTCGGAATCGCGATTCGATCGATGCTGTCGATTAAATCCACCTCTCGCGGATGCGCGAAGACCGTGCGCAAAAGAGGCCCGTGCGTTCGTGCGTGTGCAGGTTTGTGCGAGCAACCGCGCGGCGAAGCCCCTTCAGGAACAAAGGCGTGTGGGGCTATCAAACATCGGCAAAACCGCGCCTCTCATTTTAGGTCGAACGATAATTACATACGCCGCGTCCGTCCGGATAATTAAAAACAATTACTGTGCGCTTCGCTAAAATACGACCGGTCGCGGATCTCGTCGGTCGTTGTTCTTCTTCTTTTTTTCTTCATGGCGGCTCTCGAGACCGAGAGTAATGAAGTATTCGATCGAAACCGGGGGAAGATCGACGATACTATTTGCCATTCAATCTCCTGCCCCACGGTGTCTCGCTACCACTGTCCCTGGGACATACTTGTATGCTAATGCCCTCCCATGCCGCAACCGTCGTTCGCAGTTTTATTAATTTCCCATTTTTATTCATCGTTCGGTGTTACCAAGAATCGTGGTAACTTTATGTACACTTTACGCGCCCTGAGACGCTTCGGAGTGATCGATTAGGTACTAATTTTCGATTCGGTGGGGTCGCGCTTTTTGTGGGAGGGTTCTGGATTAGGTGTCTGGGTGTTCCTTCGGTGTGTCGCGTCCGCTTACGATTGTCAAAACGCGATACGCCGTGGCGACCGAGGCTCAGCGCGGCGTGCTAGTAGCCGGTGGCAGCAGGTGCCTGAAAAGGCAGCCGCCGCCGACGCCGCCGCGCTTCTGGAGCCAACCACGGGGTATTAAATAAATTCTATCGAGCCGCGAATCGCGAATAGAAGTGGTAGCAGTCTCGTTTGCGCCGGGGTGAAGTTTTATGGTGATACAAATTAGATAGCGATCTCGAGTTACTCGGTTGGCGCGCGAGTACGCGGCCTTTCGTGTTGGACGTTCTTAGAACTTCGCAACAAGAAGCTCAGGAGTTCAGAGAGGGAGAGAGAGGGAAAGAGCTGCACGAGTACGATCAGTAAGCGAGGCGGAGAGCGAGCGAGAGAGAGAGAAAGGCGGAGGTGGGGGAGCGAACGAAAGGGAGAAAGGACGAACCGAACGAAAAACGCGGCAGGACGAGAAGGACAATGAGACTGTCGCCGCGATGTAAATTAAATGAAGCGCCGTTCGTTCGGCTCTCGCGGCTTCGGATCGCAGACAGTCGGCGCGAAACGCGTAAAAAGGCCGCGACGACAGAGTTTCGTATCGCGGGGAATCCCGACCAATTACCTGTCCTTGCACCTTCCTATTCTCTTTTATCTCCCGCTCGCGAACTCCGCGATCCAAACTAATTATCGCTTGAAACTTCCGTTTCGCGGGAACTCGAAGTTCGAATACGTTCGAGTTCAATAATATTTGTTCGTTTCCGCGAGCTTGGGTCACCTCAAGGTCATCTCAAAGGCGTACGCTGACATTTTCCTCTGTACTTTCATCATATTAATTAATCCAATAAAATTATTACAGACTCTAACACTCAATTATAATCGTATTGATTTTTTTTTTAGTGGGTCTTTACACATTTTTAAAAGATAATTGCATAGGATTATGGGTTAGTACCATTACCTTGTGTAACATGAGTTTTTACCTATCTCTCTTCTTTGTTGTTGTAAGTAAATTCTTTTTTCTAGTATATAAACATTTATGTTAAAAGTAATAATAATAATAATATCAAAACAAGAATATCCCGTTAAAAACACGAAGTGACCTTGAGATAACCTTGCACAAAGAAACGACAAAACTCTCTTTCTGTCACGAATTCTACATAGAAAATGATGCGTTAAAAGTCGCATAAAATATGTCCAACAATACTTTCCAAGATAATCGAATATGAAAGTTGTCTGACGCATGGTTCGCCGTTTCCACTTCCCGTATATTACATCAGAATCCAGCGAAAACTCTTGTTGAACATTTTCGATGCGGTTTTTCGCGTAGAATCGCCAATTATTTTTCACGTTTTCAAAATCGTCGCGCTTGTCTCCCCCGATCGATGTTTCTCCCGAAAAACTTGCCCGAATTCGAGCTGAGTCTAGCCAAGCGCAGACGTACCGTCCGTTCGCGCCGGAGAGAACGAGATCGTCCGAGGGAGGTCGGTAGCAGCTGTAGGCCGGCGCTCGCGCGTCAAACACAGCCGGCCACCTTCGCTAGGTGCCGTTCCATTGAATCGTATCTGTCAATGGGGAACAATATGAGAAGCCGAGAAGGACAAAAGCACCGGCAGCGAACCGGAGCGCGAGAGAACGCGATAGCCGGCCGCGCACGGTCGTTCGCAGCCTCGCCTAAGTTATGCAGATTGTTCCGAACAGTTGGACTTTAATGCCGACATAAATCCTTTGCCACTTAACTTTATACTTCGAGAGTAGTATGCACTCCCACCTCGAGCACAGCCCTCTCCTCTCCTCTCCGCCCCGTGCCTCTCTTTTCGGGCCCTCTCTCGGCCTGACTTTCGCCCTTTTTCTCGCTCCCCACGTCCTTTCGCGGATCCCCTTTCGACCTTCCCGTTCGGCGCGCTGCTCTTTCCTCGACCGTCTCCCGGGCTCGCCTAACGGGGATCATCTCCTCGTGCTTCACTTTGCCGCGCAGAAACGTCTCTTTCCGCGCCGTTCGCGTGGGCGAACCACCGACAAATTTATCTACCCGAGGCCCACAACCGTCTAGATTTTCGAGGCGAGAACTGAAACTCGAGAACCCAGACATCCTGCTACCCGATCGAACCTTCTCCGGGGTCTACCTACCTAGTCCTACGATCGCGATTTCTGCGAATCTTTTTCTCCCAAGCATAACTTTTGGCACGCTGGGGCGAGTGCACTCGAACCTTTTCAAAGATATTCGTCGGGTACTTCGGGCTCCGAAATTTGTGGGTATGTTCACTGATAATTGTAACGTACACCTGAATTTTTTCAAAGGAATGTACCCAGTATTTTAGCTCCAAACGTGGTACTTGTACGAATTCGTGCTCGAGTTTGATGAAGATGATCGAATTAAAAACAAAATTATCTAAGGTGAAATGCCCTAAGTGTGGACAAGCCAAGAGTGATGCCTAAGTGTTGTCTCTCGAAATGCTTGCTTTACAACAAAAAAAAAAAAATTAAACAGGATAGAATTTAATATAATGATATTTTGATATGTAAATCATTGAAGACTTAATAAAGTTCGATGTCATACATATAATTATATGTAAATTCAATTTATCCTGGCTTTACTTGAAATGAAACAATGATTCTGGGATTTTAAATTACTTAACGAAATCTGAATTTTATGTTAAAACTCTTAAAAAATTATGTTTGTTTGTCTAAACTGGCAGCAAAAAAAACGCTGTCCAGGCTCAGGGCATTTCACCTTACTTTAATTCCAAATTTCTTAAGAATCTCGCGAATTTTACGAAAACATACGAGTGACCGAATTCAAGGCGTCTATCCGAGGGGATTCGAGGGAATATCGATATTTCGGTGCGGTTGGTACACCTTAACCTCTGGCACGCAATCAGACACAGTCAATTGGATTAAAGAACGAGGTCATTCGGTGATCGAACGGCTGATTGGAATTGACACGGCCCGATGAAATACAAGGAGGCGTGCAACGCAATCGCACCGGCTCGTAACCTGTTCGGGCAACCGTTCCGAATAGTACTCGGCTCATAATCGCCGGTTAGCCTTCATTTCCGCCGTGCCTTCAGATGAATAAACGCTATAATTGGACTATACGACCGTTGCAATTATCTCTGCCGTTTAATTTCTAAGGCACGTAGGGCCAGCCACTTAAGTATCGCTTTCGCTCTTGGATCAGGCTGAAAATATATCGCGGTATCGGTGCCGGTCTATCGAACTCGCGAGCGTTCCACACGATGACGAAAACCGCTTGCAAACCCTCGCTGTAAAACTCTCCACGAGAGAATACCATTTTAATAATCTTCCCGACTTAAGCGATACTTATTCCAATACCGTGGCGGTTTAAAGGCTAACGATCTCGTAAACCGTTTCTGGCAAACGCGCATTGGATTAACGTCGTTCAGGCAGAATCCAATTTTTATGCTGCTGTTACAAAAAAGATATATATAATTCAATCGTCAAACATTGATGATCTAGTCTTCTGAAATTAATTTACGTAAAAACGATCATCAACAAACAAAATTACCGCCCTTTCGATTTCGATTGTCGTAACTCACCTTCCGAGACAGATATGATGCTGTGCTCCGGGAAGGTGGGCTGATTGTCGTTGATGTCGATGACCCGGACGCTCAGAGCAGCCGTGCCAGTCAGCTGAGGGTTTCCCTGATCGGTGGCGATGATCGTCAGACGATATTTCTCGCGAATCTCGCGATCCAGGACGATGTTGGTGCGGACTACGCCGCTGTACGGTGGACTGATGGTGAACGCGTTGTCCGGATTGCCGTCGACGATGTGATAGAGGATCCTGCTGTTCATCCCTTGGTCCGCGTCGCTAGCTGAGAGCTGTGACAACGAAGAACGGTTGAACAGTGAAAACTGCTCGATCCAACAAATTTCAATAAAGTCTTCCTACCTTGACCACGAAGTCTCCTTTGACGTTTCCTTCGAGAACCGTGGCCGAGTACTGAGTCTGCGTGAAGACAGGTGGATTGTCGTTGACGTCGGACACCCTGACGACCACCTGAACGTAGGCTTCGAGTGGGTCGGACCCGGTGGTCCTGGCTACCACAGTGAGCACATGCTTCGAGCTCTCTCTAGGCTCCTCCTTGGACGGCTGTCCTTCCAGCGACCTGCCCCAAGAATTGGTACGACCCTCGTCGATCGGACCATCGGTGGGCCTAACCCTCATGTCGGTCCACAGTTCAGCGTCCAGTCTGGCCGGGTCGTTGACCCTGAGCAGCCCAGTGTCCTCGTCAATAGCGAAAGTCCCGAAGTCATTGCCAGACCCGAGAGAATAAGAAACGTTGTGTCTCCTGCCGTCGGATCTAACAGCAGTGACCTGGACCACCTCGGTGCCGGCTGCCGAGTTCTCCTGAATGATCACGTCGTAGGTGTCGTTCTGGAACTTCAGAGCAGGCTGCAGGTCCGCCAGGTCTCCCACTTGAAGCTCTATCAAGCCTCGAGCGCTCCTCGGAGGACTTCCCCTGTCTCTGGCCAGGACCTCCAAGTGATAGGTCTTCCCGTTATCCTGTGACAAGGACAATGCAGCGGTGACCGCACCGGTGCTTGGATGGATCCGGAACTTGGGCTTCTCTTGCTCGTGCAGGAACGAGTACACGATCTCCCCGTTCGGGCCCTCGTCAGCGTCCGTCGCCACCACTCTCAGTATGTTCTTCTCCGGTTGCGTGCCGATCGATACGCGAGCTCTGAACGGATACTCCGCGAAAACTGGAGCGTTGTCGTTCACGTCGTTCACTCGGATCTCTACCGGGATCGAGGTGCTCTTCGCGTCGTACTTCCCGCTGTCCGTCGCTATCACCACGAAGTTGTAGGTGCTCTGGCGCTCGCGGTCCAGCGGCCTGAAAAGCGAAAGCAGAGTCAATCGTTAATTCGGACCGATCGTGGATAAATCATCCAGCAAATGTCCTTTTCATTCTTCCGTTGGAGCTGAAAAACACCGCCAACACGTACACCCATTATCCCTGTTTTTCTATCGTCCTAGCTATTGTCCTAGCGATTGTCCCTGGCAATTGTCCGAGGAATTGTCCCACCAATTGCCGTAATCGCGTGTCAGCCGCGATTTCCGGTCCGCCGGCAGTGCTACCAACCGTCCCCGGTTCCCAGGACCACCCGGAAGAGAAGGATCCTCGAACGCAGTCGGCACGAAACAAGAACAGATCTCACGAGATCCGGGGCGATAACGATGTTCCATGTCGAGGACGATTTCGCGGCGATAATATTGCCGGCGAGCAGGATCCATGGATCCCGCGCGGCGCGGCACGGCGCGCCGGAGTAGTCGTTGAACGGCACCGCGGAGTCGCAGGCGGGAGAACATTGCCGTGACAGAAACAATGATTTTCAATGAGCGGAGCTCTCGCAGTTCGAGGAATATTATCTGGCATCTATACGGCCGCGGCGATTCGTGCTGCCGTAAATGAAAATGCTACGGGTGAAACGGAGAAAGGAGGGTACCACACGCATGCGTTTACTACGTGCGTCCATACAGGGTGTCCTGTTCGAAATTCGAGTGTTCTGAAAATTCCGATGCTTAACGAATGATCACGATTGACTTGAATGATCGTGAATGACCTTGAATAACTTTCAAAGATCGAACCAGGGGTTTTCCGAGTACAAGAGATACCTTGAAGAACGTTCGAACCTGATTAAGTGTCCGTGAATTACCTCGAATGACCTTGAGTGACCTTGAATGACCTTCGATGACGATACACATCACTGAATTCGTCACGAAACAGTCTACACACACACACACATATATATCCAATCGAACAAAAACGAACGATTCCATTGGAGAAGAATCAAAGGTCGCCAGGAAATCACGGAAGCGCTCTCTCGCCTAGTCAAGAGATTTGTGGCCGCCATAAGAGACGTCCGGTGGTGAACACGACTGTATCACACACGGGATGGTGGTGTGGGAAATAATTACGCGCGGAATCGTCGTCGTATGGGACACCCTGTACGTGTGCCGGGTCGTTTAATCGCACGACAGCAGGCCACAAGAGAACTGAGAGAAAGAGAGAGAGAGAGAGAGTCTCGCGAGCGCGAGCGGTCAGGCCGACTCGGTTAAATCGTAAATAACCGCGTCGATCTTGCGAGCGCGCGCGCTACCGGCGCTCGATTATTATTCCACGCTCGTTAAAGGTTATTACGTGCACGTACGTACAGTACGCGCGAAACCCATTATCGAAAGGAAGCTTATCGAGAGAGAGAGAGAAGGAGAGTGAGAGAGAGAGTTAGAGCACCGCTCATGGTCTTTCGCGAATTCGCCAGGGGTTCGCGTGACTCCCTCTCGAGCCGCTAATAAAGACAAAGTTTGCCGATTCGATAAATTACATCCGCCAAACAGCGGCCGGTTATCGGCGGGTATCTCTCTCTCGGCCGCGAACCCGCAAAAATTCCCCGGCAATTGAATGTTACCGGTTCGCAAACCGCCGCGCCGCCGCGTTCAATGGGAACAAATTACGCATTCATGCCGACACTGCGCCGCGCCGGTACGCGCGGAAAAATCGCGCGGAGATAGCGTAATTAGATTAGGAGCTCGCGATCGATTAAGTCGTCGGGTCCCGTTGCTGTCACCGGGCGATTCGTGGGAAAAGCGGTACTGGTAGGGTGTGACTGCGAGGATCATTACAAACTGAGTCATGCTTGGTCATACTTGATCATAGTTGGTCATAGTGGGTCACAGTTGGTCACGGTTGGTGATAGATGGTCATAGAGGGTCATAATTGGTCATGATTGGTCACAGTTTATCATAATTGGTCACGCGTGGTTATAGTTGGTCATAGAGGGTCATAATTGGTCATACTCAGTCATAGTGGGTCACAGTTGGTTCTAGTTGGTCATAGAAGGTCATGATTGGTCATACTCAGTCATAGTTGGTCATAGTTGGTCATAGTGGATCACAGTTGGTCACAGTTGGTTAGAGTTGGTCATAAAGGGCCATGATTGGTCATGCTCAGTCATATTTGGTCATAGAGAGTCATGATTGGTCATGATTGGTCATACTCAGTCATAGTTGGTCATGGTGGGTCACAGTTGGTGACAGTTGGTCATAGATGGTTATAATTGGTCATGATTGGTCACAGTTGATCATAATTGGCAACACTTGGTCATAGTTGGTCATATTTGGTCATGGTTGGTCACAGTTTGGCCATGCTTGGTCATAGTAGGTTATACTAATGGGTTAAAGCTTTTAGCTTTAGCAATTGATGTATACATGCAGAAAATCCGCAATCCAGTGAGCAACGAGTGAAAATAGAAGTAACTCGATTCGAAATGGAGGATTTAGGTATGAGGAAGTTTTAGGACGGTGAGATGCAGAGATTTCCGGAGGTGTATAGCTCACGGGGCACGCGGACGTTAAATTCGCTCGAAAATCCAGCCTGGCTTTCGTGCGATTTAAGGCACGAAACGGCGGTCGGCAAACCGCCACCGAGGATCCGCAGAGTTATGGTAATGGCGGACGCGGATTACACAAGATCGCCGTGCGCGATTAAAGCTTCCGTCACACAAACAAGCTGCTTGCGAACTTGCCGCCACCTTACGCTCGAATCCGGGAGCGCGGTCGGACAATCGCTGATAGAGTCCGCGATGACGAACGTTTAGGGGCGGTGGAGAGAGCCAGTTTTGTGAGTTTCGAAATAAAGAACGCGTGGGTCGCTTTTTATCAAAATTTGTTATCACTCTAAAAGTACAGAGTGTCGCGTGCAACGAAGCGTAAAAACAGCGAGAGGAACTGCGAAAGAAAGAAGCGCGAATCAATGAATGTATCATTGATCGCGATCGTGATACGGTCAGCGGCTCGAACGTTCTTTTTGCGAGCCCGTCGAAAGATCGTTTTGTCAATTACGGTGCCCGAAGTTCCGAAATTTTTGTCCCGTTAAATCTCCGATGAAATTTCATGCCAACTTCCCATTTAAATGGAGCCATTACTTTTTACACGTTACGTTTCATCGGTGTAATCGCTAACCGTACACTTGGAGAATTGTTTGGCAGACGCCGAAAAAATCTGCGAGTACGAACGCTTCGTATAAAAATAGCGAATAATAGCAACCACCGGCATCGGTATACGATGTTACAGATTCCCTTGGGGGGAGGGTGGGGGACGAGGAGAAGCGTATAATGGAAAGAGAAAGGGGACGAAGAAGAGGAAGAAGAAACGACAGAGATCGCGAAAGAGTGGCCCGACCGGGATCTGGTTTTGCATATCAGGCTTTTTGCTCGGCTGAAATAATGCATTGAAATGCCACATGGTGTCCCGCTGAAATGACACACGGCTGTCGCGCGGCAAAAGTACGCCCCTGCTGCTACCGACACCCTGCGCGCCCTATAATACTGCGCTCCCTATATTCCTCGCTTCTCTCTCCCTCTTTTTTATCCCTGTCCCTTTTTCGTCGCTTCTGCTCGACGGCGTCTCTCTATCGGCGAACAGAACTCGAACGGACGTTGTCAACCTTTGGGGAAATCATTGCGCACCGCTGGTCCCGCTGGCTGATTGAGCCGACTTTTAACCCCTCCCCACTCCGCGCGCCATTCCATTGTTCCTCGACAGCTAACCCGTTTCAACCCTCCCGGGGAATATTTTAAAATTTCGTACAAAACAAAATGATCGGACCCGTCTTCCACGCGTTATTCGCTTCTCGGTGAACAATGGCGATTTAGAGAAGTCTGATGATCCGGCCGATGATACAGGAAGCGGCGAATGGGGCGATCCTCGGGAGCTTAATAAACATGTCCAGCGTGGAAAATTATGAAACGATGGGTCGAACGGCGATAAATTAAAAACCGCGCGGAGCCCTCGAATGGTCGATCTGGGGATCGAGAAATCTGCTGTGAAATTGTCTATCGATTAACGTACCAATGAGATTGGTGGCCTCGGGAGTCCGACGACGATGCGACCGCAGGATTATTGCGCGGATAATCGCGAAGGACACGGCCTGCAGGGGAGGAGTACGAGAGAGAGAGACAGTGGTGGTGATGCCCGAGAGAACGGGACGAGAGGAGGAAGAGCATGATCGGTCGTGGTGATGGGTCGCGCGTATGAAATCGACTAATCGACCGCGGCCATGGTTCGCGGGCCCCGCCATATCGACTGACTTTATAATTTTACGACGTTCTTAGAGCCTTCAGCTGTGCGACGACCACCTCCTCCCGTCCCGTCGAAATCCCTTTTCTCTCTGTCTCCGGTTCTCGACATCTCCTCCCAAGCTCTCGCTACTTTTCTCGCTTTAAGACACCCACCGGCGATCCTAATCGATGGCGCGATAAAGCTCCGCGCGCGATAATTAACGCCGGAATGAAATTAGTCGACCGGCGAGACCAGTTACCATTTTGTTTAAAGGAAAAGCTGTCTGTGATTTGCTTGGGAAACCCTATGGATAAAAATTGACACAACCGTCCAAAGACTTACCCTGCAGTGGTGACGACTCCGGTGAGATTGTCGACCCTGAACAGCCAGCTGGTCTCCTCGCCAATGGAGTACGTGATCTTCCCGTTGACTCCTTGATCCGGATCGGTGGCTCTCACGGACATCACGCTGGAATCGGCGGCGACGTCCTCAGATATCGTCGCCACGTACCTGCTGGGATGATAGTTGCTCGGATAGTTGGCCGATGGGTACGGGTACGCGTTGGCCAGGCCGAAGGGAGGATACTCGGCGGACTGGACCACTCCGCGCGTCCTGGTCTCGGTGTACTGATTCTGAGCGAACAGAGGGGCGTTGTCGTTCACGTCTAGGACGATCACTGTCAGGTTACAGCGGGCCTCCAAGCTTGGACGACCTTTGTCCTTCGCCGAGATCGTCAGGACGTACTTGGAGACCGCTTCCCGATCCAGGTTGGACATCGACAGCGTGCCAGTCACCGGATCCAGGATGAACTTCGCTCCTACGTTGCCACCTGTGTGGATCGTTCAACGATGGGTCACTCGGGAACATCTGCATGCGGACCAAGAGTACTCACCGACAACGCTGTAGTAGATCTCCCCGTTCTTCCCCTCGTCCAGATCTGCGGCGGCGATCGTGTGGATCACGGCGGTCTCCTGGTTCTCCGGCACCGCCAACGTGTAGCAAGAACCCGGCCGGAATTCGGGGCTGTTGTCGTTCTCGTCCAGGACCAGCACCTCCAGCGTGCTGATGTCCAAGAGCTTGCTGGACCTAGCCAGTATGGGTACCGAGTATCTAGCGGTCTCCTCGCGGTTCAGGGGTCCTCGAAGTGTCACCAGGCCCCTCGCAGATACGGCGAACTTGTCCGAAGCCACGTTGCCCGGAATGCTGTAGCTGACGTTACCTGTGCGTATAATCGTACACGGATTTTTGTCAACGTCTCTCTGTCCCTCCGATCGTTTTTATCGAGGATTCCGCCGGAGCCCCGAATAAAATTAGCCGGTTTTTCTACGGGCGAAGACGGAGGGACGGGGGAGACACGCACCACCCCGTTGTCCTCCGCCACCACCTGCCCCCCCTTCCGCGTTAATCGAAAATTAGAACCACGCGACCATCGGGCCCGGTCTACGTTTCCCTGGGGGACCATTATTCTGTCGCGTTCTCCACCGAGAATCCGAAATTATCCGGCAGTTTGCATACATAAAGGAGTGCCCTGAAAAGCGATGGCGATTAGGCTGCTCGCGCGGCACCCGAAGATCGACTCCGTCTCGACCGTGGATCCGAGGTGCATAAAGTCTCGGAAATATACACAGCCCCGGCGAGGTTGAGTTCTCTCGCCAGGGCGCTCAGAGAGAGGATCGAACGCAATTGTGCCGCGTCGCGCGGACAGCCGAGACATTGTTGCGGATAGTTACGGCCACGATTCCGAAGGATTATTGCCGGTCGTTCGACACTCACCGCAAAAAATTTACTCGGGAAAATGACCCATTGGACTTCGGTGTCGCAGTGCGGACTCGCGTTCTATCGCGAATTTAGTGGTCTGGGATTTTAGATGGTTGTTGGTTTTCTTGAAATTCCCGCTGACATTTGTACAGTACCGGTGGGTTAAGGGTGGTTTCGGGGCGCGCATAATTTTTTTTATAGCGTTATTGTAAGTACAGCACGTTTCCGAAGGGTCGAAACAACCCTGAACGCATCGGCTGAAATATCCCGCGGACTATCGCGGCTAGTGGATCAGTTCGAGCGGCGGCAAAGGGTGAAAAGAAGAAGAAACGGTCGCGTGTATTTGGCAGTGGCAACGGGCACGGTAGTTACACAGTGGCGACGACACGCACACGCGAACACGGTGAACGCGCAGTGTTGTACGGGTGTGTGTGTGTGTGTTTCGTTGTGTCGGTTCGTACCGGTGATTTGCCCGTGCGTACCGCGGCAGGCTGGCGGCACGATGATATACGCGGCCATTGTTTCGCTTCTCCGGGGCCCTAACCGCGGTTCCGTGGCCCTAGCAGGACGGAGAGTCCGTCCTTCGGGGTATTGCATAGGGACGACGACTGGTTGCTGCGGGTCCCTTTGCCGGTTGGTTCCGCGGGACGCGCTAATGCGCTCGTCTGATACACGGGCGCCGGTCTAGATAAGCGCAAAACGAGCGATATACCGTGTTCTGTCGGCCGTACAGAACGGTTTGCTACGAGGCCCACGGAACATCGGGCCCCTGGGACCGCGCTTTTAGTAATCACCGTGTCCCGCCGTGCCGGGTCCGTTTTCTACGCGGCTCCCCGGGTCCGAGCGGGTCCGATCGTGGGAGAAATTATAGCAAATCCGTTCCTCGAATCGAAATTTTCTTTCCGGACCCAAACGAGTCCCAAACAACGCGCCTCGCCGCGAGAAATACAACGAAAAAACACTGCTTCACGAGCTATACCAAAATACGACTGGAGAAACAGGAAAATCATTTGGGCCCACTCATAAGGCCCAAAAAACGATGTTTCGATGTATCAAGGTTTGCAATTGCTTGAAATTACGGGACCGGGATCGTTGATCATGATCGCGAATCGGCGTGTCCTGTTTAGAGGACGGTATGCGACGAGGAGACGGTCCCGCGATTATCGTTATCGCGGAAAGTAGATCCGGCGTAGCATCTGTACCATGCGGGGACGAACGTATATCCAGGCAGTACGATGGAATTTTCTCGTCGGTTCAGGAATCCTTCGGCGAGCTTTTAGAGCGGCGACGACGAGAGGAACCAGGTGGGAACGGGGGCCTTACGGTCCCGGGCATAGGAGCCGTATTCCGCGGGACGGAAACACACGGATGGAACGCGCTCTCGACCCCGAGGGAGCCGGGACCGAGCGAGTCATTTCGTTGAATTTACTATAATGCCCAGCGCCGCGGCCGGATTCAAGGCAATTATTCGAGGTATTTTCATAGCAGGGCTTTCCTATTAGCCGGGGGAACCGGCCGGGCCCCGCGGCTCCGACGCCGATTATATTCTCTCATCGCGGTCACGGCGGCGTAGGTGGCGCGTCCGCTTGGACCAACAGAGGTAAAACTCGCAAAATTCTACCTCCTGTGAGAAAGTAGCAGAGAGAGAGAGAGAGGGAGAGAGAAGCGCAGAAGGTAGCCCCAGCCAGGACTCCGCCGACAAGATAGGAGACTGTAATTTCACGTTCTCGTTCTATACACCGCTAAATTGACAGCGCCTCCTGTTCCACGGCACTTTATGCGCGCGGACGCACCACCGAAACAATAACGACGCCAAAGCCGGAACACGCCTAAAAGGGTAGCCGAGAGCCAGACCCATTTTTGGTCCTCTACTACGTCCTTGTCCGAGCCGGAGCAACACAGAGCACGTGTGCGAATGTGTTTAGGGGAGATCGATAAGTCCGCCGAGAGCCAGCCGGGTCCGGCTTTGTTCGCTGCACGTTATGCGAGAGGGGAGACACGTTGGAAAGGGCTTTCAGGGCCTGACCAGGCGAAAACTTGAGGATCTTTTGGGTCAGCTTCACGAGTCGCGAAAAATTATTTCTGGAAACTTCGAATAGCAAGAATTTATCCCCGCACATCACGAAAACCCATCACAGCAGCTTCGATCTTCCGATATTCCGACATGATCGAAACGCTCACCTTGATCGGCGATGATGACAGGACCGGCGACATTCAGGACCGATGCTCCCACCTGCAGGTCCTCCGAAATCCTGGCTACCGGATTGGCGAGTAGCAGGCGAGGAGGTCCGTTAGTCTGTCCGGTAGCCAGCGTTAGATGCAGCCTGAGAGAGGACTTCCGCGGCGGGGTACCATGATCGTTCGCCGTGATCTCCAAATCGGTGGACCTCACCATCGGCCTCTCCAGACTCACGATACCGGACTCGTAACCCACCGAGAATCTCGCCTCCTCGTTCCCCGATGTGATCACGTACGACACACGGCCATTGTCACCGGCGTCTTTATCCACCGCCACCACTCTGACCAGCATAGCTCCTGAAACAACACCGATAGGAACGTTAACATTTGCTTCCGATTCGCTGGTAGACACTCTGTTCAACCTAACGCATCGACGAACGAATTAATTCACCTGGCAGAAGATCAGGGGTGACCGGGACATTCGCGGACTCGGGAGCAACGAACACCGGGTCATTGTCATTCTGGTCCAGCACGATGATCCTGGCGGTGACAGTGGAAGCGAGCTGCTCCCCGGGGGCAGCTCTGTCGGACGCCTTCAGGATCAAGGTATACTCGGCCCGTTCTTCCCTGTCCAACTGTTTCGCCAGCGTCAAAGCCCCGGTCAGAGAGTCGACAGCGAAGCTACCCTTGGCTGGGAACTCTGCCACCAAACCGTAACGGAGATCGCCGTTCGGTCCGCTGTCCGAATCCGTGGCGGTCAGGTTGTAGATGGTGGAGCCGATTACTGCTTTCTCGGGCACTCTGACTGTAATGGGGTCCAAGGGCCACCTCGGCGGGTTGTCGTTCGCATCCTCGATGACGATCTTCACGGAGACAGCGATGCTTTGAGGGTTGCCGAACGAAGTGGTGTCCAGCGCGCGAATCTCCAGGTGGTACTCGCTCACGTTCTCCCTGTCCAAGGAATGAGCGACCACCAGCTGGCCCGAACTCCGGTCCACGTCGAACGCTGGGAACTCGCTGATGGGAGTCAACGAGTCCAGGGTGAAGGCCACGCGACCCGCCGGTCCCGCCCCAGAGACCGATCCCACTGCTTGGCCTATGCTAGCGTCCTCCCGCACCTGTGGAAGTTGCAGCGATCGGTTAAACCTGCAATGTTTCGCGTTCCGAATCGGGTCGGTGTGTAACCGTGGATCAGCTTCAACTTCGGCAACTGTTCCGAACCGTTGTACACCTCTAGAAAATAGACTTTTGCACCGCCTCAACGATTGCTCCAGCTAATTAAAATCCCCCATCGTTACTGGGGGGTTTTCATTTGAAAAATCTTGAAAGAATCCTGTCGTTTGGACCGGAATCTCCGCTCGGTTGTTTGGTACTTACGTTAAAGGTAAGACTGCTGCTGGTGAAGGTCGGCCGGTTATCAGCGAGCGCTAGGACCTCGACTCTGAGTGCTCGCACGCTATGACGCGGCGGTCTACCGGCGTCCGTGGCTTTAACGGACACCCGGTAGACGTTCCGCTCCTCGTGATCGAGAGCCGCCTTGGTGCGGATCATGCCGGTGATCGGGTCGATCGTGAAAACGCTGTAGCCGTCCGAGTCTCGGTCTGCGAATTATCAAGGTTGGACGTAAAATAATCTCTCGCTTGGGGAGTAAAAAGTGGAGACGTGGAGGGAACGAAGAAAAACAGAGAGAGAGAGAGAGAAACATGGCAGAAGAAATCGGTAGAACGCACTGCGTTAAGACGCCATTAAGGAAATAGCAATATTACGGGCTGGCCGTTGGTCAATTTAACCATGTATACTCGAAACAGTTCGCGTTCTCGTGAAAATCGGTTGCCGATCGTAACGAGAAGATATAATCGTGGCAACCGTTGGTTGCTCTCCCGTGCGCGAGACCCCTCCCTCCTCCTCCTCCTCCATAAAACTCAAACAAAGCCGCCCGAGGCGGTTTTTAAGACCGTGCATAATTGTTTCGGTAATTGGCTAATTAATTCGGACGGGACTGTCGTTCTGTTTCTTTTGCGAATTCCCCAGGAGTATATCGAGACAAAAGGCGGTACCCAGACCATCTGCAGCAGTTTACCTTTCAGAATAGTGTACGTCACTGTCGCGTTCTCTCCGAGGTCGGTGTCCAGCGCGCGCACCCTTGCCACTTCCGTGGCGGGTGGTTGGTCCTCCCGGACACTGACCACGTCGCCTTGAGGGTCCACTATCTCGGGGGTGTTGTCGTTCACGTCGAGGACCGTCACCTTTAGGGGCACCCTGGCGGCCCTTGACGGTGTCCCTTGATCGCGGGCCTCCAGGACCAGCTCGTGGATGATTTTTGTCTCGCGGTCCAGCGGCTCCCTCGTGCTGATCTCGCCTGGAAAACGGTGGACGGGGGATGTTAACGGAGCTCGAATTAGGCCGACGTGCAGTCGTTCATTGGAATTGTGTAATTTTTGGAATATCCCAGATAGCACTGAGACGTCTTAGAGATGTTTTCAAAACGTTTCTAATAGATCTGTTAGACGTCTGACAGACGTCTCCATCTTTAAGACGTATTATTTCAAATGATGAAACAGCCTCTCTAAAAAGACGTCTCAAAGACGTCTATTCAGGACGCAAGGCGTTCAGACTTGAAATGGACGTAGAAAAGACGCGAGGCGTCGCGTGGATCGACGTGGAACGCTCGGAGGGGGTTAATGAATCCGGAATTTATTGGACAGATATCATTTCTCAGAGAACGACACAGTCGTTCATCGAAATTGTCCGTAATTTTTGGAATATCGAACGTGTTTCGCCTCGAAATGAAAATGGCGCGCCGATGGCTCGCACGGCCGATTGAAAATCGATGAGACGAACGAAATAATTGCGTCCCCGCGATCCACGGTGCCGGAGCCGGAGCCGGAGAAGCCGGCTTGGTTAACGATCTATTAACGATATACCCCGCCGCTCCATTTAACAGCGTTCGTCCGTTAAGTGGACGGGGGGAGGGAAGCGTTTACGACTGGCGAGCGTTCGCTTCGTGGATCCAGAAAAATCTGCATGCCCAGTCGTTCCGGCGGTAAAGGAAACAGAGCTGAAATCGATCCAGCCGGGGCGCTGCGAGCGTGTGCGTGTCCACGAAATATAAAATCGAATACGTACGAGGCGGCGAGAGAACAGGGGCAACGGAGCGAAAAAGAGAGAAAATCGGAGCTACGCTAGAAATCGACCTTATCAATTTTCCACTCCCGAGGGGACGGGAACGGTTAATTGGATAATCGGCGTTCGTGCGCTCTTAAGAAACGCCATTCGACGCTCGAATTCCACGGTCGCGCCTCCGACGCCGGCCTATCGTATTTCGTTCCTCGTCTGCTCCCCGCCTCTCTTGCATATTATAATATCGTAGTATAGTCAACCGTGTACAGTCGCGCGTGTAACAAGCCGAACCGTAATTACGTGTCTCGAAGAGAAGTACACTCCGCGACAACACTGTACAGAGGGACAGAGTTAGTTTCAAACCCGTGCGAATGAATCTATGTTGCAAGACGGAATCTCTAAGTGTACATACGCCGCGCGCGGACCACCTGATGCGACTATCTTAATTATTTCTGTTGTTCGCGGACAGCCGTTATTTATTACGCGAACGCGCCTTTTTATCAAGTACCAGCTATCGATATATTTTAGTACAAGGATCTTTCCGGAACGCGCTCGAACCTCGCGTATCCTCGCTTGAGTCATACCTCGAGTCAATAGAGACCGGTCGATATAATGGGAATCGATTAAACGTCCAACAGAGAAATTTCTTTTTTGTCGCGACGACCTTCATCAAGGCATTCGATTTTTTTTTCCTTGTTATCCTGGAAATATTTTCTAGGTTCTCGCACTGTTGTCGAGCTCGATCAGTCCTCTAGCTGATCGGGTCGGAAATAATTATATTACATGAAAAAATAAGTTACCGAGAACACTATTAACGAGAGTCAGGTGGTCTGCTTAGGTGGTCTACTATGCGCGCATAGTTTACTCGAGAAGACTTCGATACCGGCTCGTATTTAACTACTATTAATAATTTCGTATAAAGATCGTGCGATCTATTAATGACAATTTTCCTCGGAAGCAGTAATACTGTGGCGGACTGTAGAGGCTGCGAGAAGTCGCGAACAGTGGCGAGGAAAAAAGGCCGAAGACGAAGAGAAGAAGGAGTAGTCCGCGAGAGGAGAGAAAAGGTAGGTCGCCCCGAGTGTAGCCGAGCGAAGAGCGGTCGGCGCATTAATGGGTAATTAAGCAACCGCCTAGCCGACCGGTCGGAACTATTCGAAAAGAGCTGGAAAAGGAACGGGATAATAATTCGTACGTAAAGGGGTCCGTGGAGAGCGCATCGGCTCGGCGTCGCGTCGTTGTTCGCCGGTGAAGCTATACGGTGCACAGCACGCGGTTGCACCCGCGTTCCACCACGAATTCTCGACGTACCTAGGTCTCGAGAGTCGTGAACGGCGTCCCCCGAGAAGAGAGCAGGAGGACGGTCGTCGACGTGGCTGTGTGCTCGTCGTCGTCGGGGAAGACAAACGATCGACGAGGGACATGCAAACGCGCCGGCATCGAGGGATACCATCGCGGAACAATAAGAAGTATATCGTAGGACGCGTGCTAATGCGTTTCTCGTGTTAACCGTGGGACCGTGCGGCCACGGGCCGCCGATGTCCCCACCAATCGAGAGGGGAGACGGGCTCCTCTTACCGTTGCCGCGTGTCTCCTCCAATATTTGGAAATCCGTGCTGCGAGCCAGAGCGCCAGATAGGAAAGCCGGGCCGGCACGGGTTTCTTCCTTTTGTTCATTTCTCGAAACAGAACGGTCGGAGGCTGGGCTCCGGTAGAATCGCTGGCACTAGTTTGGCGATTTGTGAGGCTATTAAATTTTTAATCGAGCAGAAATCAGTCTAGCTCATAGATCAGGACCTAACCCAGGTCGATTAGAAAATTCCAACGAAATTCTTGCAATGTCCAACGTCATCCTCCAACACAGTGTGCACCAATGCAATCCAACCCAGTTAATCCCCAAAAAAACGTCAGTTTTGAGGATGGCTGATACTAGTCGACGATTTGCGAGGGAGCCAGTGAGACCAAGAACTTCAAAATCTTGAAAGAACTAGTCTAGCTCATAGAGTTCAATTAAGAAGATCCACACCAGTGAAAATGGAAGTACGAACAGGACTGCAACGTCCGACATCATCCTCCAGCTCAGAGTACACCAACGCGCCTCCCAATCCGGTGAAGATTCTGACGGCTCCCAAACAATCGTTCGTCTAACAAAAGGACACCCCACAGCGCCACTTCCCAATCAACGTCCCACACGTCTTCTATTCCTAATCGCAACCGGATCGACGCCTGGATCCTCTCTCGATCCTCTCGAACTTCTGCCGATTTCCTGGACGTCTCAGCCGGCAAACAATGTAGACTCAGCCGGTTCGGTAAAAGATTAATATAGAAGTACTCTTGTACGCTTCGTTCCGTTCCGCGACGCGACGCGACGGCTGATACTTCCGGCAGAGGAGGGCCTCGTTTTATTTTTCGAAGAATCCCTCCACCACCGCCGCCGCTCCTCTTCACTCTCTTTTAGCAAACAGGCAACCCGGCGCACCGGGTACGAGAGGGAAGAGCGGCCCCGGTCTCGAACCAGCATGTACACAAATACTCTCCGTGTCGCATGCCAATCAAACCACGTATGCGGCCGGCATACGCGAACAGTTGGAAAAAGAGAGAATGATCGCGAGGCGTGCGTGCTGGTTCCGCGAGGTTGAACCCCGAGAGAGAGAGAGAGAGAGCAGCCCCTCTTTCTGGTGATTTGTTACACGCCGCGCGCCGGTCCAAGGTGAAAGCACCACTCTTACGGGATTATACTTTGATATCCACGAAGCAGGAGGGAGATGTTACAAAAACGAAATAATCACGCGCGCCACCATCCGGTGCCGCGTCTCCACTGATATTGCGTCCGTTCTACGGTCCTCCAATTAAAGGCATTCGCATCAAAAATAAATTTACGCTCTCTCTCTCCCGTGCCCCACCCCCATGTTTCATTTTTCTTTTATTTATCTTCTTTTCCAACCGCCATAAATCCTCCAGTCGCGGCTAGCTCTTGCGATCGAGGACAGTACCGACGCTAGAGAGACCCGACGAGACGAACTGTGAGTCCGACTGTCCGAGTGCTCCATTAGACTGACGAAACGGCGGCGCAGCGAGGATCTATCGGAGTTTACGAACTCCCACGGTTGCGCAATCGGTCGACAATGGCGAGAGACACGTTCGGGAGAATGGCTTTTGACGCAACACGCGTGAATTAAGAGCGTCGACGGGTGTGGGCTATTCGGGAAATTAATCGACCGTCTCCCCCGAGCCTGCAGCACGTCAGAGAAGGACCGAGTCTCCGGAGGATAGATCGTTTTCTACTCGGAGAGGAGGCCACGATTCCTCGGGCACAAAGGGACACCGAGCTGTAAATCTTTCTCTGGCCGGCTGACGCGTCCCGAGATTTTTCTTTTCGGAAAGCCCGTGCTCTCCTAAACCTTCCCCGATGGATTATTATGGTCGATTTTTCTTCATCACGGAGAAACGTTATTATAGCTCCGGAGCACCGGCATTTGGACCATCTTTTAATCTGCGCCCCGAGATAGATGGTTCCGTTACCAAAAACATCCACGCTCGTACAGCATCAGGCCCGAAAATCCGGAAAAAACGGGGCTCCAGCTTTAAAAATAATACCCGGGGTGCGGTGGCATAATCGTCGTTTCAAGAAATTCCGAGGCGTCGGCCGAGTGGCCGGCTCAGGCTCTCGGTCCTCGAGGGTCAAATTCGTCGGAGTGGCTTCGCCAATATTTTTCTCGCGGCTCGGACGATCGCGTGGGATACTGTCCGAGTCGGTCCCGGACAGCTTTCGTAAACACTCGAGCATCGTCGTGTTCGGCAGAAAAAGACGGTGGGGGAGGGGGAAGAGCAAGGTGTGCAGAAGACGATTTTTACCTGTATCGGGGTCCACTGCGAAGCTGCTGTTTGCCTGGACCACCGCGTACCTCAGCAACGCGTTCTCGCCGAGATCGGGGTCGGAGGCGCTCACGGATCCCACCGAAGTGCCGGAGGGCAGGTTCTCCAGCAGCTCGAAACCGTAGAAGTCCTTCTCGAATCGGGGATCGTTGTCGTTCTCGTCGCGAACTGTCACCAGAACAGAGGCGCTGGCCGTGGCAGCGGGCGAACCGTTGTCCGTTGCCAGCACGGTCAGAACGTGGCGATCCAGAGTCTCGCGATCCAGGGTTTGAGCTAGGTAGATCCAGCCGGTGTTGGGGCTGATTCGGAACGCCGTGGAGCCTTGAAGACGGTAGCTGAGTCTCGCGTTGTTGCCGGTGTCGAGGTCCACCGCCGTCACCTGCAGGATCTGCGGACGGAAAACGAGCTTTAGCGGGCTGTTCACCCGAGTGGGCGTGGCCTCTAAACTCTCTGCATCCCGTGGAGCTTGAGCCGGGAGGAGCGCAATGACCTTATCCTCTGAATTCGAAATAAAATCTGAATATCGGCGAGAGCAACCGATATCTCCAATGAGCGAAAAACAGTGGGAGCGACGGGATCGAGCGAGAGAGGAGGCGTCGCCTAAGCCAGAGCGAGGTGGAGAGGCAAGACCAGTCGATCCGGTCGTTCCGTATTAATTAAACGCGCCCAAAGACCGCGAACCCTAAACGCGTTCGCGAACCGGTCGATGTTTTCCAGCGCGGGAGGATCGTGAATTACGGAGGTCGAAGAAGAAGAAGAAGAAGAAGAGGACTACGGACGAGGAGGAGGACGAAGAAGAAGAAGAAGAAGACGAAGAGGAAGGAGCAGCGGATCGAGGGTATATAACTTCGTATCCCGTGCACGGAGCTGGCGCGCGGGCAATGATGGATGACGATCCAAGGGAGAGAAGAACGAGCAGAAGCAGGACGAGCGTAGAAGCGCATCGGTCGTCGTCGTCGTCTTCGTCGTGGTCGTCGTCTTCGTGGTTGAACAGAGGAGGAGAGGGAGTAAAGAGGTTCCGGTGGAGGGAGAGGATCGGAGCACCATTAGAAGGAGAACCTGACGTGGGAGCAGGCCCTGTAATGTGTCTAACTGTACGTTATTAGTTCGCGATGGGTGAAGGGTTACGCTCACTGTAGTCCGGGTTACTAGCTGCTGGTCCTCGCGATTCTTTCTCGCTCCGGCGAAGGGGTCTATCCGCGTCTCACCGAGGTAGCTAAGATATTGTCCGGATACCACCGACAGCTCGCAGATCTGTTTCGCCGATAGATACCACCGATATATACGTGTACCACCGGGAGAAAGATGGAACGAAAGATCGAATGGCGAGGGAAGAGGGAAAGAAACGGACGGAGAAAGAGAAGGGAAAGGAACGTTGAGATTCTCCTCCACCTCCTCGTCGTCGTCGTCGTCGTCGTCATCGTCGTCGTCGTCCGACTCTATCGTACCCTCGTGTATCCGCTGTATTAAAAATGTGACGTCATTTAACGGGCCTATCTCGCGGCAACGATCTCGCGACCATTCGTCATCGGTGTATCCTCGTATTCGGGATTACGTCTGCCGGGTGGCTACCGCCGCGAGGAATCCTTGTTCGAATCCTCGCGTCCCACGGGCAGACACTGCCTTCAATCAGGAGCGTGTTCTCGGCCGTCTAATGCTGCCCCGGCAATCTCTCCGTTGCCCCCGGGAGCAACGGGAATCGCTCCGGGAGCGACCGCGAGAAACAAACGAGCCGCGAGACAGCTGTGCTGTGCTAGCTTTTGATACTTTTGCTTTCGGTGATGAAGGGCGTGGTCTCTAGATTCGTCCGGGGCCAAGGGGCGGGGCACCTCTTTCAATTCCATGCGAGCTCTACAATTCTAGCTCCTTCTCTAGTTCATCTAACCCGAACAAGTACGAAGCTAAGAGACGCTACGAGCTAAGAGACCCCGAAACTGGCGATCTCTCCTCAGTGATGGGATAGCGCGCGTTTCTAGAGACCAGGATCGCAAGGCGAGCCCACAAAAGGAGCAGGTTTCCGAGCGAAGCCCATCAACGATTACCTATCAATCCCGGCTTGCACGTCGGTTGCGTATGTATCGCGTTACAGCGCCGCGCGCGTTCCTGTATCAAACGATCAGTTATACTCTATCAATCCTTCCACCGAACTGGCCCGTTGTCCGAGAGCGGGGAATCCTCCTCTCGTCTGCTAATCTCTCTCGCGCGCGTACCACCGCCGTCTAATTCATTTCTGTTCCACGCGGCTGACAAGGTGAACCCGATGAGTCAACGTCTTCTTCCTCCTCTATCGGGTTCCCGCGTGCGTCTAATCGAACGGGAACGGAACGATGGTAGCCGCGCGTGTTCCGGGGGAGCAAAGGTGTTCACAGTCTTCCTGGTTGTCCGGATGAGATTGCTCTCGCGTTAGACGGGACTTTGAGAAGGAAGATGGCGTGGTTCTGGACACTCTTTATCCTTCTCTCACCGATCCAGAATTTCGCTTCTCCGTTTTCTATAACCCCCTCCCAGCGCGAACTCTCGAACGATCCTCGCGCATTTCCATGTGCATACACACACGCAACACTCCATCGCCCGCGCATCACCTCGACAAACAAACGCGCGGCCCGGCTGACGGGCGTGTAATGAAGATTTTTCTCACTTGGGAATCGAGCTTGGCGCCTTCGGGAACCTCCACGCGATACTCGTTCCTCTCGAACACTGGGGGGTTGTCATTCACGTCCTGCACCTCCACGCTCAGACTGAGGTTCGCCGAGAGACCAGCACCGTCCAGCGCCCTTATCAGCAGACCGTGACGTTGCTGGGTCTCGTAATCCAATCTCCGAGCTAAATAGAGCTCTCCGGACCGGGCGTCTATGCCGAACAGATCGTTGCTGTTCTGGCCGAGCACGTAGCGGATCGGCAACGACGGGGTGGCGTCGGGATCGGTGGCGTGGGCCACGTACAGGGCTGTGTGAAGGGGGTGGGATTCCGGCACCGAGATTCGCACCGCGGTAGTCGGGAACATCGGCGGGTTGTCGTCCACGTCCTCCACCGTCAGTTCCACCTGAAAAGTATCATCGATCGTGATCAAGAAAGGCCTAACGCTGTATTCACACTACCTTATTTTTTATTATTTTTACACGACGCGTTTACTAATATATGGGCGACGTTTTTCTGATTAAAACGAATCCAAACACGTTGCAACCCACGATACAGCGGAACCTCTATTTGCCGAGCCCCCCGAGTGGGCGTGGCCCGGATGCTCTGAATTTTCGTTGAATCGTCCGGCGCTTCGCAGAGCAATTTCTTCCTACCCGAGTCTATCATCGGCACATTTGTGATATTTTACTGATAAAATATTTATTTATCGGTTCGGATAATCGAGGTTCTAGTAAACCGTTATTTAAACGAGTCTGCTGCCGCGGAAACGTTCTCTCAATTCGTTCTCTCCCAATTCCGCTGCCCGTGAAATTGCCAACAAAAATCTGCACGAGACTCGATAGTCCAGTTATCGCTAATTACTCGAGACTGTTAACTAACCCAGCCCGCGTCCGTGTATAATTACGAGTGCAACCAGTTCGCGGAGCGGATCTCGAACGATCCAACAATGTAACAGAAAATATGAAACCGGCGCGTAGCTTAATTGCATATTAACCGAGGATATTGCTTTGGCGAGCGAGCTGATTGGCGCGAGCGAGCGAACGATCGTTCGCGCAGTCTGCTTTCGCGCGCCAAAAATTGAAAAGGTGCAGAAGGGTTAATCACGTTGACAAGCCTACCTGGCAATATCCGACGGACACGCCGTTCCTGGCCAGTACGCTGAGAACGTACTTGTCCCGGGTCTCTCTGTCCAACGGAAGGCGTATTCGAAGCTTTCCCGTGATCGGGTCCATCGTTAGATCCGGTTCTTCCTTGGCCAAATAAAATCTCGTTGGATCTTCACCTGCGAACACAGTGATTATCGTTATTAAACGGCTACAAAGTGGCTTTTCCCTCGTGAGCTTTTCTTTTCGAATAATGATCGTCTTACGATCGTCCCGGTCTCCCTCTCTCTCTCATCTTGGTAGCCGAATCCTTCTGATGAAGAGGAAGATACGGGGGCCAACTCGGAATGGCCGATGCATAACCCTCGTATTAATTTCTTTTTGCCCGTCTCCCTCCCTCTTTCCTCCCGCTCCTCCTCCCATCTCTCTCTCTCTCTCTCTAATTCTTTGCTCGACCTGATGGAACGAAGAGTTCATTCGTTTCTTAAACGGGACGCGAGAGAAAAAAGGTGGCGGAAGCGAATATAGAGGAGGAGAGAGGGGCCCGGTCCGAAAGCGGAAAAAATGACGAAAAAGTCGGCCGGACACTACATATAAGCAGGCTGGCTCGTTAATTATAACCCCGATGGTTGTTCTCACGTCTACATTTTGCTTTTTCGGCTCCGCTGTGCCGCGCCGCCGCCGCCGTAGCAGCCGCGCGCAAATTGCACGAAAATTTTCGTAATGGCCTCGCGAGATTCCGCGATGATCGATCGATTGAATCGAATACGCGCGCCGATCTCGCTGGGGGAATCGGTTTTGCGAGGCGAAACGCCGCGCCGCTCCGCTGTTGCAGAAACCTCGTGTGCACCGTGCTGCGCGGAGCTCCGGCGGAGCATCGCACAGCTACGAAGAGCAGAGTTTCTCGCAGAGAGCTCCACGCGCAGCGCCGCGCATCGGTTCTCTTTAACGATCCGACCAATTACCGACCTTCGAGAATCGAGAGAGAGAGAGAGAAGGGGAAAAGAGAAGAGGAGAACCGTCGGTCTCCGGCTTTTGACTAATTTCACGGAGAGTGCCGGCAGACAGATAGACGTAGGAAATATGACTGATGACCGTCGACGACCGACGAGTTAAACGAAAACGAGACTCGCTGCTCGCAGCCGATGACCTCGGCCGAGATTTCCATCGAGCGGGCACCACCACCGCCGTGAGCGGGGCTAGGCTCTGCTCGGAATCAATTAATAGGCAAATCGAGCGGTCATTACCGCTGGCAGACGCGCAATCGCATGATGAACGATTCGACGCCCTCTCCTCCACGGTCGTGTTCCTCCAGCGCGTAACGAGTGCCGTTCCCCGCACGTCCGCCCACGCGACACAGACGCGCCGGAACCGCGGGGATGATGTTGCCGTTGCATCTCGTCGCCACCGACATACCACGCGGAATCCCACGTGGCATTGTTCCCGACGCGTCTTCTGGATCTCCGGGCTCCGACGCTATTCAACCGACCGCGGGGAACCGTTAACGCTTTGTAAGAGCCGCGACATTTAGACGCGTCGATCGAGCCATTGTTGTTGCGCGATAGTTGACGATTTTTTTGTTGTTTCGTTCGTTCGGTAGAATCGCGAGAGACTTGAACTAGACCTTCGGAGTCGCTTAGACGCGGATGTTACGACACACGGTGGTATTAAGGTCGGTTTGAGTAGGATTGTTAAGAATCTACGGCAAAGTGGGCGTGGATTGCGCCGGGGGCAGAGCCAGACCGGGAGAAGCCACGCCCACTTTGGATGGGATGTAGACAGTTCGTTGGATAGTACAGGGGAGCAAGGATTTTTAGATTTTTAGGGATGGCGCGGTGGTGTCGGTCGTTGGTGGTGCTTGTATTGTGCGACGTTGATCGGAATTTATTGACAGCGCGTGCCACGCCCACTTCGGGCAAGACCAGGGCCAACAGACCACGCCTACCGAACGATTTCAGTCGATGCTCGCAGTTTCACGATATTCTTCGAGTTGATCAAATCTGTGTTTTGTTGAGAATAATTTGATATTTCAGAAAATTCTAATGTTAAGATACTGTTTATAAATGTGCATATAGCTCGATCACACGGGCCACGGCAGAATTGAAACAGAGAAGGGAGAGAAGATCAACTGATACAATATCGAACGATATTCCACTCACGGAAGAGGCCTAGAAACAATTACCGATTCCCATTACCAGATAATGATTTAATCTATAAACGCTTGCCAAATCGAATGGTCGTTCCCGAGCTGGTCGGAACGGAGGCAGTAATGGGATCGGTGATCATAAATTATGTTATCCACGTTTACAAGCTACCATCTTTAGAATACGGTCCGAGGGGATCGGTGTCGAGCCGATGTCCGAGCTCCGATTCGACGACAGCCGCGTCACCGGATGTCGTGGAAATGGTTGCCCGGCTAGGTAGCCGCGTTCCACGTAAACTCGAACGGAGGCGGTGCCCTGTCTGCCAGGTTTTTCCGACGGGCACGTTCGAGGAAAAACTCGATCGGTTTCATGGGAGAGAGAACGTCGACGCGGTAGATCCGAGGTGTTTGTCGAAACGCATCCACCAAGCGATGTACCGGAGCCCACGGGTACACGCGCGATCGCCCGTTTTGGAGTAGAGACCGATCGGTCGATCCGATCAATTATCGACCGGCTTCCCGAGGTACCGGACTGCATACTGCATTGCATAAACCGGCCGCCTTCTTGCACTGTTCGGTCCTGTTGCTGTAATCAGCCTGGACCTAACGCAACACGCACGAAACGATCATTGTCAGACTCCGTAATCGCGTCGAAGAAACTGATCCTATCTGCCTAAAAAAATTCTGGCACACTCTGCAAATGTCTATCAACAGTTGTACAAAATTTAAAATTCCTCCGAGCAAAATTTTTCTTTCAAAAAATTTCCAACCACCAGACTCAAAAATGAGGATCCCCTCGAGTAAAGTCCTCATTGTGACACTGTGATTTCGAAGGAAATGATCCTATCTGTCGAAAAAAATTCTGATACACTCTCCAGATATCCATTAATAATTATACACAATTTGGAGTTGATACGGGAACAATTTTACTTTTAAAAAATTTCCAACCACCAGACTCAAAAAGTAAGATCCCCCCCAAGTAAAGTCCTCATTGTCAGCACTGTAATTTCGAAGAAACTGATACTTTCTGCCGAAAAAAATTCTGGAACACTCTTCAAATATCTATTAATAATCGTACGAAATTTGAAATTCCCCCGGTCGATACTTTCCTCGAAAAAAATTCCGAAAGACCCTTCGCAAGTTTCAATCTGCCGAAACGCTTGGCGAACGGTAGTGTACGTGGGCAATCCCCCGGACGAGCTACCACAGGGCCCCGATATCAATCTGTGGGGCGCATCGTAGTGCTCGCACACTCTCTCGCACGAGGGTCTGAAACTTATGCTCGGCGGGTCTCGATCGGCGTGTTATTAAAATTGTTGCGAGAACTCGTCGGCGCGCATGTAAATGTGCGTGTCGGTTCGGGGAACACCGACGCTGGGATCGCGGGGCCCCGCGTAAATGTAAGCAGGTTTGTTCGAAATTGTGTATCGTAAAGTGTAATTGTAAAATAGCGTACGAGAGAGAGAGAGAGAGAGAGAGAGAAAAGCTGGGAGTGGGCCGACAACTAGCAGCGAAAAGAGGACGGGGAGAACGGGAGGGACGAGAGGAGAGAAACGTGCCCCGCACATCGACACGGTGTACCTACACCCATCGGCATTCGGTACCCCGTGTTATTAAACGTCCGCGTGATCTTTTTCCATCGAAGGAGGGTCCACCGAACCTGTACTACTCCCCGGTATATATAATTACGATTTACTCCGCTTCCCAATACGGCAAAATCGTCCGCGCGAGGGGATCCGCGCAGACGGACGCGCGTTCCCGGGCTGGAATCGAGATTGCCGAGGACCGTTCGAATAATCGTCGCGTTCCTTAAACGGCAATATAAACAAACGCGGGTCGGTTAGCCTCGCGGTCCGGTCCATTTATCGGTAATCGTTCAATCATAATCACCGGAAAGGACCTAGACGTCCGTACGGCACGCGGTGGGTAGCACTGGGTCAACGCAGAGGGAGAGTAAAAGCGATCCAACCATTTTATCAACATAGCAATCGTGTCGGAATCGATGGCGGCTGATTCTACGCGAAAAAGTACGTCGAAAATGTAGAACAGCGTTTTTTCCCAGGGCTCCTCGTTTCCAAGAAAAATAGGCCTGAAGCACGTCCGACTACGACAGACTTATCTACTTCGTCGAATTTATTTCTTCCTCTAATTGGCTTTCAATGTCTCTTGTCCGCAGCGAACGAATTTTCTGATAAATGCATAAAATCCGTCCTCTGATAACCCGAAGACGTGAGGCTAAAATCGAGGAAAAAATATTTCTGTCCGACCAGCACTGACAGCCGATAAAACATATTGGGACTGATTTAAAAAGGGTTACAAGACGCACATAGGGCTTATTAAAAAATGAGGAGGGGAGGAGGGAACGTTGTATCTGGGTCCGCGAATGAAGCGGTCGTCCTCGGATCGCGATTTTACACGTTTCGTGGCCAACGGGGCCCGAGCGGGGCCCGGTACCCCGTCAAAATCCCGATCCCCCCGCATCGTCGGTTCATCGGGAGACTAAATTGCGATCGAGCACCAGTGGTCACCAGTCGGTGAACGGGTTTTTCACCCGCGGTGCCGGCCGCTCGAAGGGGGCTTCGTCACCGCGGTTACACAGGCGTGCCTCCGGGGTGCCCACGTGGGTGTAACGAAGACAAATCGCTCGCGTATTTGATTAATTCGCGGGGATCCAGACCCCGGTGCCTCTGAACCCCTCCCTCCCTCATGGCCCGCGTCTCCGACCATCCTCCTTCGTCTCCCTCCCTCGTCCGCCTTCTTCGTTCTCCTTCGACCGTTTTCCTGTGCACCCTCCCCGCCCTACCGCGTCCCTCTTCTTCTCGAGAGGGGCACCACGATCTCCTCCGGAGCTGCGTGGATCGAATCCAGAGCGAGTTTTTATTCGGGAACCCGACTCTCCTCGCGGGGCCGAGTAGCAACCCGTAACCTACTCATTATTGATTCCCACCCTTCGATGTCCCTCCGGTGCCCCCTCGGGGACCCCAGACGATGCTGCTCTGCTCTCGAGATTTGTGCGAAAAGCTCGCATACAGATGCGATCGAGACGCAGAATGCCGTGGACCAAGTATTTCTTTCAGTGCTTTTAACGTTCCAGCTGTCTCTCTCCCTCTCGCGATACATTAATCTTTCGACAGTCGTGGCTGGGTCTTTTTCGACCCGGTCCATAAGAATCGTTGTTTAATTACAATCCGTTATTGTTACGTTCGAGACAAGAGAAACGCTAACGTGTCTCTACCAGGATCGAAGAGATCCTGAAGAGTGAAGGGGGCGTGTTTTGCGTCAGCGTTCGCACCTGTCTGGAAACCCCCGTAGCAAGGGTTAAATCGCCTCTCGCAGCTGTGCATCAGCCGAAGATTCCAGTCAATGGTTCCGCCGATCGGTATGTGTCCTGTTCTCCGGGGTATGCGTGCGCCGTACGCGGCCGTACACGTGCGCGGTGCGTATACAGGATCCGTGGTGTGTATGTATGCGTATGTGTACAGGTATAACACCTCGAACCTGTGCAACACCTCGTACCACAACGTGGCCCCTGGCGTACCGACAATGCCGGAGCCGCGGCAGAAACTCGTCGAGAGCTCGATTCAGAATAATCCCGCGGTTTCCTCTCTTATTTACAGTCTAGCCGCGTCTCGTTCCCTTTCACGAGGGCACACGTCCCCCTATCCTCGTCCTCCCTACCGTTCCCTCTCTCTCCCTCTCTCTATCCTGACTATAGTACACACGCTCCCATCGTGGGTATCCTCGGCTACGTCTTTCCTTCGACTCGCCACGAGCTAACCCCTTTCGATGTTGCGACCGACGTCGTGCCAGCCCTTTTTATCCTTCGCCCGATGTTCCACTCTCTCTCTCTCTATCTTTTTCTGATCCTAGTCCTCCGTCCCACTCTATGGAGCCCTCCGGCTCGTTCCCTCTCAATCGCACAAATGGAATTCATTTCTAGTTCCTTGACTCCCGTTCCCGCGTGCTCCTTTTCTTCTCTCTCTCCAGCTCCTAGCCGCCCGAGAGCTGCTTCTCGCTTCCGCTATGACTGTTCTCACGTGCAACAGGCCGGGAGCACGTTTTCTGGGGGTCTACAATTTTATAAGGCTTCTGGTGACCACAATTTTTCATGGGTCCTGGTGATCACAGTTTTCCAAGGGTCCTAAGGAAAACAGTTTTTTGGGGGTCCTGATGACCACAATTTTGTAAGGATCTTGAGAATCACGATTTTTTTAGGGCCCCGAAAACCACAGTTTTCCAAGGGTCCTGATGATTACAATTTTCTGATAATCACAATTTTGTAAGGGTTTTGAGGATTACGATTTCCTTAGGGTCCCGAGGGCCAGAGTTTTCCAAGGGTCCTGATGACCACAATTTTTCAAGGTCTTGGTGATCACAGTTTTCCAAGGGTCCTAAGGAAAACAGTTTTCCGGGGGTCCCGATGACCACAATTTTGTAAGGATCTTGAGAATCACGATTTTTTTAGGGCCCCGAAAACCACAGTTTTCCAAGGGTCCTGATGACTACAATTTTCTGATGGCCACAATTTTGTAAGAATCTTGAGGATTACGATTTCCTTAGGGTCCCGAGGACCAGAGTTTTCCAAGGGTCCTGATGACGGCAATTTTCCAAGGGGTCCCGGGGACCACAATATTCCAAACACCTCGAGGTCAAGGTACTTTGGCAGCGTTTCCAAGGTGTTCCTCGCGGGAAAGAGTTCTCCGGCATGGTAGTATCTCTAGCGCTACCATTCGTTAGTATGTCGGACGATCGCGTGCACGATACCACTTGAGCAAAGTTAAAGGACCGGAGAAGCGACTCTGCGTGGTCTCTAGCTGTTACCTTGACAGCTCCCTGTACGCTACCACGCCGTCGACTAATTTCCTCGTGGTCGGTACGCAAGCATATGCGTGCTACGAAGCCGCTCTCCGGCCACGCCGCTTTTTATTCAATACACAGAGTTATTCGAATTGAAAGTCGATTGCCCGGGATATAAACGAGAGATTTAATCAGCGTTTCGAAGTACTACGACCTCGTGAAGCTAGCCTTGAACCTGAGCAAGAGCCTCTGAATTTTTCCATTCTTCGAGAAATGAGTTCTTCCACGTGAAACACTTTCTTCGAGGATCAGCGAATTAGAGTCTAACCTGGCTGAACTGGGAGGATAAATTCCTTCTTCTTCGAGGAACAGAATTGTTTATGTACAAATGAAAAAATCATTGGAGAAATTAGTACACGTTCCTTGAATATGGTACGTGAACGATCCTGAAAGTCGCCTTTTGCTCTTAGCTGGTTTCAGCTCGCGGAAAGTTAGGGTCTGCGGCAGAACCGGCGTGACGAGAAGTCAGGCTCGTCTAATTAGAAGCGTTAATTACCGGAGAAATGCTCGTCCGCGCGATTCGAGAGCTTGGACACGATTGCAGGTATCGTTTTGGACGAGGATGGAAAATGACGATCTCGCGCGCGAACGATATTCATCGTCCTAACCTGCGCGTTTAATTGCTCTGCTGTACGAACAAACGAAGAAGAGGACGAAGAAGAAGAAGAAGAAGACAACGACGAGGACGAGGGCGACGACGACGACGACGACCACGAAGAAGAAGAAGAAGAAGGAAACGGTGAAACGGAGGGGAACAGAAAAAAAACCGGTGTACCGAGTTTCACAAGGAGAAACATTCCGGGTTAAGAAAACTCGCGATAAATTACAGACTGACGATTCGATCATGCCGTATAAGGACGCACGAGTTCTCTTGCCTACGCTGCTGCTACGACGCTGTATATATATATATATATAGGTATATATATATATATATACCTCACAGTGAGTTTCTCTTATTTTGCTAATTAGCTCGTAACGGGCCATCCCACTCGAGGTCGATCTCGGCGGCTGTGTGTGCGACTGTTTCTGGGCCCCGGCACGGACTGGGACTGTTCTCAGGGGCGGCTACGCGGCCACCGCGGGCCCCCGGCCACTTCGACAACCGTTCGCGATCGCCGGCCAGTGGAAACCGAGAGCCGCCTTCGAGTGAATACTTTGTCACCTTGTTCCGCCGTTGCCCCGCGGGACGTCGGGACCGGGCCCACCGCCTAGCGGCCGGGCCTGTTTCGGCCCCGCTCTCCCGTGGCCCATCCGCCACCGAATTACGAGCCATTCCCATCCAACTATTAGGTAATTCTATAAATCGCGGCCACTCTTATCGCGAATCGTTATACCACGGAACCGAGGGATCACTGAAATATGATGTCCTAAACATAGAGGGTCTCGGTTTCTCACCTCGTTTAGCCTTCGAACCAGGCGAACAGTGAGAATGTTATGGTTATTGCATTTAGACAGACCGTAGAAAAACAATCGCAATTTCACGATCAAAAAGTAAAAACGCGAGAAGAATTCTTCTGAATCGAATAAATTGATCACCGTTGCAATCGTCGATAACAGTTCCTAGCGATTTCGACCACGCTATCCCGGCACGATCGATTTCACGATGCACCGAGAATGCCGGTCGGCAGTAAAATCGGGCCGTTTGCATAAATTCGTGGATTTTTAATTGGACCGAAGCCCCAGCCCTACTCCTCTTGCACCCCTTGTTCCGAGATTATGGCGGCTAAAGGAGATAGCCGAGCCATGTTAGACTTGACGCCGGTCCCCAAGGGAAATCGCCCCGCCCGTTAATTACCGAACGGTGGGGCGACGATCAAATGTATTTCGGGAAATGTAGTTTCGGTAATCGCTTAGAACGGGGAAACGACCACGCGAATTTTACGAGGCCCAAATAAAAAACGAATCGATGGCATTCGAAGATATCCTCCGAAGGGGTTTCGAGAAAATCGAATCGTCGAAGCGTTATCGTCTCCGCAAACTTCTTTCCCGCTGTCGCCCCCGCTACCAGTGGTCGCCCCTACCGCGCTTTGCCTCGCGTGACTAGAGTTGGGTGGGGAGAACCGAGTGGGGAGAGGAGTCCGCAAGTCGCGCAGGCCCCAGTTATTGTAGGATATTTTAGGTGAAAAAAATATTTTTGGTTGCTCCAATAGTGCACGAAAATGGGCGAAAAATTTCGGAAAGACTCGTCGATTCTGTCTACGTCGCCCGGTTAATCGTCGTGCTCTCGGCCAGAACCCACCGGGTCTCGTCTCATCGAAGAGCAGGACTCTCTGCGCGGGTAATTTAACGACGATTCGACGGCGCGGGGGCCGTAAAACCGCACGGACACCGAGACCCCGTCCGCGTCGGTGCGTCGCGGATACGTGTCTCGAATTCCAGCCTGCCAGGACCGTCTCCTTAGAAAGATCGAGAACCACCTCCAAACCAGATTTACGAAAATCGCCGAGGGAACGGCGCCTAACGATGATTAGGACGTGCCTCGGCGAGCCAGCGACACTCTCCGCTCCGCGCAGCGAAAAACGACCCCGTAATTAAATAATGATGATTAGCCGCGGATCCGTGGTAGCGTCGAGCGACGCGACGAATGCGATGAAGAAGCGATACCGTGGCGAAGGTATGCTGTCGTTGTCGGGGGTCCCGCTCGTCCCTCTCTTCTCTGTTCCTCCTCCCTCCTCTCCTCAACCCCCCTACGCCCCTTGCCGTCGTTGGACATCTTTCGCTCGTACCCCACGCGCACGGCCGCGCCGTCTCCTTTCGCCTCGCGAGCTTCACCTGCGATTCTCTCCACACGTTACCGTCAGCCTTTTCATACTTCCGAGAGATCGACAAGAGCGTATCGTTCCCGGGAATGCCACGGATGGTCGCTTCGGAGCTGCTCGCTCGAAGGACCCGCGGCGGCACGAGAGTTCTCTCCGTTCCCCCCTTAACGTCGCGCCGGAATATCAGCTTCGAAACTCTCGATACGAATTCGTCACGATTTTCGATAGTACAACTCTTGATTCGAGGATCCTATGGAGCGATGAGAGCCTCCTACTTTCCCCCTTAGCGTCGCGCCAGCCCGAGAGGCTCCGGAGTAGTGGAAGTTGTTCAGCGGTAGTTCTGGTTGGCCCGCGGTGACCTTGATCGAAGCGGAGGTCAACGGTGGGGATAAGAGCGAGACGTTACGGAGGTTCGACCGTCGACATCGAGATGAACAATGAAAAATTACGTTGGAGAGCTTCGGTATCAAATGCCTTAATTTCTTTGATCGAGATATACGAATTTTGGCCTCGTTCCAGCGATTCGACGACGTTCTCGCGATCCGACTCGCTCGCTGTTCCCGGCAGCGCGGAACGAGCATCAGGGCACAGGAGCCGTGTAGTCCGTGCACAATAGCGCAAGAAATGCAAGCATCGAGACCGGTAAACAAACGAATAGAGCTCCGTACATGCGTAAAACGTCCCGCTCGCACAGATGCGCGGCTAAATGGTCTGGTACGGTCGACGGTTTTACAGAACGAGAAGCTACAGCAGCAGCAGCGACAGTAGAAGAAGAAGAAGAAGAACGCTTAAAAGCGGGGGGCGGCAAGAACGACAAGACAATGGACGGCGACAATAAGGTTGCGCGCGGCCCAACGAAAATAAAATGATACTCGACATTAGCTACCGTTTTCTAGCGCCGCGGGAATATCCTGTCCCATCTCGAACGACGCTCCGAGCTACGGACGTTGTCTACGGCTCTAGAAAGTAGGTTGGTCATGACTTTGCTGACACGAAACTGTACCACGAGCGAACCGGGGTGAGAAGCTATGGGAAAGAAAGGGGCCAGATGGCTCGCTGACGGTGTAACTGGAGCCAGTGATTAATAGATCGAGGGACGATCGTGCTGACGTTCTTCTATGGAATCCGATCGCTGTGAAAATAGGCGAGGAGGTTTTTTTCAGATTTTTACGAAATTTTTCTGGTAAACCGAAGAACATCGGTTTTATTAAACATTTGACGTATGTAGATATCTCTGTGAGGCGTGTACTGGCTCTGCGGAAGCCGGGAGCGACGAGGCCACGCCCACTTGGAA
Source organism: Lasioglossum leucozonium (assembly GCA_028454225.1). Lineage (NCBI taxonomy): Eukaryota > Metazoa > Arthropoda > Insecta > Hymenoptera > Halictidae > Lasioglossum > Lasioglossum leucozonium. Next base: position 3,794,304 of record CM052214.1, read on the forward strand.
CGCCCTGTAGGCTAAAATAATTTTCCTTGTACAGAAAGTGAAACATTCAGAGTACACTGTGACCATCGAAGCTAGATTTCAGAAGATGTGGAAGTTCGACGGAAAGAAATTGCTCTACATTGCACTGAACGCAAGAGCAACTAAGCCACGCCCACTTGGAAGGGCCGGAAGTCTAAAACAATTTCTGTCGAAAAATTTCAGAACAAGATTGTTACCGAAGCAAGATTTTTCGAGAACACCGAGTCCAGGTCACCGGGCCAGAGGTTGCCCCGCGGAGCACAGATTGCTCTCGCGTATCCCAAACGATCTAACCGAGAACGCCTCGTTTCTCGGCCAGAGTCGGCCTTTCTATCGAGGTTTCTCAACAATCTCGTCTAGGATTACCCCGCAGTAATTCTCCTCCCTCGAAATTCCACGGGGTACGGAGTTATGGCCCCGAGGGGGCGGGCGGGGGGCAAGGTAGAAAGGGGATCGAATCGCCGAAGGATCGGAGGAACAGCGAGAAAAAGATATATGGAGGAGCACGTGCATGTAGCTACGCCGAGCGCATAGAGGAGACCCACCGCTCTCTAGACCGTGAGATGGTAAACGGCGATAACGAGGCGCGAGATAAGAGTCGAGAAGGCGCATCATAGGGCCCCGCTTAGGCGAGAACGGGAGAGGGAGGGGTGGGGAGCGACGGGGCCCGGTCGTTCTCTTCTGCCGCGCTCTCATCGCGGCTCGTAGCGCAAGCTCTATCTGTGCATCTATATGTTCGCACGCACGCAGCACGCTATTGGTCGGCGTGGCTACCACAGGCTGCGGGAACCGTTTACACGGGGACCTGTCCGCGCGAAATACCATGGGGCCCCGTATTTTCCACCGGACGACCACCATACTTTCGACGTTTCTCAATGGGGGCCCCGCGCCAACAACAGTCGAACGTCAATTCTTCAAGCGGCAACGGCTCTTGATTTTTTAAACAAACCGTTCGACAGAATTAATTAAGATTTTTCGGAGCGAACGCACACACGTTCGACGGTGTATCGGACATTGTTCGTTCGATCCATCCGTGCAATTTTTTTTCTTAGACGACCTGCTCGAATAAATTGATTTATGTTTTGTGTACTTAGCGCGCACACATCGAACAGTCCGAGTTTCACTCGGATAATCAATTCGCAACACTTCGAAGAGGTCCATCAATCTTCGGATTTTCTAAAAGCGATCCGACGGGTGGTTCGCGCTAAAACTACGTCACGGACGAAGCGCGGAGAGGCCTCCCACAGCCTCCCACATCGTTCCGCGAGCGTTTCTCGACGGACGCGCGTCGATTAGTTGCGTCGAATCGCGAGAAAGTTCAGGCGAACGTTCGTTCGCCCGTGAATTATTGCAGCCACTTGACTGAGCGGGGATTTCCACAGTTCGCGAGGCGGCTTCGCGCTCGGGTTTAATAACTTCGCAGGTGTGGCCGGGGCCCTCATTGTTCGCGATCCGGGGCGGCCTTTATACGGCGGTTCTCCTACAAGCTCCCAGAAATATACGCGGAGAGCCAACTATCGCGTGAAACGCGACCTTTTTTCCCTTCCATCGGACCGAGACGATCGACCGGCTAAACGCCGTTGCAAAACCCCGAATAGTTTCGATTCCACGCTCTAATTGAAACAAATCCGCCGTACAACGCGGACGCCGGTTCGGCAATCGAAAAACTTGATAAAATCCTTCGCGCGTATATTTCATTAGCTCGTAAATAACGCATTTGCATTTGTCCACGCAATCTGCGCGCAAGGTGAACATTCTTGAACCTTTTCGGAATTCGATCAGCAACAGCGGTATCTATTTCAAGCCGATAAATGCACGCGGAGTCACAGCTGCTCGAACTTCTACATCGGTGAAAATCATTTTTCGATAAACAATAGGAATAGAACGGGTTGATCAGTCCGTATAAAAAATTTCCTATACACAGTTCAATATGTGCACGATAAACCTGAGAAACAATAAATCGATATTTTGTACGGTTTGTTTAAAAAAAATTCCGAAAGTGCGCCTCCTACTCGTCAGTGGCATCATACAATGATACAGCCACTGGTAAAAATTTATACAGAGAACGGGTCTATCGATTTGGCTGAAAAATGTCCTACACACACTTCGAAACATGCGCTGCGACCTCGCGAGACAATAATTTAATATACTCGAGCATTTCGTTTAATAAAAATTCCTGGCACCTCGTTAGCCTCCACTATTTTAACGAGGATTTCAGTTAATTGAGAGAGCCGGCGACTAAGCATGCTCGCCGTTGACAAGTATATACCCGAAGCTCCCTGACAAGACGAAGGGCTTTCGTTATCTTCCGTTTCGCGGCCGTACCAACGTAGAACGTGAACAAGAGAACGAGAGAGAGAGCGAAAGGAGTAAGAGACGTGGGGACACGAAATTCCACGAACGGAATTACGCAAATCAGACTGCGAGCGCTCGTCCTGCGCCGTGGCAGAGGGACTGCTCGCTATCTTTCCTCGCGGATCTCGCAGCTCGGTTTAGGTAGGCTCTGTCTCTGTTCCCTGGGATGCAAAGACACGCCGGACTCCGAAACGAGACGATGCCCGTGCGCGCGAAATTTGCAAGTCCGGCGAAAGCACGATGCTCTGCTCGAAGGGGGCCCCGCCGAGCATCCGCCGGAGGAAAAACGAAGAGGACGAATCTCCCCGAAGAAACAGAAGGAAAAGAAGAGAGAGAGAGAGCGGAGCAAAGACGATCGGCCCGCGACTCGTGCTTCACGATAGGAGAAGTCTACTTCGAAAGTGATCCTCTCCCACCCCCGAGTCAGCCGCGCCGCGCCGTGGCACTTCTGTAGGTCTGGGTCCCTCGGGGCCCCGTTTATGCAAAGATATCGTCGCGGTTTATCGGGGGATATTTTCTTTGACCCGCCGGCGAGATTTCCGACACGGGACTCACTCTCTCCTCGAGTGAGAGAGAGAGAGAGAGAGAGAGCAACGAATTTTATCCGCGGTCGTAACGGGGCCCGGGACGTTCCCCGAATAATATCCCAGTGTATCTTTATAGACACTCTCGAACGACGCCACTAATCCTCGATCTTTATATAGTATCGCCGTTAAACCCGTTAAAGACTAACGACGTGTCGGCCGGATAAGATTAGTCCGAGGTTCCGAGGAGCAGCCCGGGCCCCTCGCCCCCTCCCCCGACTCCGACGTCCCCGAAAACGTTCGGGCCGCATTTCCCGGGGGCTGTCCACGGTTTTTATTCGGTCAACAAATTATCCGGGAACACGGAATAACGTTAATACAGCCGACAGTTCCCCAGGTTCGCGGGATCTCTCTCTCTTTCTCTCTGTGCGTGTGTCTGTGTGTGTGGAGCACGCGGAGGAATCGCTATCGTGGTCCGCGTCGACCAATTAGAGACGCTGAAATGGATCGTTAGTAGACACGTCGCTCGTTATCTCGGGAACAGCTCTCTTAAGAGCGAGGGGGAGGGTGGAGTGGCGGGAGGAGAGTATCGAAGTAGTTACCGATACAAGACGAGTCCTCGATATTTGAAGTGCAAGGTTCGCCGGAGATGCTGAAGAGAACCGCGGCGAGCCGATGCGTCGTCCGAGCGGAGCACAAAGGGAGTTGAAAACGAGACAAGCGAGCCACAGCCCGGGAGTTTCGGCTTCCCTTTTCGACGTGTCGCCGGCTTACGATGGAGCAACGAAGAGGGAGAGAAGAGGACGTCGTGAGGAGGACGGTGTGTGTGTGTGCGCGCTGGGAGAGCCCTCAAAGCGAGCAAAGCGGTGATATTTAAAGCGTATGCAAAGAGTGCAACTCCGTAGCGGGGCCAGCAGCAGCCACCGCAACCGCCGCCGCCGCCACCGCCGCCGCTCTCTGCTCGGAGGAACGAGGGACGAAGAGGAAGGAGACTAGAGGAGGAGAAAGGCAAAAAGTCCTGGACAATGGCGGCTTGCGTTCGGCTGCCCGGAATCCGACTCGCGACGATTTATGCGACCTCGACGACGACGACGACGACGACGACGACGACGTCGGCCCACCTCTTCTTCTCCTCCGCCTCCCTCGTCCTACGACTTCGCCTTCCTCGCCTCGTTCTCGCCTTCTCCTCTTCCCTTCTTGCGGACCGTCTTGCTCGCTCCGTCCCTGCGCGCGGCTCTTGTCCCACGAGGTTCAACCCTCTCGTCCCTGGCCGCTCCTGCTGGCAGACCGCCACTCGACGAGCACATTCTCCGGACAAGAATCCCATGGTACACCAAAAGCTCGCGAAATCCTCGCGATCGAGGAGCGAAGAGGATCTCCGTCGAGTCGAGGAGACTGGGATCGAGAAGTGGTCGGGTCCTTGGACGACGTTGCTCGCACGGTTCAGACTGCTTGGGATTTTTCGGTGGATTTTCGTATGGAATCTTCGAGGATGAGAAAAAACTTTCCTCAACTTTCACAAAAATTTCTTCGATCGTCCCCCTCCCGTCGTCTGCGCATTCCCGATCGGGAATTTCGATCGGGCCGGAGGAGACACCTCGGCGCAAGGGCCACTCGGAAGGAAGGCTGGGAGCGAGGGCCCGGCGGATAGGGCCCTTGGATAAGATAAGGCCCCGGTTCGTCTTCTAGCCGCGGCTCGATTCCGGCTCGCTGCTCGGGGTACCATAAACTCGGCCGTAAAATGAAGCGCGTTCCTCACTTTGTCGCCAGGGTTTTATGGAAGGTTGGTTCGTTCGTGCAGTCGTTCGTTCATCCGAGGCGTTTCCCCCGCGCGCGCCCGCCGCCTTATTCGGCGAGTTCGTCTACGCTGTTTTTACCTCGGTGCGCGCGCGAGAGAGAGAGAGAGAGAGAGTCTCTCTCTTCTTTTTCTCACGTGTTTGGCGCGACGATCATACGGTCGTATAACGACCAGGCAGCGGCGGCGGTGTTTTTTCGTGTTTCGCAAACTCGTGGGTTGAGCGCACGGGGGTTGAAGAAAGGGACGGAGGGAGGCGGGAGGGCGAGCAAGGTCCTTCAGCTTTATCGGAACAGGTGCTCGTAAAGCGGCGGTACCGTCTTCCGGCGCTAGTCCTCTCTCCCCCGGCCATCTGATAACGCGATTCGATGTCCGGGCCGGTATATACGAAACTAATGAAGCCCGAGGTGACGTCGTCGTCGGTCCCGGGCAACGAGTTGTCGGGCAATAATTATGCAAATCGCGGCCGCTAGACCGTCAACCCCTCGACGAGGAGAACGCGGACGAATCTTCCTCGACCAACGAGGGACCAACGTCCTTTTGGTAGAACCCCGGTGGTATCGGAACCGTTCAGGCATCTCGTTCGAACAGGAGAAAGAGAAATGAAGAGAGAGAGAGAGAGATGAGACAGCGAGCCGCACCTGTGCCTCGACGACCATCTCTCTCTCTCTTTCTCTCTCTCTCGCTTTCTGGGCGCAGTTCGGCGCGACGCGGTGCGGCGCGGCGGGCTCGTCTGACTTTTTAATCTGATAATCTGATTGGCTGCCGTGTGTCAAATATTGTGGGCCCGAGTGCCAGGCCCCGATCTTCCGTGCGCGAACAGGTTCTCGCGCGGACGCGTGGCTGATTGGGAGCCCGGGCCCGAAATCGCTGGATCGATCGGATCTGTACAGGAAGATCCGGTCTCCGACGCGAAACCCGAGAGACTCCTTGGGACTTCCATTACCCCCGGGGGGGGTGGTTGTGGGACAATTTTTGGAAATGAAAGTTGAGGACTCGGGCTAATGGTCTAGTTGGCGACGAACCTTGTTTCACTTGCGACGGAGAGAATTTTTTTTTAGAGAAACTATTCGGCGCATCCTTTCGAAACTCAGCGGTCATTTCGACACATATTTGAGCTATGTCGCTGATTTTTTGCACATTGATGTCTCGAAGATTGCAGCAGATATTAATAAAAAAAGCGGAGCACGTTGGACGGGCTAGATTGCTAAGGGGATTATTGTTGCTCCACTTTGGGAATTTTTTTTGGAAAAACTATTCGATGGATATTTTTGAAACTTGGAGGAGTTATTGACACAAATATGGACCAGGCTTGTGATTTTTTATAGTTCGCTAGCTCCAAAATTGTAGCAGATATTCACGGAGCAAGCATCACCTGCGAGCATCAAGACGAATAGTGACAGACCCTGGTTTCCAGTGGCGATGAAGAAGGAAGAACAGAGAGCGTCCTCTCTCTCTCTCTTTCTCTTTCTCTCTCTGTGCTCTGTTCTTGATCCATCGATCCCAGAGCAGAGGGACGAACTGAACGAGAGCAAGTAGGAGGAGAGACGCACGCTCCTCGAAGGAGGAACACGCTCGGGAAGAGGTTCGCTCGCGCATTGATATGCAACAGGCCGCATATGCGGGCCATGGCGGTCGAACAATACGACCACACGGTAAGGCACCACCGTGTAAACTATCCACCATTCCCGGGCCTATAACGTACCGAACCGTGCCGGTCGATGCGCCACGAGACACTTTACACGGTGCATCGGGTATATGGCGCGGTGAGCGCAAGTCGTGACGCGCCGTATCTTGCATCGGATGTACCACCAGTGTGGAAACACGGATACGTGCCCTCCCCCGTCCCGACGATCCCCTCCGAACCCTCGGCGAGTTGGACCGCGAACGCGAACAACCCACCCACCCGTTCGCGACCTTACCCTCCTTACCGGCCTCCCCCCGTACGGTCCAACCCACGTTTCACCGCTTCTCGAATTCTTCCGATAGATTCTGGCGGATATTAACGCATTCACACTGCCAGTCAAATATTAGAGCGTTCGTGAAACGCATAGATTTTCACAAAATATATTTAGTTGCAGTTAAATGGATTTACAAGTAATACAAAAAAAACACTACGAGATATTCTCGTATTTTGGCAGTGAACAGTGTCTAAAATCATATGTACGCGATCGAAATATCGTTCAAATTAGCCGTTAATAGCTCGCCTGGTTTCTTGAGACGGTATTGTTTCTCAGCGCTCCGGATCCCGTCACGTGTGACGGTTGACAGTTTTTGTAACGTGACCCTGCGTCTCTGTCTGAGAGTCGTGTTTGCCTTTGATTGGCGAAATTAAATCTCAACGATTCTAAGCCGAATTGCTGCCGTTTCACGTGGCGGTGCCAAAAGAAGTGAGAGTCGAATTACCGAACCGAAAGGTTGAGAGCTCGTCAGGCTTTTGCAATAAAGTTTAAATATATCCACACTACCAATTATTTTTCAAATCAATAATCCACAGGACAGAGAGCCAATACTGAGATCCTGTTATTAACAAACAAGTTAATTTCGAATGAAAAGAATTTTCAGGATCCGATTGGTATTATTCAGAAAATTAATAATTGTCCGGCTAGCTTCTATATCTTGGAATATGCAATTTTTATATAAAATTCCGCAGTCTAGATCGGTCTAGGACAGGGGTCGGCAACCTGCGGCTCTTTAGTTCCATACGCAAATATTATTTAATTTAAAAAAAAAAAAATTTTTTAATCGTTCTGAATCGCTGAATTGTGGCTCTTTAAAAAATTTGAAATTTTGTAAATTGTAATTTTTGACTCTTCCGACTCAAAAGGTTGCCGACCCCTGGTCTAGGAATATTGGTCACTCAGGGGAAAGATAATGGAGAGGTCTCGTGGGATGTTCGAGGAGTGCGGCGCCGTTGGTTTCACGAAATGTTCGGAGCGTCCTGTCGAAAACGGATACCGCGTTCCTCTCGGAGGCATCGCGCACAATAGACTCCCCCGTATGATTTACATGCCGTCGCGTCGGTTCCCCCTTGGACAGAAGAAAGAGGGGTACAGGATGCTCGCGGGTCCCGGAGCCTGCCTCCTCTTATGCGATCGCGCGGAGAGGAGACCCGTGGGCTTCGACGTACTCGCACGTACACCAACACGTGGGCGTTCGGCTACGAACGTCGCCGCCGCCACCGCCGTTTTCTCGTGACGCGACTATGCTAACGCGGTAACGCCGCGCGTGGAATACGTTTCCGATGCATTCAAACGGCTACCGGATCGAGCGGATACTACCTTGCTTTTCGGACGCCAACGATTAATCCTGATACCGGCGAGAAAAACCCGGCAAAACGAAAACCTGATCCGACATTCTTGCGACTTTGGGAATTTCGAAAAAAAAACGTACTCTACGCATCTTTGTGAAACTTGCCGATCTTTTTGACACAACTTTCGACTGCATCTCTGATTTTATTTCACGTCGATATCTCGAACAGCGCGGCAGATGTTCACGAGAAAAGCGCAGCACGTCGGATGTGTGAATATTTCGTTCAACTTTGGGAATTTCTTTCGGAGAAACTATTTGACGTATTCTTTTGAAACTTACTGGAGTGATTGATGCGAATATGGACCACGTGTGTGATTTTTTAGACCCCATTTGCTCAAAAATCGTAGCGGATATTCACAGAGCAAGTGGACCTGGATGCAACTTGCATGTCTGGCATCGTACAGGCACATTCCCCTTGAAATTTCGCAAACTTTTTCGCGAGAAAACGGCTACATTCGTGATTTTTTCAACCACACCTGTTGTCGAAACTGTAGGAAGAATTCGCTAGAAAATTCTTCAGATAAACTTCCTGAAGGGACTCGCACACTTCTATTATCGATTACTGTACGTTTCAGAAACCTACCTGGCGCCGTAGACGAAGCAGCCACATCCTTCACGTCACCCACGACAGTGTTCTGAGGTACGGTCTCCTTCGCTGTGATGGTGTACCGTGGCTTGTCACAGGTGGCGATCCTGTTTGCGTGTGAGGACACGGTGATCCTCACTTCGGCGTCTACGATGCTCTTCAATCCGGCTGCATCTGTCGCCGTCACGTTCAGTTGATGCAACGAAGACCGAGACAACAATCCAGGCCAGGCCACTTGCAACTCGCCCGTATTGCGATCGATGTGGAACACGCCGGCTTCGTTGCCGTTCGTGATTCGATAGGTAACCTGGCCGGATAGGCCCACGTCTAGGTCCGTGGCTACCAGCCTCAAAATTGGTCCCTGAAATGGACTGTCGCTTTTCACGGTGACGTTGTACTTCCGGGGCTCGAATACCGGATGGTTGTCGTTCACGTCCGTCACCTGCACTCTCACGATGGCCACGGTGCTCAGTCCACCTGCAACAGAATTGCCAATTGTCAGAATAATCCCTTGTTTCATTACTATTCACCCCCATCTGACAGTCGAACTTCGTATATATAATTCACGTTGTATACAACACTTATACAGTAATTCATCGATAATTGTCTATACCACGGGTCTGGCCAAAGACAATTATCGTGAAGGGATACTATTCTTTGACTTTTGCCGAACGTAGGACACCGAAGCTCGAGAGGCCTCGGCCGCCGAGCAGTGTAATTCGATACCGGGTGTATCGGTGTGAATCACTACTAATCCAATGACTAAACTTCTTTATTTTTTATTATTTTTTTATGGAACTTTCACTAATATATGCATGGCATTTTTCTAATGAAAATTATACCAAATATGATATAATGCCGATGATATTTACCCGTGTAAGATTCGCGAATTGTCCCTGTCAAGAGAACTGACTTGTATTATAAATGATCACATACGTATCTGTATATGATCAGAATTATATCGTGTTTGATATCATTTTAATCAGAAAAATGCCACAAATATATTGTTGAAAGTTCCATAAAAAAATAATAAAAAATAAAGAAGTTTTGTCATTTGAATTACTGTATTATAGTTGTTTAGAAACTGTTGCCACTTCTAAATTAGTTTATGGTCGACCCTCGTACGTTCTTTAGAAATAGCTGCCATTTTTCACCCTATGATTGCCGAATATTTTCTAAGTGGTCAGCTAGAGTCATAGAGTCAGTATTTAAGAACAAATTTGTGAGTCAGACAAACTTTTTGACACTTATGGGGTAAATCTATCAGGGGTCGTAAATTCCAGCAAGTTGGGGAACACTGTATATAGAACTGGATGCGGGTACGTCGCGTTCGAGGCAGCAGAAGTGCGAACCAGCACGATTATGTTTATTTCATTCGAAATCCTCTTATCGAGCCAAATAATGTCGGGGTATTAGCCGGCGTAAAGAACGAATCTACGGGGACTCTGCGAGCTGGCCGACATAAATCTCCGGCCGCCCCGTACCGTGGCCTTTTTTCGGAGCCAATCAGCCTCCCGCCTCCTTTCTACCTTGCATTCTCTCTTTGCCTTTCTCATTTCCAGCCCTTCTGGCTCCTCGCCTCCGAGCATAGTCCAAAATATTCAACCCTTCAATTTTCCTCTTGCACAGAAAGTCAGACTTCCCTGCTGCAGAACTCTCCAGCAGAAAATCTATTGCTCTTCCCGAATAAAAAATTTCTTCCGCGCTTCCCTATCGTTTATTTTTTTAATAGATATAATAATATACACACGCTTTAAATAACAAAAACTTTACCACAAAAAAACTGAAAACTACAATTAACGTAATAACAACAAGCTTATTATTATATAATTTGTTTTCGAATGTCGAAGGAGTTTTGAGACACCCTGTACAGCAAACAATCGATACCAGATTTATCGCCGAGCAAACAACACGAAAAGACCGCAGCAGCTCCAAGGAAAAAGCAAGCCAAGAAAAAAAATGGTCGGAGTGATAATTTCGCTCTCGGGTAGTACGTGATATAGTGTCTGCCGGAAAGTAATAACGCGCTCCCCCGTAAATCATGTTATTCGTCCGTGGCCTAATCGCGCGTATCCGCTTGCTTTCGTCGAATCTGTTCTCCGGAACCGGGATTAATTAATCGACAGACCGCGAACTTGCCGATAACTCGCGTCGCCTCTGCAGCGATTTGACTTCTGCGCGTTCGTACGCAACGCTCGCACGCCGGTGTGCCTGATTTAGGCGAACCCCTGGCGCAAGTGTTAATATTAAAGACAGTATGTAAAACGGGTAATCCGATGTTTAAACGGTTTACACCCGTAACTCATAGTAATATATGGACTCGGGCCGGCGCGGAGCTCGGAGCGCGGCGAGATTTATAGGTACGAGTGTCATTGGAGTCATGCGTCAAGGGCCGCGGCGCGGCGGCCTCTCTTTTCCCCGTGGAACCTCGGCCATGGTCTGTTTCCTTCTTTCCTTCCTTCCTTCCTTCCTTCCACTCTTCAAAAATCGAGAAACAAAACCTTCCCCCCGCCCTCGAGTCCGAAATGCCGAACTTCTCGATGGCGAATTCCCCGCCACGAGAAATGCACCCCTAATTTCTCTATCGAACAACCACCTTCCTCCTCGCGTTCCTCTTCAATCTCTTCCCTCCTCTTCTGTTTTCGTCGTGCTGTTAGCGTGTTGCTCTCTCTCTCTCTCCCCAGACATTCTTCGCGCATCTGGTCCCCGAGGATAGATCAAATTAACGATCGAATAAAATCAAACCGAGTACGTGCACGTTGAGAGAGTCGGGGCGGATAGCGGTGCCGTGTCCTCCTCGACGGACACCGCGTTTCCTGGACTAATAGGTCAACGACACCGGGTAACGCTCCCAGGCCAACCCTTTTAATTTCACGGCGAGAAGATCCGCACGGCTACGGAGGAGTCTTTTTCGAGGGGGTTCCACCGAAGGATCCAGGGCCGCGGGAAGATTTATAAGGACGCCGCACCGGGGCGGGCAGGGGTGCTCATTCGGTGGTGCACGATCCTACGTTATGCAACCGTGAAATCTGCTCCAGAGAAACCTGCTGTCTGTGTTTCGTTGTGGCGAATTGTGTTACTTGTATCGTGTACAATCGAGATGCTCCGAGGAAACGTGTAATTTTCGAAATGTCTCCGTTAACATATCTCCGTTAATCGGTTAACTGTATCGACGTCCTTGGAAAATGTGTATCCAAACTGCGTCGCACAGATTCAGCGATGACGAGTATACTCGTCGAACGCGGAATATGTGTAACATGGAATCAAGTTGTAAAGAAACGACTTTATTTTTTTATTTTATTACTCGCATTCATTTGTGTACTTAAATTAACGAATTAAGCGAGTATACTCGTTCTAAACAGTTGACTCGTTAAACGACCATCTCGCGCGCTGTCGCTTACGGACGTAAAAGCGTAGGATCAGCAAGCGTCGCCTGCCATCTAGTCGACCGGAATAATACGTCTCCGCAACATGTTATCTAACATTCATTCCCGGACCGATCTCGTCCCGATAAACCCACGGCTTTTCAAATCTTCCTTGTGCGCCTTCTCTCTTTCTCTCACTCTCACTTCCTGTTCGCGTTACTCGAGCACGCGTAGACACGCGATCTCCGGGAAAAAATGAAGAGAAATAAAGAACACAAAAAAAAAGAAAAAAAGAACGACGAAGCGACGCGACGCATCGCGACGGGGACAATGATCGTCGGTGGGAGTTAAGCCCGTAAGATTTATGACGCCGGTGTCAATAAAGTCAGCGGTGTCGTCCAGGGGGCCCTCAAGAAGTTGCTGCAACAAGGGCCGCGCCTTTCTTTGCATTTCTGTACGTTGATCGTAGGACGTGCATCAAGATGCGCGCGAGAATCGTTTCGCATGTGCGCCACGTAATGCGCAATTTCCAGAAGAGAGGAGATAACATCGATCTCCCCGGGTCCTCGCCGCCCGTTCCGTCAAGATCCACGGCGACAGCCGTAACCGAAATCTCGAGATTTTATCCGTCCTCGTCGTCGTATTGTTAAGCGGAGGAGAACAAGCCTCGTCACGAACGGTCCCGGGCCCTTTAAACGCGCGGAGGAGAACTCTCTTCTCCGGCGAGAACGCGGAATCGCCCCGAAAACTGGAGGATCGATGAACAGCGGTCGATCGAAGATCATCGGCTTAGATCTGGCACTTTATGCCGATTCCTGCCCCTCTTCCCTTCATTTTATTCGCGGAAGATATTTTCTCGTGACGAAAATCAAGCTTCTAAGCAGTCTACGGAGAGGGAGCAATAAAACCACGCCCCCGAGGTACTCCACGTAGTGGGAGTAACAGGAACACGCCCCTTAGGGGCACTTTACGACGAGGCAGTATCAAAACCACGCCCCTAAAGACACTTCAAAACGAAGGTGTATCGAAACCACGCTCCTCGAAACTCTATAAGGGGAGAGAGTAGCGAAACCACGCCCCTCAGAGCAACTTACGGAAAGACATTATCGAAACTGTACCCTATTACGCACCTTGCAGATAAATAGTAACGAAACCACGCCCCTCAAGGCACTTTGCGGAGTAATATGATCGAGACCACGCCCTTTAAGGCGTCCTACCGAGGGAATAACGACGAAACCACGCCCTCCAAAGCACTCTAGAGCCCGCCATGCGAATGGTTGTCCAGTAGTTGCGTTTAGGACGATGATCGTGCACTCGAACGAGTTCGCCCTGGCAACTGGAAAAGAGGGTGGGGATGCACTGGCGATTCGCACGAGCGAACGGCGCGGCGCGGCGAGTTGGTTCGGTTTCTCGCGGAGGACGAAACGCCGAGGCCGAGGCCATTTCTCATTTTCGCTGCTAGAAGCCGCAACCGCCTAGGCGGGGAACGCGTTCAACGATAAGCATCTGCTGGGCGAAGAGCAAGAACTATAGAGTCGAAACGCGCCGCTCTATCGTCCTAATGGTGTCGGATAACGGCCGACCCGAGCCGATAATTATTACCTACGAGCGGGTCCCGGCATTCGAATCGAGATCCCTGAATCTGCGAACAGACGCTAGACGACGCAGGAGATCGACCAGCGATAGAGAGCTTCTGCGTTCTGGACCACGACCGCTGTTTCGACATTGTGTGCTACATTCTGTTTGCAAAACAGCCAACAATAGAGCCCCTCCAATCGCCATCCGCGATCTACTGGCTCCTCTAGTTCATGCTCGAGTGCTCCTGTCACAGGTGTCTCTGATTCTAGACAGCAAGTGGATGGGCGTGCGTGTATCATTCCTGGCCCCCGTCTACCGAAGGGCTAATTAAACCTAATTACCTAGGGTAGAGGTAGTGTAGCCAAGTTTTTTTCTTCCGAGGAACAAGGTGAGATAGCAGGTTGGCTACCTGTTGGAGGATATCCAGCGTCAACCTCCGGATCAATGGACCTCAGTCATTGTCCTCTTTCTCTCGCGTAAGGGCAGCGTGGACGGAGACCACGTTGAAAATGGGCACACACCGTGCACCGGCGACATAAATCATACACCCCATTACAGAGCTACTAGATCTTGCCACGGCGATAGCTAGTGTCTTCCTTCGTTCCACCAACCCGGTTGCTGGCTAACGCTGCTCTTTTTCTTCCTGGTGGCACGTTTCCACCGTGTGTCGCCACGCCATTGCCTGCCTGCCTGGCTGCCTGCTGCTCTCCTCTTGCTCTTCTGCTTCTGCCTTTAGCTGTTGCTTCTTCGTTCTCGTTTCCCGCGCGCGTCTCTCACCTCTCTCTCTCTCTCTCTCTCTCTCACTCTCTCTTTCTTTCTTTCTCTCTCTCTGCTTACAGCACTCTGCGAGATAAGACCGAGGAAAAGCATTGTTCGCGCGGCCGCTACTTTACGGGCTCCTATTTTGGTCACGGAAGATTCGTTACGGTACGCCGACGCTAATCGATCGACGTATCGAGCGAAAGTTTACGAGATAGGCTAAAACCTCTATCGTCCCTAACTCTCTGTTGATCCTGCGAGTCCCGCGAATCGATGCGTAACCGCGCGGTGCCTCGAATAATTAATCCTTCCACCGCAGTGCTGCGATTCCGTTTTTAGCGTGGTTTCTCACGCGGTCAAAGTAGAATAGTGACGCGAAACTTTATTTTAAATTTTTCGATTTTCTTATTAAAAAGATATTGTTGAAATTAGCCTACTATGGACCAGGAACGCATTCGACTTTAACTGTTTGCAATGGACTGATATTAAAATAATTGTAAT
>CM052214.1:3809196-4148120 GCA_028454225.1 Lasioglossum leucozonium
CGTCGATGGTCGCCGCAAAAAGTGATCGATTTGGCGTGGAATGACCCGTAGGTAAAGAGTGTACCCACTGGGCGGCGCCTAAGCAGAAGGCCCCGCCCACCGCGGCTCCCCGTGGATAGAGCAATCGAGCGTTCAATTTCTGAAGAGGGTCTCGCTGGCCTCTTCGGGCAGAGGATACGCGAAAAACGCGTGGAGAGGTCGCACGAGATGGAACGCGGCTCGCAATTACAGCCCGCGCGTGTTCGAGCGCGTCCCATCGGAAAGAATGGTCAATCGCGGGGCCATCTATTGCTTAGACGGCCGGCGAGGAGCGAAGCGGAGTGAAGCGGAGCGGCGCGGCGTCCAGTCTGTATCGTCATCGGCCGCTGGCCAGCCAGCCAGCCAGCCACATACTATAAAACTCGACATACCAGATGCGGTTCGCCGAGTCATCCGCGATTTACGGCGATAACTTTAGCAGCCGGACAATTTGTACCTGTAACGGGCGAGTAGTTGGCTCTCGGCTTTGATCGCGACGCGACGGCACGCCGCTGTCGCGCGACCGACCGCGCGAAATCGGCAGCGCCGCCGCGCCGGTTGTCCGGCTTTCTAGACAACTAAAAGCACCCGGGACTACCCGGTGCACCTGACACTCTCCGCCCTCTGAAACCTTCGCGAAAAAATCTCTGGGTCATTTCACCGACGATTTTTTTGGTCGTGTGCTGATTTCGGCGGATGGGGTCTTGGCGAGAAACCAGTTTTGCGAAGAAATTGTGATTTGGGTCTAGCAGCACCTTTTTATTGACGAAGAAAATGTTTACTTTGCAGGAGGACTCTGCTTTTAACATTTCTAAAATTATTGCCAGTAGTATCACCAGTATTCTGACTCTTATAAAATTATTGTTAGTATAAAATTATTGCCGTTTCCCCCACGAAAACGTCAGAAAAATCTCGGAGCCGAATGGCATATCGCAATTCAGCGAACAAAAGGTCACCGAGCTCCGCGGAGTCGGTATAATTAGTTTAAAAGCTTCGAAGATCCGCGACGCTCCGCGGAGGGAATTAAAGGGCGAAAGAAAGGGAAAGAAACGGGAAAAAAGGAGGAGAGGAGACCAGGGACGCTGGGTTCCGCGGAAACGTTGGGAGAGTAACGCCGGTAGAGAAGAGAGCTCCCTCGCGTGTACGATGCAATTATTTCCGAGAGATATGAAGTTCCGTTCGTATAGATACATAGCTGTTCAACGCTTAAGAAGGGCCCATTACCAGGCTATAATCGATCTCGCGCGTAATTGCTAGACCGGTTTGCCAGGCGTTCCGGATCGTGTGCCACACAGTTCGAGACGTTGCACGGACGCGTATCAAATTTTCCCCGTGTTCCTGTCTAATAACGTTCCCGTTTCCACGCGCGAGGCGCTTTTACCGTTTAATCGAACAGGCGTGCAAGCGTCGATCGACAGTTGTTTCCATCGATCCACGCGTGTATCGGAGGAGGGGTTAGAGGGCGGGGGTGGCAGGGGGATGGTAGAGAGTCGGATGAGCTTGATTAATACGAGCGATTCCGACGAGTTAATGGGCCCCGCCTTTCAGTATTTCCTCCCGCCGGGGAAAAATCTTCGTTAATATTGTATGAAATTCCCGCGCATTAAGCTCACCGAAAGGCATTCTTCCCTCGCATTCCCCGGGGTCAACGATGCCGCGCGCGCGCAACAGGCATTCGCCTAAGTGTACGGAGCCGCGCGCCGACGATGGAACGATATTTCATACGATTATCCCAAGCATCGTCGGGTTACTAAATCATCACCCCAAGGCGGCACTGCCTTCCATCCACCGGCGATCGCGTAATCCATAAAACTGGGCCAACCGACTCCTCACAGTCGCTGACCATTTTGTACCGGTCACCAACAAAAATTCAGGCGATGGTCAGAGGAGCGCCTCTCGGTAATTGTTTCCCAGCCGTGGAAATTTCTTTCAAATATTCTTTATACATGGTTCGAACGTCTCTATATTAGACTATGTTCACGAATTTTTTCATTAATTAGTAATTAAGAAATTATTTTAGCTAGTTCACAATCAAGATGCAGGATGTCGGTCAGGGTCGCTCGGGAAATGCTCGGGCCAGCGGTGCGTACTGGGATTTGGTACGGGCCTCCCTCGATCATGGCAACCATCGCGGTCCATGGTGCCGCCACCCTTCTGGACACGGGAGAGTCGGTATCCGAGGGTTTTTCTCTCCGTAGCCCGGCTCCTAACCCCCCGTCGTCCATCGTCCCGATGGTTTCCGTTGGTCGTGCGTGCGACCACGCGAGCCGCCGGTTTTTGTGCTCGCTCGAGCTCGACAGATAGAGCTGTTCGTCGAGAGTAAGCTGGGAAGCCATCCTCGGTATTCCCGGCTCGCCGGCTCTCTGATGGACTGACAGTCGTCCTCCGCCGGTGCCACGAGAGTATTCCTCGCGATCCTTTCACTCTTCCTTCCTATCCAAGCGCGTTCTTCACGGTCCCGAGTGCCGGCACCGAACCGTTTCCCCGTCCAGCATCCACGGTCTAAATCAGCCCTAGCTGCCCCGTAGGGCATAGATACGGTTCGGTACAAGTTCAGGGCCATCGTTTGCTGAATTCATCAGAAGTAACGTAATGAATCCTCACTCAAGACTGACTGATCTGTTTTTTTTTTTAGGAGGAGCTAGGTTGTGGGAGGGGCCAGAGGTGGGACAGGGGCGTGGCCAAAATCCAGAGCTATCAAATCGTTGGACGCGAGAGAAGGTACTCGATGAATCTCTATCAGAGGCTAGAGTGAGTTCATTCTTCTTTCTTGAGAAGGAGAACGTAGGGTGCACTTTATTTTGGGACTGGGCGTGGCTGAGTCTAGACAGGGCGTGGCTAAATCTAGACCGGGCGTGGCTAAATCCCGGGCCACTGTACACCCTTGAATTTTTCACGTCCTCTACTCCGAAGCCTAGCTCCTAGATGCTTCTCCTAATGACCAACTAACCCTCGGGACTGACTCCCATTCGCAACAGTGCATCGATCCGGCTGAGCGGTCATCGGAGAGCAAAGATGGCACAGAGAACTGTGCATAAGAACGAATTCCAGGAAACACTCGGTCGCTCGTTACGCACGTACCACCGGTTTGTTTTATCTGGTGTGCAGCCGCCGCGTTTAAAATTCTTGTCATTTGCACATAAGAGCGCCTAATTGCGCGACCATGCAACGCGAGGTCCGCGCGCACGCGAGAGCTTGTGCTCCGCCTGGCTATCTAAGAAAGGGAAAGGGGCCACAAACCCCGAGGACACGCGGAGAGCCCAGGAGGAAGAGGAGAAAGGGAAGGAGAGAGAGAGAGGGGGGGAGGGAGGAACGGGCGACGAACCGGAAGTTTCGTGGGTGGACGCCGCGGCCACGACCCTTTGTCACGCGAATTGACATGCAGGAACGATGCCCGGTTAGCCGTCACGTGAGTCACCGCGGGTGTGCGACCGCACAATTAGCTGGATGCGTATTCCGTTTGCATAAATAAATATGCGCGTGTTTGCCGCCTCGGCCCCTCCCCTCCTTCCCACCCCATCCTCGACTCTTTGACCGGCGTCCTTGTCGTGCGCTCCGCGGCACCGTGGAATCGCTTGAACGCCGTCCCCAACCTGCAAATTACTTGTTGCAAATCCTCGCGCCCCGTTTACGAATAAATTATCGCGGTCCAAAATATTGTCGAAATTTGTTGAGAAGCGTATGGTGCCATTTTCGAACATTTCCGCGGTGACAGCTACCGCGTTTGTGTATGTTATTGAAAAAATAACTCTCTTTTTTGTCATGACCTAAAAATTGTTTCTTGCAATTTACGTAATAAATTTTCCGATTCCGTGTAAAGACCCCGAGAGAGAGAGAGAGAGCGTAGCCATTACAGTGGCTGAAGTCCTTAGCAAGTGTCCCCGGCAAGTCCTTAGCCAGTACGTTTTCCGAAAGAGGAGTCCCAAGACGCATCTGTAGTCCCAACAGCATGCCCAGTCCACATGTTCCGAGTCGATCGGGAATGGGGGTCCGGACATCTGTACATCGAGAGTACACTGATCTCTCGCGAAACAGGCCACGGCGTGCACACGGGACACTAAGCGCTTTATTATCTCCGGAGGTGCGCGCGGCGCACACTGTTCCCGGTTACGGTGGGACTGCGAACACGTAAAACCGTGGAATCCGACGCTCGGTATTCACGCAACCCGCGGGAACGGTGATTGTGCTCGTGGAAAAAAATGAAATTCCGACTTCAATTAGCCCGCGGACCGTGAGCCTCTATTTAGAGATACGGAACGAAGTTTACCGCATCGCTTACTCCTCCTCCTCTTCTTCTTCTTCTTTCCATCTATGCTGGTCGTGTTCCTTTGCTTTTTTATCGGTCTCTCTCTCTCGCTCGTCGTCCACGATTTTTCACCGTCTACTTGCTGCCTACGTGCACGCACATGCGAGCTGTACTCGCGGGAAAAGATAATGGTCCTATCACGGTTGACGGTGTCTTTTAAGAATTTTTTCTCGGACCCAGAAATTTTGAAAAAATTTTTTCGACAGAGGGTCTGAACGTCTTCGTATTGGACAATGATAAAGAATTTTTTTCATTGTAAAACCTACACGTGCGAAGTTACAGGAGCGCTTCGTTTCGTGACAAAAATTGTCGAGTTTCGACGGGAAAATGGTAATTCCTGGGGGCCCGTGTGGGCCCGAGAGGGCTGGGGGGTGAGTCTCCTTGTAAATTGAGTGGCAAGTGGGCGCCGTGGGCACCGGAATCGGTCTAAAACGTCCGCGACAAGAAGATAATCGAGCTCGGTGTCCGAGGTGTACCGGAGCTCGTCCCTCGGCTCGGTTACAGCCGATATACACGACGTACGGTACTAAATGTCGTGAGCGGTACCGAGGCCGATACGACGCTTTACATACGAGCTCGCGAGAGAGTACCGCGGCAAAAGTGACCGCTAAGAGATGCCCGAGGAGAAGGGAAATCCGCACAATGCTACCAACCCGACGAACTCTATAGAGCTGTCACTCACTGTACCCTGAAGAGTCGGTTGCCGGACGACGACTCGTCCTTCTCTTTCCTTCTCCTCTCCCGTTCTCTTTTTCGCTTCGTTATTTCCCTTCCACTAGTTCTCTCTCCCTCTCCGTCCTCCCGTTCCTGGATATCTGCCACGCGAAGCGACCGCAGCCAACGGGTTCATCGACGTTGATTTTCTATGGAGTTGGATAAGGAATATCCAGACGTCACGGATATCACCGGGGCTGTCGATGAGCGAGCATCGGAGAGACCGATTTAACGTGGAAAAAAAGTTGAGCAAAATGCGCAAGACGTTGGGGAATACGTTGAATTCGTCGGGTTATACGCGTTGAAATTGCCCTCTGGGGCAGTGTGCTCGCTTGGGAGCGACGAGGCCACGCCCACTAGGAAGAACGCAACGGGTGGATGAGGTAGATTATCGTTTGTTTTATAGATGATTTGATGATACTTCGCTCCTGGGGCTGCGGAGAGTGCTTATTAACGTGATGCGCAGCTGTGAGAGACCAGGATTTTAAGACTAATTGACAAAAATTCTACGGAAGATTTATAAACAATGGATCGTAAATGTGTTTTGCGCAGGGAGATACAATCTAGTCGATTTGCTTTCATCGATAATACAGAGGTACTCGATACTGGGTTATTAGCAGATGTATCACACATTCGTCGACGTAGGCCACGCCCACTCAGAACACTATATTCATAGGAAAATATTAATTTAAAATGGAAGAAAAATAATTAAAATAGAGATAAGAAACACTTTTAAACGGTGGTTACTTCTATGCCAACACACTCCACCCACGGGGGCAATGAGGCCACGCCCACTCGAGGCGCTTTACGCGGTAATACCGTAATTTAAATAGCAGAAATGGAACAGAAATAGTTCTAATGGCAGTAAGGGACACTTTTTCTCCGTCACATTTTTAACATTTAGAGAACAGCCAATGGTCTCGTAAAAGTCCGCCCGCGAGAGGCGAGCTCCCCGGTCGATCGAACGACACAAGGGACAAAAAAGGGATGCCAGCGGTGTGGTATAGTATATATATATATTCTCCAATGAAAGAAGAAGCTGCACGGGACCTCCTCTTAACCTTTGCTCTTTCGGGGTGCGTGTTTTTGCCGCGGAGCCGCAAGCCGAGAGGCGAGTCGGAGAGACCCGGGTCCCCCGGCGGGTCGCTGCCCGGTAATTGCGATGAGATATGGCGGCCACTTCTCATTAAAATAGTTTAATATATATTTGTCAAGCTATCACCGCGACGTATGTCCCGCCATTCGTTATCGCCTCCTCTCCGTGGACCTGCTGTCTCCGCCGTTGCCATCCCTTTCTGCGTGGGGACCCCGGTCACTATGGGGACCGGAGTTTATTTTTCGTAAATTCGGCATTCGGCTAATAGCCGCCGTTTCTCTCGTTGTCACCGGCCTCGGACGTTCACAGAAACTCTGGCCACCGAGCTTCGTTTGTACAGAAACCGAGGAAGAAGGCGTGGCAATTTTTCTCAATTTTTGTAATATTTCACTCTTCTTACTGTAACTTTGAAGAGAACCATCGTAATGGGTTAGAAAAATTTCAGTGCACTCTTCGAATGCCACTTAGCAAGCATACCAACTTTGAAATTGTAATGTTCAGTACAATCCTCTTAAAAAATTGTTAGCCTCACTACTACGACTGTAATTTCGAAGCAGACCGTCCTGATTGCTCACCAAAATTAGAGTACACTCCCCAAATGCTACTTAACGAGCCTACCAAGTTTCAAATTGTAACGTTCGATATAGTCCTTTTAAAATATTCCCGAAGATCGGCTCGCAGCCGTTGCAACAAATTAGCATCTTAAGCTGAAAAAATGGCTCCTTAAGGTTCCAGTGAACTGGGAATAGAGCGAGCTTGCAAAAGCGAGGTGGAAAATCGTTGCAGTCGAACGTTAATTGCCGTCGCGGGAAGCAACGAGTAAACGCTGACAACGTCTGGCTCTCCGGTTCCCCGCTATCGGCGAGAAACGATAGGAGATTGCCTCGGTTCGGGTAAAACCTTTTGCGCGTTGGCGAAGGTCGCGGCGCGATTCCGTGACGCGCGGTGGCTCCAATTACCAAGTTTTGAGTCGGTTAATACTAGCGAAATAAAAAGAAGCTCACACACACACACGCAGAAATCGCGACGATGCGTGAGTGCGCGTTCGCTCACGCAGTGTGTCCCGCAACGAGCCGCGCGCGTTTAAACTGCAGATTTAACTGTCGACATCCGCCCACGGCTCGTATATATGCCGGCCGATTGTAAAGGCAGATTACTAACGAGCTCTTCTGCGCCCTAGTATCCTTCGTGCATGGTTATGAGCGCGGGCAGCAGCGATAAAGGGAGAAACAAGAGGGAACTGTTTGTGAGTAGCGGGTTGAATTGGCGAGCGCAATAATGTAGCGTTTCGAGAGGACATCGTCGGGGACGCAACGGCCGCCGGGACACGTCGATCGAGACGGCGATCGAACAAACTGAACACGGAAATCCAGTCCGCCAGCTTCGAAACTCAAGCGGAAGGGGTTCGACGCTGTAAGACGACTAATGAGAATTTTTTACTGGGACCCTGTTCAATATTTTTTCCCCAAACTTTGTGGTCTTGCGAACTAGCATTCGAAGAACGTGTATGAATTTTGTTAAACGAATATAGTCATTTTCCTGATAGTTATAGCGATAATTGTGAGGGGTTGATTATTGATGTTCTGATTGCGGGGTAATTTTTCAGAATCTGTCACTGGGACGCTGTTGAATATTTTTCCCCTAAACTTTGTGGTCTTGTTAACCAGTGTTCGAAGCAATGTCCGCAAATTTTGTAAAACGAATACAGTGATTTTCCCCAAAGTTACAGTGCTGTATCATTAAAAAATTTGTAATCCTCATTTCGACACCCAAATTCCACTTTTAACCCTTAGCACTCGGTGACTCGCCACTAAAAATTGCTCTCCCGTTCACAATATTGTTCACGTTATTAAATACGATGCTACCTAATCAATTACTAGACATTCAATTATTCTATGATGTATCATATAAATTTTACATCCGTAAAATGAAAAAAAAAGTCAATTTGGAATTATTCTAGGTCAGAAGAGATGTTTAATTTTCCAGTTAAAATAGCTGCGAGCGCAAAGGGTTAATCGATGGGCAACGTTTCCCGGCGTTCCGTCAGAAAAGGGTGAGCAACCTGGTAGCGGGAAAGAGAGAAAGAAGAATCGTGAATAAGAAAAGGGTGGCACGGGTAGCGGGTGTCGCTGGACCGGTCCGTAGATCGTATTCTATTGAGACAAACCACGCGAAGAAGCGACGACGTCCAATCGGCAGGGTAGGAAAGCGAAGGGGGAGGATAGGTGAGAGGGGTAGCCAGCAGCAGGGTAGAGTACTATGGAAGGCACGCCACGAACACCGGACAGCTATCTTAATCGACGACCTTTCTCTTAACCCGCCGATGGTTGCGCGGCACGCTCGGGCCCCGACAGTTGCTTTTCCACGAGTCGCTTCTCGAGGAAGGTCCGTCGCTTCGTTCAAGGGAGAATAACCAACCAAAGAAGAAGAAGAAGAGGAGGAGGAGAGGAGGAAGAAGGAAGAACAAGAGACAGAACGAAGGAACGCGGAATCCGAGGCCGGGAATCGGGCATCGGGGCAACCGGTCGAGACGAGGGGAGGGGAACCGGGTACGCGTGGGCGGTTGCCGAATAATAATAAACTGGTCTCTCGAGTCGCGGGCATCTCGCTCCTCTTTGTCTCCCGAGAGTATTTATATTCTCCGGGGTTTTCCTTCCAGCCTGTGTGCTCCGCGCCGACGTAAACGATCCTCCGGCACAGACCGCCAAAAATATTTCCGAGATTCGCGTTTCCTCTCGATCCTCCTCCGAAAAGATTTTAAAACGTGGACCACGCCTTGAGCACGCATCGCACAACGACGTCGGGAATCGATTCTACCCACCTACGATTTCGGTGGAAATTGACAGGAAAAACAATTGATCTTGACCTTGAGAGTCAAAAGAAAAAAGAAGAAAAGTTCAGAATCAAATTGCAATTAGAAATTAAATATCTCCACTTCGTGGAAAAACATTGTCAATATGTTTTAGGGAAGGGGTGAGGCTATTTTACATATTTTTGAATGAATTTTTGAATGACTACAGATCCTAGAACATATCCATGTTAATAAAATATTTTTTCTCGTTCAGTCACATTCTCGCGTTTTACGAGAACGTCGAGGCGAGAGAACCCTGAACCCGGTGTTCTCACGAGCAGCCACCAACGGCAGCGTGTCTCGGTCTAAGGGCTCGCTAAACTTTCCTTTTTCTTAATTGAAATCTCACGGCGGCGGATGCGATTCTTCGGAATATACGCGGACACGGCCGAACGGTTATTTATCTAGCGAGTCTCACCATCTATCGTTCCGTCTACTCAGCGCCTTGATGGACCAATCATTTAGATTGCGCGCCGATGAAACGCGAGCTTAATTTTCTCCCGGTAATGACGGCCGATCCATTTAACTGGTTACCCGTTCGGAACGCAGTTAAAACGGTCGGTGCGCGAAGGTTCTCCCGCGAGATTGACCAGAGGAACCTTCACTCTCTCTCTCTCTCTCTCTCATTCTCTTTCAAGAGTGAGCAACGACAGAGATAGAGAGTGAGAGAGAGAGAGAGAAAACTGTTCGCTCGATCATGCGCGAGATCAATTAATTACAAAGACAAGCGGAGACACCTTCCATTAATTCGTCTCTCGGTAACAATAAAGAATTCCCGTATCGACGCGCCGTGTCCGTGCGCGGTTTTTCAACGCGGCGAACAGGTCGCGGACCTGTTTCCTCCCCTCGTTTTCTGAACGGTCACAGACGGAAAAAATAGGGCTGCCTTGGAATAAATTTCACAGAGAAGGCACCGGGTTGTACCAGCGCGCGCGCCAGCGTGGATCGATCGTTACCGATTTTTCTCTTCTCTCTCGGGCCGAGGCGGGAAAGAAGTCCCGGAGTAGTTTCTCGGTTTATTACGGTTCGCGGAGCCAAGGATATGCACGCGCGCGCGAGCGCCAGACCACGGCGCGGCGGAAAGACACGACGACAAAAATCGCGAATCAGGTTTCTCGCGCCCTCATTAATCTTGGAAATTCTCTGTCCTTTTATACGGTTATACGGAACCGTATGCATCGCGCGGAGAGCCCGCATTCGCGCGAAAATCGCGAGCGCGATCCTTATCCGACCAGCACGGCGCTCCGATTGCCGCGCAAACTAATTTCGCCTATGGTCCTATTAATTTCGCTGAGTGCTTTTACTGGTAACTCTAAGTGCCACGGCTGATATACTTCGCGGACGGTTTAGGCACGGAGGACGCGGCCTCCTGAGGTCTTAATGGACGCGGATTCGGATGCGCGCAATTAAAACTTGCGAGGTGAACCGTGTCCGCCGTTCTTATTCTTGTCACACATGCTGACCGAACGTAGAATATTTTCGCGGTTGACCTTAGACGACCTTGAGTGACTTTGAGTCGCAGGCCATCATTAGACTGCGGATCTTTATGCAAAATAAAAATTTTCTACACCAATTGCAAGAAATAGAAACTAAATTGAATTTTTCCCGTAATGATCTTAATAATGGAGAAATTATATATTGACATCTTCAATTTTTAAAATTTTTCAATATCTTCGATTTTGCTATAAATGCATAAAGATCCGCCGTCTAGTCATCATAGACGTCTTAAACCGCTTCGTTAGATACAGTAGATGCAAAAGTAGATCTATTTTGAATAACGCTATAATAACGAATAATGTTGATATGTTTTAAGTATGGGAGAATTTGTAAAAATGCTATTGTATGACTGTTGAAGTAATTGAGAAAAGAAACAGATGTCTGCTTCCGATTAATGCAGAAACTTTTAAAAATGACGCTCGCACGACTACATATATTCCGATTTGGAAATTTCCAATTCGTACGGCAGTGTGCAGTGCCCTTCGGGGCAGCGGCGCGGCGGTTTAAATCGCTCCCAGGGCAAAGGGCGCTCGTCGCTCACGGTTTGACGGGCGAAAGAAGAGGGGCCCCCGTTGTCGGATGTGTTTTTCGATCGGTATTCCTAGGGACAGGTCCAGGACACGAGCGGAATTTGAGCGCGCGGCGGTCCGAGGGAAATCGAGACGACGACAGCAGGAGCGGCCGTGGATCGATCTCTCGCGGACTTCGCACGCTTCGTCTTCGTGGAATCGCGGGAACTTCGAAGATTAATGGGACCACGGGGAATCCGGCTCGCGTTTTTGCAGCGGGCCGGACTCGATCGGTCCTCGGCTCTTGACAGGATCTCGGTCGACGCGACGCGATGCGACGCGACACGGCGAATCACGTTTCACCCGGTACGATCTGTTGCATTATAATAAACCAAAAACCACCTTTGTTCGCCTGTCGGGCCACGGCGAGAGTGCACGCCGAACCGTTGTTCGGCGTGGCGCCGCCGCCTCTTGACGCGTGTCCTTTCAGCTGCCCTCGAAGAAATCACTTCGCTTTCGATTAGACGCGCTCACCAAAGAAGCAGCTTCTTTATTTGTTCATCTCTACTCTCGTTGTTCTCTGCATTTCCAGAAACTGTTCATGTTCGAACTGCTGCAATTTCGTAAGAAGCTTGAAACCCTCTCTCGTACCCTGTTGTTCGTTTCCCTCTGGGACGCCACTTTTTCTCGAAAAATTGTGCGAATTCGAACATCTGCAGAAACGTTGAAAAATTTTTTTGGTGGACGGGTCCGCAAGGGATTCGAAGAACGAAGCTTCTTCTTTGAAATGACCGCTTGAACATTGACGTGCGATTTTTTTCAACCGAGTTATTGAACTTTGTGTGTACTGCCAACGCAATTCAAGAATATTGGACCTCGAATTTCTACGGGATCAAAATGTCGGATAATTTTGAGACACCCTCTATTACATGAAACGTAGCAGCATTCAAGGAGATAGGCTTTAAATATCAGGACGAATGCGGGCATTTGTGCGCAACACACGTCGGTTAGCGCCCGGTGCGCGCAAGTTTAATGCGGATCGACGGGCAAGGAGGAAGCCGCGTGCCGTTTCCCTGGACGTATTAATTGTCCCCCGTTATCGGCGGACTCTTTCAGACCGTTTAGCCGTAAAAGGGACAAGAGGGGCTAGAGTACGCGTGATCGATGCACAGTTCGATTTCCTCGGAGCCGGGAGTAATTGCGCGGCGACCGTACCGAGCAATCCGCGATCGAGGAAGGCCGTTCTCCGATCGTTTACCACAGGGAGAAAGGGCGAGAGAGCGAAACGGTACGCTCGTGTGTGTATGTGTGAGTAAACGTGCGTGCGTGCGTCGAGGCAAAAGAACAGCCGGATAAACGAGATCGCAATAATCGATACACCTATCCTCGCATTAAAGGATCCCCTTGCGCCTTGTAAGTCCGTCCCGCGATATTATTGATCCTGCGCACGCAATCGGCCGTATCCCATTGCGATTTAATCGATCGTACCGATTAATAATCGCGCGTCTCTGAATAACCCTGCGCCTTTTCTCTCCCGGGACCGGCGTTTGCTCCTCGACTCGTTCTCCGCTCTTGGTTTCGCGCAGCCACCATACGCCGGTGAAAAATCTTTCTCCGACGTCGCCACGCCGCGCGGACTTCTCTACGCGCCGGCCACTTGGCACCCAATAATACCGGGACGAATTTATTATGCGAGGGCAACCGTTCTGCGCTCGCATATCTTTCACCGTTTCCCCTATTCCGTTCGGTTTGCTCGCCGCGGCGACGCGAGCGCCTCCACGGGGCACTCTGGCCACGCCCACCGGAGCCTAGGCCACGCCTACCTCGCTATCGATTAACAACTTCCCAATTTTTAATACGCAATAGAACCTCGTATCTCGGTATTAACTATTTGTGCACTATCGGAGCAGCGGAAGATTCGTTTATCGGTTTTTTCGAACACAGACGATCGTTCTCGCGAATGAACTCGTCAATCAGTGAAAAGAAAAATCGAACACAACTGTTCCTGCTGCTTAAGGTGAGAAACGCCGATACACCGCGCGTTACAAGAAAATAACCGTGGCCCGCGATAACGAACAATCTAACGTCTCGCGAGCAGAACCATGATTCGTCTGGGAATCGAAAGATAGGCATGGCAGATAAACAGCTGGAAAGAGGTCGATGGGTTCCGTGGATTAGATCGTGTCCGCATAAAGCAGAAAAAGGCGGAGCCGAAGGGGGAGCGAGAGGGATCGACAGCTAGAGCGAGATGGCCAGAGGAAGGGAACAGGTAGAGGCGATGTAAAGCAACAGCTTATCTTAATAGATTACCCCGGCCATTCGACGTAATTTGCCGAGTCCTATTACCCGGCGTCGGTCGCCGCGATAATATTCTCTTAATTCAGGCCCATAGGCGTTAATGGCGTTAATCTTGTCGAGCCTTGGCGGAACGCTGATTAACCTTCCTACCCGACGACGAGAGATTCGTCCGTCGGATAAAATCGACATTCTACCTCCCTCTGGATCTCTCTCACCCGTGGATCTCTTTGTCGCGATCTCTCGACCCCGCGGATATTGGTCACGCGTCAAGATCGGCTGAACCGCGTCCAAGTTCGAAGGGCTCGGACAACAAATGCCCTAACGAGATGCGGGCTGATCCTTTTCCATGGATCCACGGATCCACGGTTCCTCGCGATCGAGCCCCGCCGGCCAGTCTCCCGGATCGTTCGGACGCGACGTAACGACGAGGTACGTTGCGCATCAATGTTGCGAGTTAACTCGTCCCGAGAAGTCTCTCTCCCCTGGTGGAGTTGAGGTCCGCGAACAGTCTCTTCGGGTTCAGCGTTAAAAGACGACTCGAAGAGAGAGAGAGAGGAGAGTGGAGAGAGGAGAGGAGAGAAAGAAAGAGACCTCTCGCGCACAAGTCCTGTCAGCCCTACAGTGTACGTACGAATGACCGCCTCTTTGGATGCATTACGATGTATGTATTAGCATAATTATTGGTTGTTCGCTATCAGTGCCGGCGGGCCGGCGTTCACCAATTTATGATTTCATCGCCGGTCGTGCCGTGCCGTGCCCTGCCGTGCCGTGCCGTGCCGTGTGCCACACGGCGCCGTTAAACCAGTGCACAGACCAACTCCTCGAGAGCACGAGCCCCGGCTGCTCCCCATTGTTGCTCCTTTTTTCTCGCGAACTATAGCGGCGCGGCGACCGAGAGACGCGGCAACCACCTTCGGCGGCGTACGTGGGCCGATTCGCGACCACGAGCACGTTTTTTCGAAAACCTCCGCGGTTGTCGCCGGCCACCTTCGAGCCGCGCGAGGATCCGCTTTCCGATCATTTTTCAAAAGATCCGTTTGAACAACCCTTTCACTGGGATGCTGTTGAATATTCTTCTCCCGAACTCTGTGGTCTTATTAGCCAGCATTCGAAGCAATCTGCAGGAATTTTGTTAAACGAGTACAGTGAGTTTCTCGAAAGTTACGGGGTACAATAATTAAAACATTTTTAATCGTCATTTTGACATCCGAATTCCACTGTTGATCGAAGAAGCGCATTTTTGGGACACTCTGTACATCTGTATCAATGTGTCCTCGCTCGCACCCAATGGCAAGGGGTTTTGACGTCACACACTTTAGCCAATCATTCGGTTAGAATGAAAAGTTCGCGCGGAGAGACCCAATATCGGACTCCCAGCCGCATTCCTGTCCAGAGGAGTACTTGTGAGGCACTATGTTATACTGTATTAATCTACTGGCAATAACACGTGATTTTTGTACATTTTGCCGCCCTTGAAAACCACAATTTTGACGAGATTTTGTTCAACGAAATCAGGAGAGACATTGTAACCGGACACGCGTAAGATGGTTTTTCGATGGTGTCGGGGATCGCACGCCTCTCGTCAAATATTCCCCTGTATCTGCGTACGATAAAGACCGGAGGATCGGTTCGATCCTTAAGGACATCTTCGGAGGCTCTCCGTGGCCCCCCTTTCCCTTTTTCTTTCTCCCTCCCCCCTCTCTCTCACTCTCCTTGCCTCTGCTCTTTCATTCCCGCGGAGCAATCCGGTCCTTAAGTGGCAGGTGCTTAAGATTCTCTGCGATCGCGCGAGGAGAACCAGTCGTGCTGCATTTGGATCGCATTCGGATCCCTCTCTCTTTCTCTCTCTCCCTCTCTCTCTCTCTCTCTGTATCGGTTTCGAGCACACCGTGTATGCTAAAGCGTCTTCGATCTTTTCGTCTGCGATCGCGTTCACCGTCTACCACGGTTATTTCAGCAAATCGCGTTCGAGCGTTTCGCACGACGCGACCAGATAACCATCACGATACTACCGACAGCACCGGAGTCGTATACGTATACTCGCTCCAATTTCGGAATAATGTGCGTCTGATCGATACTCGCCGCTTCATTCGAACGAACTCGACCTCGACGCGATTTTTATTACAGATTAGCCCTTCCCCTACATCGAACGAGATATCTAGTTTCCGCGATGTCGAGGAAACGATGCTATAGACGAGATATCTCGTCACCATGCTGTCGTATGCACGAGATATCACGTTACCATGATTTCGTCGTACAATGTACGAGATATCTCGTTCATACATTGTACGTACGACACCACGACGACGAGATATCTCGTCCGTAGCATTGTTTCCTCGACTCTGCAGATCCTAGTCTAGATGCTTTTTATAATCTCGAAGAATTAAAGATAGCATCGTAATATCGTTAACAATTTTCTACGAACCAGACACGGCTAAGAGATTAAATTAAAAATTCTTGGAGGGCCGTCAGAGATCTACATACGAACATGAAATCCGGGGACACCGACGAGTTAACTCGTCGGGCGATTAACAGCTGAAACAGACTACCATAGAAGAATATGCGCGCGCGTTTACCGGTTGATTTATCGTCGTACGATTCGTCGGGCAAAAAGGAAGGTAAAGAACTGGCGACGACGGGGGTAGGCAAGGGTTGAGGGGAAGGGGAAAAAGAGAAGAGATCGAAAACGCGCGAAAACGATCGGTCGACGGGAGTCGCGTCGATATGTATACCCTATGGAAAATAAAAGCTCGGTGGCTGTCGCGGCATGATAACCTGCTCGAGAGACCGCACGCGTACAGGTGCGAGGCTGCCGCTTACGTAAGTGCAGGGGGAAATAGGTGGCAAAAGAAAAGGGGCGTGATAGGAGGAGCACGAGAGTGAGAGAGAGAGAGAGGAGAGAAGAGTACAGAGAGGAGTGCACGCGTTGCGCGTCTCCGTCGCTCCTGCCCGTCGTTCCGTAGGCCTTCTTTCTCTAACCCTTTCCCTGATCGCCTCCCTTCTTCACCCCGGCCGCGCAGATGTGTGTGAAATATAGGTTGATATCGCGATAAATAATGAGGTGCCCTTCGTGGTGATGCCCCGGGCTGCCGCTACTGTACTTCCACGACGCTCTCTCTCTCTCTCCCTTCCACCAACCGAGAGAAACGAGTACTTCGTTGCTATAGTCGGGTTATACAAGCGCCGGCCCACGTAGACACCTCGCAACGCCTACGTAGAGTATCGCCTAGCGATGCTGTTACGCCGAGACCCGTTGACACCATGACCTCTTCAGCGGTGGATGGCCTGGGTCCGTTTTGACCCGAATTTCCTCTCCCAAAGATCTCGCTGGATATTTTCAGTTCACGGTGTTTTAAATCCCACAGGATTCCAAGGAAAATCATGCACCCTACAACCCGGAGGACGCGGGAACGATCATCGACGCGTCTCCTCTCTTTGCCACCCCTAAGAGGTCGAGTGTCGGAAATTGAATTTAATCCTTCCGAGTGGTTAAGCTCCTCTGCCTCTGGCTCGATTCGTCTCGCGCGGCGGGTCACGATTCTCCTCTTCGCTCGTATTGCACGCGGACCACGTTCAGACTACGCACTAGTCGATGAGGAGGAGAAGAAGAAGAAGAAGAGGAGGAGAAAGAGCAGGGTCGAAGTCGTGAGTTACACCGTCGAATCGCGCGTGGTTACACGCGTGTATCGACCTCGCTCGCGCAGACCGTGCCTAATTATCGGCGGGCGGTCGGGCGGAGGACTCTCTACCCTAATGGGCCCCGGCGATCTATTTTGTCGGTGAACCGTGGATCGTGATCTATGCCCGTAGTCGCCGGGGAACCTGTGCCTTGCGCCTTCCACTCGTATATCGAGTATTCTCCGTCGCCCCGTTGCTCGATCTCCCCCGGGGACCGAGCCAGCTCTTTACCCATGGCGTCGCGTCGCGTCGCGTCTCGGCGATCCATACTCGACCGCGTCACGCTTCATTATTCTTCCGTGGAACACCCCCGCACTATCAACGACCACGACGACCCTAACCCTGCGTGAACACGCACGCACTCTTTAGCATATTAATGATTTATCAATGACTCGACCGCGAGCAGTGAAAAATACGATTGAAAAATTCACCGGAGAGACGCGGACACTTAATTATTTATAATTATAGCAGCTAGACGCGTCTCGCGACAATATTCGCCCCGAGGTAATTAGTTTTGTGAAATAAGTAACGATCTCGATCGGCGCGCGTGGAACAATTTCACGTTTTTCGTCAACTCCGCCGCAACTGTCACCTCCGCCGTAACTGTCGCGTCTATCGGATCGACTGTCAATTTCGTCGTGGGTGTCGCGCGCGCGCGGTTCCCGATCGTTACGCAACGATTAATCCAATAGAAGCCAATTTTCCACCCTTTTCCGCGCAATAATCTCTGCCCGCGGCCTTACAAACGGATTTCACGCGCGGTTTTATAACTAATCGAGCGCGACTATCTGCTCCGACCGTGGCTCGATCCGCGGTCGAACAACCGGAGACAGCGGTATCGATTTATGTTCGATCACCGTACGCCGATCGCGAAATTGACGCGTTCTAATCTGCACGATCGGATCGCGTATTTCTAATAGGCTAAACGTCGCGTCGCCCGGAGACCGGCGACCGACCGGCTATGTCCGATCGAAGTTAAGCAGTCGAATCTGTCGCTAATCTATTTGCAATTTCGCTCGGTTAACTGGCCGGCTCCGCGCAGCGCCGCGCCGCGCCGGCTGCAATTACCGGAGCGAAACGATCTATTGTCCCGTGGCGTGAACTATGATCCACGGTGGTACACCGGTACCGTTGGACACTGACGATCGAGCGACGATAGATGCTTTTCTTGCTCGCCACCTGCCGGTAATCGTTGCCCGTGGTTCCAGACGCAGGAGTTCGCCAAAATAACAATTCGATTAAAGATGTTTGTTTCTTAATTGCGTCTTTCGACGTTTGGTCTCATCCTTAAACCCTTCGCATCCCTGGACGAGATATCTCGCGACCCAGTGCTGGCCGATCAACGCTTTTGACGAGATATCTCGCCATCCAGCACCAATATTTTGATACCATAAACAAACATACTTCATGAGTAATTATATTCTGATTTGTAAAAGGAAGAAACGAATGTAATCTTTATCAGTTTGTTCGAAATTAATTTTATTTAACTAGGTGGCGAAATATCTCGTCGAAAGCGTCAATCGATCAGTATCGGGGCGCGAGATATCTCGTCCAGGGATACGAAGGCGTTAATTAAATCTTCTGTGATTTGCCTCTCCTTTCGATATACAGGGTGTTCCAAAAATGTTGTTAGGAAACGCAACCTTTCTTCGGACAATATTCGCAGCGACACTCTCGTGGTAAATTAAACAGCTGCAATTTGAAACCCCGTATTTGCGACATTCTTTTGGTAGATTAAATAGCTGCGATTTGAAAGATTTATTTGTCGTCGCAGTTGTCGACGGGTAATTGAATTGATCCGAGGGAGCATTGTATCAGGCATTAACGCGAGGAAAGTCGAATCGAGTCGAATCGTATCTGCCGTCCCAAGATTTACATCGCAGATTACACCCCGATTCCGGGCGAAAGGCTCCGCGAAAGCTACCGCAGTTTGCGCAGGTTGTTCGCGACGTAATTACACCGGCGCGGCGCGCTCCGGAAACAGTCCCGCTCTCTCGGCGAACAGAAACGTTCGTTTTCACCTGTCTTCCGTCGTCGTAGTCGTCGTCGTCGTAGTCGTCGGCGGCGACCGACACACAGATTTAATCGGTCCCGACGCCGTTCAGAAAAAAAGAAACTAGGTGTACGTATAACGAGCTCTAACTGGCTAACTGGGCACAGTTAATCACTTAACCCGGACAAGCGTTGGCAAATCGAGCCGGGTGGAGAAGGCTGGGAAAAGAGACCTGCGCGCGAAAACGTTCTATTAGGCCAGTGCGAAAATAATTGCTGAAACGCACGATTTACGTCGTTCCATTTAGACGAAGAATTTATCAAAAAACATTTTTAATGTGTAGCACTCGAGTAAAAATTGCTGTATTATTATTCAAAATATTGTTTAATTTATTAAATATGTTGGTATCCAATCAATTACTAAACATTTCATATGAGGTATAACATATCCACAAAATGGAAAAAAAATCATTTGTAGAATGGAATTATTCTAGGTCCGAGGAAAGGTTTGATTTTCCTGTTAAAAAATAGGTCCGAGTGTTAAAATTGTGTAAAAAAATAGTTAATTCTTCTAAATAATTCTCTTTATTTCCATAAAGCAATGGAAAAATAGTTACTTTTAGTGAAAGTGACCCCCTTTGTCCGGCTTGTTCGAACTGTTCGCTCGCTGCGGGGCCAGGACGATGCCCCAGAGGGCGATCACTGCCACCGGCAGCTCTAACACAGTTCGAGGCCGATGTCATCCGGGTAAAGCCCGATTCCGAGAATGTCTACGACCAGTGGGGGAGCAATTATCAATGTGTTTCAAGAAACGGCGAGAGGCCGGCAAGGCGGCGTTAGCGATACACAAGTTGGCCGCGGATCTCTTCCACGTTACCGTCGAATTCCAGACCTGTTGCGCCGCTAATGCATCCGATCGGAATTTATAGTTTCGCTTCGGACGACTTCGTTCCGAACCCTCGCCACCGCGCGCCGATTAGATTCATGGCTTTTCGCGCGTTTCAATTAACACGTCGCGTTCTCGCTGCCAACCTTCCTCGCCTTCTTCTTTTTTCACCTCCCTTCCACTTTTCCCATCTCCGTATTATTCGTATTCTTTCGAGCAGTTAGAACAATTAGTTTTCAATGATATTTTCAGAATATATGCGATCGAATTTCCAATATTTTCTCAAAATTTTTCTCGACGCTTCAAAATGTTCGGTCGACATTTAATATGTCCTACCTTCTTCGAACTACCCCACGCCTGGGCCCGGTCACGTGACGCGTCGCAATGTGTCACGTGATTGTTCCGGTGCTGGCAGAGAGGGGGTAAAACTTTTTCCCGTCGACTCCGTCACCCCTCGATCTCTGTTTCAGCCGTCGCAGAGAGCTCGTGCGGTTCTCGCGTAACACCGCCACGAGAATAAAGATAGCAGAGTGTATCCGCGGCGATCCACGGCGTCAGCGGTCCGTTCCGAAACCATTCGTTTTGATTACACCTTTCGACACCGTCCTCTCATGCGGCCGAGGTGGGGGGAGAGCTGCAGCGAGATAGAGGCCCCCGATATACGTTCCCCCGTGGCCGTCTGTGATTTATACGCGATCAGAACGAGCAACCAGAAGAGAGGAAGAAACGCCAAAGACCGAAATTCCTCCGATAGCCATTTATCTCGCGGGCTATTTAATCACCGGCTGCTCCGTGGAGCAGGAAGCTCTCTCGAACGGGGACGCAATCCGTAGGGGAAGGCGGAGGGAGAAAGAAAGGAGAGAAAGAGAGAGAGAGTATACGGGTGGGGGTATATGGAATCTTAATCTTAATCTTGCACGTTATCCGAGCGCTTCTAAACGCTGAAACGATTCCAGCGAAACGCGCGATGACCGGTTCATTTTACCGGGTGGCGGTGGGGGTTCTTCACCCCCACTCCATTTTCTGGCACGTTTACCCCCGGGGGGAATTACCCGCTATCTACACGGCCGCTTGTTCGTTACCGATGCCACACCATTTGTGTATCGGAGAGGCCAAGTGAAATGACTAATGTCGCTATTAGCGCCGACTGAAAACTTTACGTCTCAATGTATCTCGATGATACCCGCGCCTTTCTCTCGCTCGCTCACTCGCTCTGCACTCTCACCTCGGACGATAACGCGATGGAAATTCTTTGTCCCGCGAGTTCAACGCGCCCGGAGTGTTCGCCTAATCTATCGCTTCCTCTCGAACCTTGCTCCCTGATAAATTAACACGGTCGGGCCGTCCGACCGAGGACTTCCTACATGTATACCGCTTGCACAGCTTTCTTCGAAGGACCTTGGATCGCGGATGCGCGTGTCCGCATTAATTAGCAATCCGCTCGCTGAATGTCTAATAGACTTATCGATGCGACGGACGCGATCAGCGCCGGTTCGTTTTTCACCTGTCCTCGTGCAAACGTGCGCGGTGGTCGTAATTTCCATGGGTCCACTAATAAATATTTTGTCGAAATTTTCAGGTGTTATATGTGGATAATATTAGAATTTTCTTCTTGTGTGATACTTAGATAGAATTCAACATTGATCGAACCTAGCGCCGAAATCATTCAGTTTTATTATTCTAATACGATCGAGAATTCAAATAAAAATTTCATTATGAATGGCGGAACATCCAACAATAACTTTTACGAGTCTATTTAATTGAAAAAAAAACCAAAATTACCAAAATTTCATTATAAATGGCGGAACACCCAACAACAACTTTTACGAGTCTATTTCATTGAAAAAAAATAACATTGATCGAACCTAGCGCCGAAATTATTCAGTTTTTATTATTCTAATACGATCGAGAACTCAAATCAAAATTACTTAGACAGAATCCATTAAAAAATGCACCACTGTCATAAATGTAAAACCGTTATCGGAGAAATCACGAGAAAAACACACACACTTGTAAGACGAGAATTCTCGTTTCCCGTCGATAACGTGTTCAGAAGTAGGTATTGAACTATGGAAATTTTGACCACTGTATACACGAAAGCGTTCGCCGGAGATCTTCGTTTGATCATCGACCGCTTATGCTCTTTTTTTCAACCACCTCACTCTCTTTCCCTCTCTCTCTCTCTCTCTGTCTCTCGCTCAACCGCGGCCTTCGACACGGTGTAAGGCTAATGCCTCGTGACGTTGATCTAACGCGGCTCGATGGGTCACGGTATCTAGGCCGATGATGTATCGTTAGGAGCGAAGACGAGAGTCACGTTCGCGTGTAGCCGGAACATTCCGGCTCGCGTTGGAATCGCTATGCCGCTGCTTGCTCGGCGCTTACAGCGATCCGACTCTCTCCGGTCCACCAGCAAAATTGAAAATCCATGTACACTTAAAAATACCGATACGAAGTTCCCTCTCCTCGGACGATCTAACATCGAGAATGACCTTCAAGGTCACACAAGGTCAGCGCACGCTTCACGATATTTCGTTTCTTAATCGTCGTAATGAGCCGGGACTGGATGGGTCTGTCGGGACCCAGGCGACCGTTGCAAAGATCAAAGCGAGGAAAACAAGTCACCACCCAGCGCTGTAATCGACTTATCCAGCCGATTATGTTAGCACTCGGCCACCGTTACAGCGAGTCCCTCGTCGAGGAGCCTCATGCTCAGGATTCAGATGTCTATCTTCCGCGGTTTAAGCGAGGGCATTAGCATTCACGAGCATTTCATTACTGCTGCCATGCCGGGAGGAGATCGGTAACATCGGGCGGGTTTCGGATCGGCGCAAATATTACGATAAATTCGACGGAATTAATTACCGTCTGGCCGCGTTCAACGAGATTCACGGACGTATTTCGCCCTGCGAAAAAAGGGAGGGAGGGTTAGAGCAAGGTAGAAGAAGATGAAGAGGAGGAAAGAAGCGACGGAGAAACCTCGGGACCTCCGAGTGTATCGAAAGACACGGGACTAAAGCGGAGCAAAGCAGAAAAAGTGAATGAACGAGAGTATAAGGCCCCGTTGGAGAGAGAGAGAGAGATTGTGTGTGTGTGTGTTGGAGGAGGCCCACGAAGCGAGAGAGGGAGGGAGAAAGATATTGCCAGGAGTTACGAACGCATTACCGCGAGGCGGCGAGGTGTCGAGCATGTTTATGCCCTGGTTCACCGGACTCCCGATAGTCCCTAATGGGCCACGACCACGCTGCTGCCTTCGAACCACAGCCCTTCTCTGCCCTCGTCCTTTTGCTCCTCCGCCAACCCCGCGCCAACGGGAAAAGCCCTCGTCAACCGATCTGCCCTTTGTCGTCCCTTCGCTCCCCTTCTCGTCTTCTTTCTATCTACGTACATATTTCGTTCTCGCGCGGCCGGCCAGTCGTAACCTTAATTGGAAATGGCACCGGACTCGCGCGCTCTCCCAGGGACCCGAACCTTAATTAGAGATTATATAAGAGGATCGAGAGACGAGACGAGGCGGCCGCGATTGCGGATCCATAGCTGCCGCGGATCGGCAACGATTTCCGCCGTTGGAATTCGTCATTGACGGAAGCGGCTCTGCCTCTGTGTACCTTCAGATCCGCAGAGATAACAGCGGGATCTCGAGATAAACTGGGGAGGCTAATATCTGGCTGCGGGAGTTTTACGAATTCACCGGAGAATTAATGCTGAGAGTTGTTAAATTTCAAGCAAAATTTGTTCAACCCTGCCGAGCGCTAAATATGCGATTCAAATATGTTTCGATTTATGAGAACGACGAGGTTTATTTAGATTTTCTGCAATCTTTATCACGATACGTGGTTGGATAAAATAATCAGGGCTGGGGTAAAATAGTATTTGAAATAAAAAATATTTTCAGAGATTATTTCCAAGCCTGTGTTATTTCGAATAATTTGAAATATCGCACAGCAAAGATTACTTGAATTAACACCTTCTATACACGTGTAATAAATAGATATTTTCAGCTATTCTTCTATGTAAAACTATGTAATTATTATTTCGAATACTTTTTATTTGAATTCTACCCAGCACTGAAAATAATTTATCGAATCAAACGTTCATATTTTCAATAATCCTAGAATGAAAAGTATAAAACTGGTCATTTATCCGGCCAGGTTTAACATTGATGGAACTAGAGAAGTTTCTCCCTCTTCGAAGGGTGTCCTCTTCGGAAAAGCAACTAGCCCTTATTGACGAGGAGCATCGTTCACATTGATCATCATCCCTCTACGGGTCTCGTTGCTATTCGCGGTCCGTTCTCGACGGCGGCATACAATGTTTCCGTTCGTGGCTTCGGAAATGGACAGGCAAAGGAACGCCCTCGGCCGCGCGTTTCATGTTGCGTTTCGCGAGGAGAGCCCCCGAAAAACGGTAGGAGGTTAACCGCTCATAATGCGCTGGGTACTGTTTATGCAAATGCGAGGGAGAGACCGTCCTGTCCGGTGGCAATCGCTCCGGCAATTATCCGGGTATACGCGCAAAAATTCGACGCCGCTGAACCTCTCGAACAACGGCCAGCTGAAACGTTCGTAACGCTGTCGGAGGACCGTTCGCCGAATCGGATTTCGACGAATGGCTCAGACGATAGCCATCTTCCCTCAGAGAGAGCGAGAGGGGCGGCTTGATTGTATATCATCTATCGAGCCAGTGGACCAGGGATTCGGAGAAACAGAACTGGTTCATGGGAAATGGTGCCGGGGCAAATCTCCGGCTAGGGACTTTTGGTCCTGGGGAATTCACTGTACAAAAATTTGTACATCATTTGTTGAATCGTATAATCGTTAAACGGTTAAAAAAAATTTTTTTTTCTTTTACCATGTTTTTCACGTTCGAGGTCAATTTTGCGGGGGGTAAGTTATGTAATTTTCGACTAAATCGGGGGTGTAGAATCGCACTATGCTGTACCGTGCTGTGACCACTCCCCAGACTAATGAATACATACATGAAAAGTTGTCGATCGGAAAATTTCCAAAATTAATAATTAGATTTATTATTTTTTACAGAGAATTTTTAGTCTCCGTACGGTCGCCGCACAGTGGCGCATCGTTAATTTGATTGATAAGGATTCTCTACTTCAGGCTGTCTCATAGTCCAGACGTATGGGCAAGCCTTTTCTACTTTTCAGGGATTATTTTTTCGACCGCGGCGAGAAGAGTTTCAGAGAAACAGAGAAAATCGAGGAGGTAGGGAGAAAGGTAGATAGGTCCGTCGAAGGGTCTCGGTCGGCGGCGAAAGGGACGAAAGGACAGAAACCGAGAAAAAGAGAGAACGGTTATCGGCGGGTAAGTGCCCTCCCGTGTCGAGATAACGCCGACACCAGGGGCGACAACATCATCCACGCCGGCGAATCGTACAAACGTAATCCCCGGCGCGTCACTAGGTAACAACCGGTAGGTAGGTAGGTAGGTAGGTAGGTAGGTAGGTAGGTTGGTAGGTAGGTAGGTAGGTAGGTAGGTAGGTAGGTAGGTAGGTAGGTAGGTAGATCTTTCTTTCTCTCCGGTTGCGCGTCTTTTTCCATCCCTCTGTCGTCGCGCACCGTGTGCGTGTACCGTCCGCCTCGTCGAAGCGAAGAGGACTCGCTGAAAGCGAGCGGGAGGCAAAGACGAGCGAAGGAAGAGGAATGGAGAACGAATTGACACGTCATTCCTCTCGGTCAGAGCGGGCACCTGATCGCCGCGCCAAAAGGGAATAACTCTGGGGAGAGTTGAGGACAATACGAAATTTCTAAATCCCCCAAACATTTCTGCTGCTCGGCATCGTAAAATCCTCTAATTATCGTCAATGTTCACCCCGTCACTACGTCCCTGCTAACCGATCGCAATCGGCTACTAGTTGCAGGAGGTCGGAAACCAGCCGCTTCAAAACCACGATCTCAGTGTGTCCCGGGGATCGCGGGCATTGCTCGCGTCGTCGTGTTCTCGCCGGGAAGATCGATCGGGCCGCGAGCGTGAGATCGTAGCCCGATAAGTAACTATGTATTAATTCAGTCGCGAGTGTTGGCCCCCCGTCCCTTCTCGTACACCTGTAGGTACTCGCGGTGGAAACGTCTCGAGGAAGATTCCGATTCGGATCGACACGCGCTGCGTCCTCCGGAAAAAGGAGCAAAGTACCTTTCGGGGTTCTAACGTCGCGTCGTCGGGCCCCGAAATGCGTTCTTCGGGTTTCTCTCTCTCTCTCTTGCTCTCTCTCTCTCTATCCCTGTCTCGGGGCCCGTAGATTTTCGGGGATAGGTGTGTGGCCGAGTGTGTGCCTCGAGAGGATCAGGACCTTGCATCCTCGAACGGCTCCTATCGAGTGGACCCATCGCTTTCTGTTCGCGCCGGGCCTTGTCCCGTGTCGGTCATTATCGGCCCTCATTATATTGGAACCGATCAATCACCTCACGTCCGAACCGCCGTCGACAACCTCGCGGAATCGACCCCCTCAACACCCCTCCTCTTCACCGTCTTCTTCTTCTTCTTCTTCGTCTTCTTCGTCAAGGTATACCGGACCCACGTGAACGTTCTCGGACACGCCCGTGCCCGCGGATGAAGATACGCGGTTCCCGAGCGACGAAACAGTCGCGACTAATTACTGGGCTCGCTGCTGACGTCACGGACCCCGTCAATGGGCCCCCCGGGCCTCGACACACTCGTGATTAGACATTCGTGGATTTTGGGCATACCGCGCGGAAATTGATAGGCGAGACGTTCCGGTGTCGCGTTGCCGCGCTCCGGGTCAAAACAGACCCAGCCTGACAGAAGGTTAGAACTGTCAGATGGGCCGAAAAATGTTTCGATTAATAAATTTTTATGAACAAATTTCACTCGACGTATATGCATCGAGAACATGCGTTCTACTGGGTCTTCAAGCAAGTTTTAATTTTTATAGTTAATTTATTTAAAAATTTTCTGCTTTCGCTATTGCAGACTCAGTGCAGAAAGTCAAAAAATGTTATAATTTTAGTGATATCAATGCTTTATGCATTCTTGTGGATAAATGAAAATGTTTATTTAAAGAATACGTTGCTCGCCAGGCACCGCAGTAGAATCGGTGTTGCAGCCAGACAGGAATCGAGATCGTGGGTATCCCATAACGCGCAGGTAGCCATAGAGGAGGCAGTGTTAGTGCATTCTCGGTATACATACATGCACACTATAACGAGCGCGGCAGTTTCTCATTAGCGCGGCCGCTTTTTCTCCCGACGAATTATGAATCGTTTTTATTGCTTTTAAAATTGCTAATCAACCGCTCGGCCATCGGAGGCAGGCCCGACTCGTTATAAACCGGCGCCCCGTGCTTCTTTACGGTTCGCCGTTCTGGTCGGGGCCCGTGCACGCCCCTGCCGAATAGATTCACGGACTATGCTCTCTCGTTCTCTCTCGTGTCCCTATTTTATCCAATTAGTTCAACCCGAATTTCTATCCAAAGCGGCCGGATCCTTTAATTTTGGCAATTTCGAACTGCAAAACTTGTGCTTTCTGAAACGATTTACCAATAATCTCTTCAATTAGAACAATTTTTATATCGTAATATATGTCTGTTAATCTTTGTTGTTGTGAACATATACAGGGTGAATTCGATAAAGCAGGACACCGAAATATCTCCGTTCAAGTTATTTTGTCAGCTACAACATTACGTTAACGAAAATATATCATTCCATTAAAAAAAACATCGATAACCTTGAAATCTCATAAAAATGACCTTGAAATTTTTTTTCCTTACACCGTTATATGTGGCCCTTCAAACAGTGTAACTTTGTCCTACGAAGTTTTTTTGTACAGCGAAAAGTAACGGAGATATTTAGGTGTCCTGCTTTATCGAATTCACCCTGTATAAATCTTTCCGACTGTAGATCCTTTTTCACGAAAGCGGATTAATCGATCGGATTCTGTAACGAACGATCCACAAGGGGCAGAGCTCCGAGGCGTCGCTGATGCGGATCTCGTTGATCCGCGAGAGATCACTCCCCCGTCTCGTTTTCTCGTCAGAACGATCTCCGGTTTCGCGTCTAACCGCCGTTGACCTTTCTGTTGCGAGCGCCACGATCTCCCGACGTTTTCGGTGCTCGATCCTCGGAATCTCGGGAGATCGATCATCCGACGAGATACCGGGCAGAGGGTCCCTCGGCGATCTCCTCCTCCCCAACCAACAGGCGCTGCTGAAATGTCAGCCATAAATTTTCGCGAGCGCAGGCGGCACGACGCTTACCCGCTGTGTTTCACCCATTAACATAAAGTGACGGGCAGTCACGTTGAATCCGAGAACCACCGGGAGCACGGTCATTCCGTCATCGACGGGCCCGTGCTACGCGAGGGCAGCGACCACGAATTGAGACGTTCCACCGGAATCGCCGTTGCAATTTCAACGGTTCGATGGCACCGTGGCGAACCACATCATTGACCAGTAAGGACGAACCCTCCTGGGTCAAGACTGACCCGGCCGTTCAGACGTAGAGGCACTCTCTCTCCTATTCGTGGAGATTCATTTAGATCACTTCTACAACTTGCAGCCGAAATTCCTAGGTCTCCGGGTCAAGACTGACCCGGCCGTCCTGATTTCAAGGGACTCTATCTCCCATGAATGGAGATTCATTTAGATCAATTCTAGAACTTGCAGCTCAAATTATTGGGTCTCCGGGTCAAGATTGACCCGGTCGTCTCGACGCGAAGATACTCTTATCTTCCATGTACGGTGGTTTAGATTAATACGTTTGAGCGGGATGTACGATAATTTCTACCAGTTGGATCATCAATCTGAAACAAATTGACTCCTCGCGTAATCCGAGGATCGTTCGCAACGGTTCCAATCATCTATTAACACCTGGTTTTTCGGCGATGCTGTCGTCAGTTAGCTACCGAGGGCAATTCATCAATTTAAATCGAAGCTTGTGCAATTGGGCGCAGAACGAGATCGATGCAATGAGCATACGATTTGAAAAGCACTAAGGTACCGACAAAAATTGGTCGACAACCGAAGCGAATAAACACCGGTGTCGAACAAATAACTTGATTCCGAGGAGTGGGTGTGCAACTCAGAGGTTTCATTTAGTGGACTAACGCGTTTCTTTCGGCCACTTTGCATCCACGGGAC
The DNA here is from genome assembly GCA_028454225.1 of Lasioglossum leucozonium. Classification (NCBI taxonomy): domain Eukaryota; kingdom Metazoa; phylum Arthropoda; class Insecta; order Hymenoptera; family Halictidae; genus Lasioglossum; species Lasioglossum leucozonium. Next base: position 3,838,150 of record CM052214.1, read on the forward strand.
AACTTCCGCACCTTTCAAGGCGACTCGGCGAGGACGCGAGAGGAGAGGAGAGGAGAGCGGAGAGAGCACCACGAATTGAGTCGCTCCTGTTCGCTGCGTATATATACTCGAAGTAACTAATTATGCAGATAATGCCGGAGCGCAGAAAAGGAGGGTGGGCAGATACGAGAGGTTCGGTCGCGCTCCTTTTCGCCGGGCTGTGCCTCATCCTTCCCTCGTTCCTCTTCCGATATCCCTCTTTGGTCCTCCTGATCGTTCGTTGCCCAACCCACCTCTCTCTCTCTCTCTCTCTCGCTCTTTCTCTCTTCTCTTTTTCGCTCGGTGTGCTTTAAAGTTTGCGAAAGACGCTGTTAACCGTTAACCGTATCAAAACTCTCGGGGCCCGTTTTGTCGAAAGGAGACATACCATCGAGCGCACGATCGTCGACACGGTCCCTCGCGAGGATAAAGAAGCTTTTAGGTACGCCAACGTCTTCTTACATCGACGCCAAATTGTGGCCCGGAGGATCATCGCGCGGCCGTCAACGGAACCGGGCGACACCCGTTTGTCATGCTCTTCACGATTCTTATTGCCTTTCGGCGTCCCTTTTCGCCAGACACCGAACTCGGCCAAATCTACTTGTTCGAAGCCTTGCTGCGATTCTGAGTAAATGAACCCTTTTCGGTCGTATGTCCATACTAATCTTATATTATACCGAGTCGACAAGCCTCGGAGATACGTAGAATTCGAAATAATATTTTACAAATTGTGTTTAAGCGTGTGGGAATCCTCGGTAACGACTAACAAAACTTACAACATAAACTTAATGCGACCGCAAAGGGTTAATACAGGCTGAGGATATCGAGAGAAGAGCCCACCTGAACGAGGTGATCGCGTAAAGGTCATATGAAGTACAACTCCGTTTTTTTTCAATTAGAACGATACGCTCAAGGTCATCGAAGGAAAATCTTTTACCTTGGTCTCTCCCAAATTTCGTGAAATGGGTCAGAGTATTTACGGCGGAAATTTTTAAAAAATTATTTAACCGTATGAATATATATGCCTGCTGTTTGTACGCCTCGACAAGGATGAGCAGCGGAATCAGAGGTCCAGAGAAAGAAGGAATGTGTGAGGAATGAGTGAATGGTGTGTGTGTGCTCTCTCTCTCTCTCTCTGTCTCTCTCTCTCTCTCTCTCTCGCAATAGAGGCGTTGAGTTGTAAGTGAAAACGTGAAGCTTGTAAGCGGAGCGGAGGTCCGCGTTTGTACCCCGCAAAGGGAATAAAATATTATTATTATTATATTGTACGCCTCGGTGCAAACCCATGCACACCGTTCATTGGGCATCGAAGAGCCCGAGTGTCCGCGGTTGATACTTTGAAATTAATTTGAAGATTCGAGTGGACCTGTGTCAGGAGGATTGGTATGCCGCCGTGTGGCTGGTAGGAACGGAAGCGACGAGGGTCCGATCGACTTTACGGCGTGTTTTCAACGCGGCCGGTGTCCGACCGTTGGCGGCCGTCCCATCGTTCGATGGAATACGTATCCGGCGCGCGATAACGGCGACAACGTGCATGCATATTCGACTTGGATCGAGAGGCCGAGTATATGTTTTACGGTGGAATAAAAATAAATCAAACCCTCGGCGAGCATAATTCATCATCCGCACGATATTAATGCGACTGTGGTCCGCGCGCGAGCGCGAGCGCGTACACTCGCTCGAGACCGCTCGGTACATCGTGTGTACGCGCGGCTTTCGACGGGTCTCCGAAGCCGACTCGAAAAGAAAGACCGCGAGAGTCCACGGAGAATAAGAGAGAGAAAGAGCGAATAAAAGAGCGAGAGAAGCAGAGGACCCGAGAGCCCCGGGATGTTTTCGCAGATGGGAAGCGATACCGCGAAAGCCCTACCTGCGCGTGGAACTTTATTGATGACGAAATACGCAATCGGCGCGATCTACCACCGCGCTACGTGCCTTCAATTATATATAAATAATTAACTTTCCGTGTCGACAGACCGATTCGGCCCAATTAAAAACCAAGCCCGGCCGATCCGAATCGGTCGTGTACCGATCGATTTCGGTGCTTCTGGAAACTCGAGCTATTCCCCAATGAAATAAGAAACTTTGTCGCGCGAACACCACTGATAAATTAGTCTTTCGGGGATTTCGCTGTACCTCGATGCTATCTGCGGAAGAGCGACCCATCATTTTTATCGAGGTTCGCTGCTTCTGCGCATTCCGTGACTTCCGGTTCATCGGCCGGCGGGCCCGGTTAAAATAAATCGTGAAAGGAGCAACGAACCTGCGGAAATATTTCCAACGATTGAAATGGCTCGATATGGCAGACTTCAAAGTATTCGAGTCCAATGCATCGAGGTCCCCAATTTCGCTTGTATCTAACCTAATATCTAACTAGACTTTATTTCGGACGGTTCCTGTGAATGCGGGGCAGAGGCTCAGGACCTTAATCATGTTATTTGGCAATGTCCAGAATACGATTCAGAGCGAGGGCATTTAATCGAACTGCACCTCAATCGAAAATATTACCCTCCCTACATTATTAATTTCTTTCTAAGCGTTCGAGACATTACAGCGTTAATTTTTATTTTCAATTTTCTCAAAAAATGTAAGATTCGCATTTACCGTTTATCGTTTATGTTAATTTAGTATAACGATATACACCTCACTGTCAATTGTAAAGTGTTATAGTAATACAGTGCTCCGCAACCGCTGTGCTGCGGCACACTAGTGTGTCGCGAGGTGATCTCGGGTGTGTCGAAATTTTCTCGAGAATAATTACATATTCCAACCAGCCCATTAGTTAGAAATTTCTCTAAGTCAAATATTTCTCTTATTTCTCTTAGTCGAAATTATACACAAAACAACATGTAGCGCGCCGCGGAATTGTCGAAACAACGTTGGTGTTCCGTAAAAGGTGCGGAGCACTGTACTAATGTATATAAACGATACACGGTTTAGGGCATTAATAGATGAATAAATAAAACTAATATCTAACCCTAATATCGCTCGCACTATAGCAAATTAAATTTTGAGCAAGCTCAGTCCCTCCAGTATCGTTCGAAAAAGCACCCTATCGATCGATTTTTCTCCCCCAGATTCCCCTATCGAGCAGAGAAAGTCCGCATTTAATTAATTCCCCGTAAGACGGCAGACTCTCCGCTGCCCCCCTGATCGCCCCGTACCCTGCCTTAGGAGCGTGAGATTTACAATATCCCCGGTACGGTTGCATTCCATTAGATTGTTTTACCTCGCGCGCTACTCGTTAATATCGACCTCGGCCTCGGCTCGACTCGGGTCGGCTCGGCCCGCCGATTCCACGGTGCCGATAGAGAGGGGCCCGTTGTGCCCCGCGATCGACGGGCCCCTCCGCGAGCGGGGAAACACTTGTTCGCCCGCAAATTTGTATTCCTCCTGGCCTCGGCGCGCCGCCGTCGCCGTCGCCGGTGAACGCTGCGTAAAAGATTTCTCCCGCGAAAGGTCCGCGGCCCCCGCTGACATTTACGGTGTACACCGTGTACATATTCACACACGTTTAGGACCGTTTAACATTTCAACGGCGTGTACGATTCTCCTTATTTATGTTGCACGCCGGCCCCGTGGCAGATTTGTTGGCAACGGGGATATATCCCGCGGTTGCCATATACGCGATATTAGCAGATGCTAGATAGACCGGGTGGAATTGGTCAATCACCGGCACCGCGATACGCCGGGTTTCTGCTTCGGCCGTAGCCCAAGGCGGGCAACGCTAACCAGACGTTGCTCCTCAGCTTTTGTTCCTCAGCTTCGATCCTTTCGCTCGAATACTGCTCCGTCGAGCTTCGTCCGCTCGTAGTGGCGTTAATGTTAAAGGTATCGCAACGAAACAAAGCTCATCTCGCGGCTGAAACTTCGGAGAATACCGCGGTATTTTTTAGAAATTTTTTAACACCAGCCCCCTTGAGCTGGAGAGCTTCTGGAGTCACTATAATCACAGTCCGCGTTCTGCGAATAAAGGGAACGGAGGCTCTCTTCGGGTTTGTCGGTTCGTAGCGTCGTTAGCACTGTCACCGACCGGCAGTCGATTAATCGACTTTTTGTTCCCAGCGCTTACCGACCGGTAGCCGATTAATCGACTTTTATTCCACAGCGCGACAGTCTAAGCCGGAACCGAGTCGGTGTCTCGAACCGCTACCGGTCGGTAAAGTGTTAATATTAACACGTTGACTGCCATGTCACCCATATGTAGGTGACGGAACTATTTGTCCAAGTTTTAAAATGAATTTTTACGCTAATATATTAATCGTACCAAATTTTATTAGGATCTGTAAAATGCCAGAAAGTTGGAGGACTACTCCATGTCATACATATAATTTTTTTCAATTTTTATTTCATTAAATAACCTACATTGATTTGATGGAATTTTTTAGGTTTATAGTTTGGCAGTCAAAGTGTTAAAGGTATCGCAATGAAACAAAGCTCGTCTCGCGGCTGAAACTTCGAAGTATTTTTAAAAAAATTTTAAGGTTGAACCTCGTGTCCAAGTAATTTTGTCTAATTGTGATTTCTCTCTACTGGTACAGGTTTATTATAAAAACGATGTTTCCAATCTCTGTAACACGAGCGTAATACTTAATAAAAACTGATAAACAAATAAGGTTTATATCATTAACCGTAGCCAAGACCGTCGGGACTGCTTAATAACCCGATAAAGTATAATTTGCCGGTAGAATCTCCGAAAACAAAAAAAAAGACGAACAAACGAGCCTCTAAACGCGTGTTAGCTCATCAGCCGAGTAATCGCGCACAAAAACGTCTAATTTTCCCCCGGGGTGGTTAACAAGATCCACCAAAGTCGAAGATCCACATCCCGCCGCGCCGAACCATAATAATAATCGTCGCAGTTTACTCAACAACGAGCGGCAACAACGCCACTCTTCAAAACAACGCAAACGAGTCCTGGAAAATAGGTGTTAACTCTCATCAACTATCAACGGAACAGTCTCTCTTCGGCGGAGAAGAAAACCAAAAAAAAAAAAAAAAACGTGCAATATTCCCGCAAGTTAACAAGCGGACGTCGGAAGCGAACGATAGATCGAGAGAGAGAGAGAGTACCTCGATCTCGTTTACGTTCGCAGGAGATTAACCGGTTGCTCGGCGGGACCCGCCGCCGTTCGTTCCATCGGTAATTGCGTCGTGAAACTAGATACTAAATAGCGTAACGAATCGCAATTCGTCCGGGTTAGGATCGCTCGCGAGCCCGTGACGGTTAGGCGAACGCCCCGGTATGTTTTGCAACAGCTAACCGAGGCTATTGTTCGTAAGCGAGCGAAGAAACGCGAAACGTCCTGGCGAGCGAATCGAGGGGGAGGAGTTACCTCCCGCCACAGTTGTTCACGTGACCGGGCGAAACGGTGGGGGAAGATAGAGTGGGGGGTCACGAGTTTTAATCCGACAACGCTGATCTATAGTGAGGAACTCGTTTTGGGTTTAACGCATTAGGATTTTCGGATAACAATTTTCGAGTAGCCAACAAAAGCCCTGCTGTGGGAACGGCTCGAGGGCGTTCTCGAAGCGTCGCCCGTATTTGCTTTTTCGGTGGAGCGACACCTTGGCCGGGTCTCGGAAATTCGTTCGTGTCCCAGAGAGCGGCGTGTTTGCGCAAGGACGAGAGAGAGAGAGAGAGCCACTCCCGTCGAGCACCTGTCGCGAGAGGAATCGGCCGGTCCTCCTCGGGTATACACCGGTCCTCTTCAGGATCTCGTTCTCGTTGGATCCTGGAAGCGAGGCGTGTATAAGCGGTTGATGCGGGTTTATCTCGTGCGGCCGGTTCGCGACATGACGGATCGGTGCATTAGCGCGCTGATTAGGTCCTCTCGGTGGAGCATCGTTCGAGCCACTCCTTCTCCGTCTTCTTCCCGCTCTCGCGCTCCTCGCGCGGTCTCTCGTTCTGTTTTTCTTTCGATTCGAACATTGCTGGTGTGTTTCGTCTTGGGTCTGTATTCTTTTATTTCTCCCCGTTTCTCTTCGACGCGCGGCTCCTTCTTCTTCGTCGTTCGGTGTTCGATTCCACTTTCGTTTGTGTCCTCGCGAGGAGAGAGAGAGAGAGAGGTGTCCCTCCGTAGGAGGGAACCCGAAGAGAGAAGAGACGACGCTGACGCCTCTACAACCAGCGACGACTTAATTAAGAACGAATTTGTCCGGAGACCCCGACCGGACGATAACGCGGCGAACGACGAATGATCGATGCTGCCGGACCGATTCGGCGCGATTCCGTTTGCGTCAGACCGGCCCGAAAAACGGTGCCCGAGTTTTCGGCCTCGGGATATCGCGTGGGAGAGCTTGCTCCCGAAACCTGAATACACACGCGGAGGATACATACACTTGTCTCGCCACTGTTTCTGGATTTTATCTGTTCCCGCGGCGGCGTTCGCGTTTTTGTGATATTTTTTCGTCGTTCTAGATCAACGATACTTCGCTGATTTCCTAAAGAAAAATACATGTAAAGAAAATATATTTCTTCAGTTTGAATTTGGCGGCATGACATCGGGTTGAGTAAGATCGGTTTAGTAAGGAGCATGCTCATAGATTCGAGAAGGGAACTACGTGTGCGGAGAGAGTGGAAAAGAACGCAGAAAACCAAAGAGAGTTTAAAATTTGTAAAGGAGAAATTGACTGTTGGAAATAACTTAAATGTCGTTTCTCTTTTGACAGGTGAATAAGACTAAATGTGAATAGTGTAAATATTGTAAATAATTTGTTGTAATAAATTTTGAAATCTCTTTTGACAGAGCAACGAATTGTGGTTTATTTTCCGGATAAAATTTCCCATAGGAAGTAGTAGAATCTTATATACATTTATCTAATGAACTAGATGTGGGCGTGGCCTGGGCCTCTCCCTACTCCTGGCTCCTCCCCACTTAACTCCTGCGGAGGAGTGGGGACATAGGAGGTCGTATCCTAGCAGTCACGTGACGCAAAGCACGGTAGGAACAATTCGAAATAGTGGGGGGACCGGTGCACGGGCAGTGGGAGTCGCGAAATTGATTTAAATACAGCCGTGCAATTAATATTAATTTTTCCAACAACTATTTCACCAACAATTCCTGGAAACGTGAGAATTTGCGGGGATCGACTCCGGCAGGTAGGACAGGTGTTAGACAGCGAAGCGTTTGTTTCGCACGACCTTTCCTCCGTCTTCGTCGCTCTCTCGTTCGAAGGGAATCGCGCGTTCCTGCGGGACGCTCCGAGGATCAGGCCGCTGGCTCTCTTAGAGCTCCATAAATACAGTTAGCACCAGGCATCCGTTAAATTTTAATTAAGTCCGTGATCCCGGAGACTCGTTCTACCGTTAAAGGCGCGCTTACATACATACGTTTCCTCGATAGCGGAGGGAAACTTTGACCGATGGGAAAATGGCACCTCGTCGCGCGCGGCCTACTTGGTGCAGACAGATCTCGCCTCGAAGCGAGTCTCGCCGCGCCGCGTCGGCCTCGATTGAGAAATTCAAACTGGTTTCCAAAGTGCCGCCGCGCCGCGCCGCTCCAATTTGAAATAATAATAGCTCGCGCGATGCGTATCGATCGGGTCGCGAAAGGCAATTTCCTCGTTCGACGCAAACGCAAAACATAGTTTCTCCATCGGCCACTGTCCGAGTGATAATTCGAGCTAATCGATTACCCGAGGATCACTGTGGTTCCGCGGAGAGAGAGACAGGAGACTTTACCGGCAGCTGTGGCGATTTTCAATTAACGCGCCAGAAAAAAACGAAATTCGAAAGAAATATTTAAAAGCGAGCGAAGAAGTGCGATCGAAAAGAGCTCGTACGGATTTCTCGATAAAAGCCCGTTTTAATTATTCCGAATTTATCATATTCTATTTAAAACATTCGACGGGCTCTTCGTTCGAGATCGCTTATTTTATTATTTCCGACATTAATGGCTGATAACTTTTTATCTTAACTGTCGAAAGATGTGAAGTTCGATAGCCGCAGCACGCGATATTGGATCACAACGAATCTCTAAGACCGGCTGTACCACTGCCAATTAATTAAACAGCCGCGTCTCTTAATGAATATCACCGTGCATATTTATGATACGGCCGATCATTTACATACTTGTACTTCTGGACGCGCTGTTTATGAACCGTTTCCTCAAACGGTTTCTCTATGGTTTCTGAAATATGTTTTCGCCATACACATCTTTACAAACCCCGTAAAGTAGCCTGCATCCTCGAAACTTCAACCGCAACGAATAATCAGAAACTTCTGAATTTTCTCGTAAAAGGGAAAACAAGAAAATACTGCAACAATCTACAAAGATCGTACAAAAATCAATCCCTACCACCGATACCGCTCCCCGCTCTTTTCCAATAAAAATCCCGGGCAGTCGCTGCCGAAGCGGTCCAGCTCTTTGATGCTCGGCGAAAGAACTCCGACCGTCGGAAAGAAAAACACGGATAGGTAGCGAAACGAAGAGAACTCGGGGCGTGATCGTGATTTTTCTGGCAGAAAGTATTCCCCAGGTAATAATCTCCGGGCGGGTATCCGTCCGGTAATTCCGTCGTATAAGTTTCAATCCCGCCCGAGCACGCTGATATCTTCAGCGCCATTAATATCTCGCATTCGTAGTCCGGGATAACTATCCGGAAGATTAATGCCGTCGGTTCGCAGCGATATTCCGCTCGTCCCGGCGCATCGTCTGTCGCGACTCGCTATAATTACCCCGGTAACCCCTTCCCCTCCGACGAACGTACAGGAATTTCCTTAATGAGGGATTCACTTTGCAGAGCGGTGGCCTAAGCGCGCGCTCGCGCGACGCCGACACGTCCCTAATTAAGGACAAAGCGATTAAGCTACCGGGGGCGCGGGGCCCCGGTTCTGCCTTATTCCGATCCTGCATCCGTCATTTTTGCCCACGACGGACGCGGACACGCGCGTTCCCGTGCGCCGAAAGAAAACTGCGCTTCCGAGCCGGGGTGGAAGAAGACAGAGAGAGAGAGAGAGAAAAAAGAGTGCATCAGCCGGGAAAAGACGCTGAAGAACCGAGAGAAGAGATTTTGCTCTGTGTCGGTCGCGGGACTGCATCAGGCCAGACTAGGATAAGACCGGCTTAGAGATTGCCGCGTTTACGGCCAATAAAGTCGGCTTCTTGTTGCCCGTTAACATGTCAGCCCCAGTTTTTCATCGATGCAGCCTCTTTACTGCACCGTGCCCTCCCCTCTCCACCCTCCTGCAACGGCCCCGTCTCGCCGTTCCACCTTTGCCATTTCTGGCCGACACGTTGCATCGCTCATTCCGCAAAAATCGGGAATTCGAAGTGCCGGACCCGCGGTCAATCGGTTATGGACGGACTGCGGATTTTACAAGCTTGTCCGAACACAAGCGAACCGACGCAATTTTGCTTAATTATTCCGAGACACTGGCAAACGGAGTTTCACGATTGTCTTTTGGATCACCGGGTATAATCACCGTAGAATATGTAGTTGTATGTGTGGATTTGGTTTTAGGCGCGAAGCGCATGAGAAATTACTCTCTAAGTAATTGTAACTCTATGCCTATGTAAGATTTGGGGGAAAGCCGTTTGAGCGACGAGAGAGTTAGTATAGTCCTGGACAGTCAAGAGTATAGATCAGCACAGTGTGTAGAGAGTATAAAGAGAGAGAGAGTGAGATAGCATATCCGCGGTAGACAGTGCGTGTACCGAGAAGTCGCGAGAACGCTGAGAGAACCGAAAGTGTATAACTTTGCTTACGATCCAACCTCTTATTGTAACATATAATACATTAAACTTTATATATACATTATATGTACAAATTCCAACAGTATGTAATGCTATTTGGTCCCCTCAGGGTTTCAAATCCATTTTACCAACTTCTACCTCTTTACCACTCTTCACACTATCGTCTAATTTCCAATTTCAGCGGGACCTACTTTTTATTAAGGTGGGTTCCGAACCACCTATTTTGCCAACAACACGGTCACCCATCCAAGCGCTGCCCACGCCCACGCTGTTTAACTTCCGTGATCGTACGAGAACCGGTGTTTTCAGCGAGGCAATGGTCGTTGAAAATCACCGTAGAATATTAGAGTATTTTTTGTTTTGTAAAACGGAGATGTTACACTAAAGCTTTTCTGTAATTATCGCGATAATGAACACGACGGCGTTGCAGTGGCTCGCGTCAATTACTCCGCGGTTCCGGCAAAAATTTTGGGCGAGTCAACATCGGCGCACAACTCGTTGATCCCCGGTTGCGGATCGATTTTTGCCAAGTTGCAAAAAACGATCTCGGATCGTGAGAGAGCGAGATCCGCTACGAAGAGAACGAATTACTTGCGGCGCACTATTACCCGCGGAAATTACATTCTATCAACTTCTTTTTCCGTTTACACCTCGTTTCCTGCGTTCCCGTTTCTTGCGAGCCGTTTCAATTATTAGGGAATCCCGATCCACCCCGATTACGCGATCGCCCCGATCTTCTCTCGCTTCCTTCATTCCGCCGTCGTGTTTCGGCGTTATTCTTCTCTTCAGTTATAGAAATTACCTCTCCTCTTTTCGGTACTTTTTTTCACCACGCTTCGTCCTCCCGTTCCGTCGTACGGTGTGTTTTTATGCGATTATGAAATCATAATTTTGATATAAAGAAATCAAATTTTTTACATATTTCTTGTTTATGATTGAAGTTGTTTCTAACGGTTTCCTCGACGAATTATGTTCCACCTATAATGTTCGCAATTCTTTATCAAGCGTGTATGATTATTTCAAGAAATGAATTTGACGAGGTGAATTCTACACGATCTAAGAAAAGAAAATTAGCGAACCCCGAGGAATCTACAGGATGCACATGTATGAAAGGAAAATTTAATTCCATTGTTACACGTAAGAATATTAATCCGACATTAATATATTGCAAACACGCTATTAAATAGTAACAATTGATCGAACCCGAGCGCCGAAAACATTAATACAGATTTTAACATTTTACGATCGATGAAAATTGAATATTTATTAATGTATAGGTACTTGCAAATTTTCCAGAATATTCTGGTCCTCCGTCGGATCCACCATTTATGCGAATACATTTTGACAACTGTGAAGCACAAAACACTACCCAACACACTTTCCGAAATTCTGACAGCCAGCGAGACGAAGTTACTCCGACCACGAGCGAAACAGTTCTGCGATTGTCACCTCGATTGTTTCGTGAACGGTGGATTTCGGTGGGGAAACGTAGCATTTGTTAATTGGTCGCGAGTGTGACGGAAGGACTTTGGGTCGAGGAGTGAGGAGACTGTCAAGGAGATTTTTTTTCGCGTCGACGGGGTTGTTGTTGTCGGAGCGCGATGGTTGTAAATAATCGGCCAGTTCGGAGCCGAGCCGTATGCGTTTCTTTTCCTGCTGGAACTACCTTTTCAGGTATATCGGCAGTGTCGGGAATTTGTGCTCGCAGCAATAATATGAAGAAGGGGGGTATAATCTCTTGAAATATAAACTTTTTATACTCTATGCCTCGGCGGTAGCCAATAGGAAGACGCCCTGCAATTTGACGATTCTCTTGTTTCATCTCGATCGACGTCTCTAGTTAGTTCCGACCGAGCAATCCACGCGACACCACGTGTTAGTTTTCTCTTTTATATTCGTTTCTGTTAATCGTCAAAATAAACTTATTATTAATAATATACGCGACGCGTAATTATTTATAAACGGAGTTTTCTGGAGTGAACAAGTTCAACACAATCGACCAGCCTTCTAGTAACTTCTCGTTCGCTGTCACGATTGCGGAAAGTGTGTTGCGTAGTGTTTAGTGATCGTAGGGTGTTTTCTACTGCGAAAAGAGGCGTCGGAAGACAGTAAAATTCGTGCGGACGTATTCGAGTGAGTAAATAATAGTGTTTAAGTACCTGTACTGTTAGTATTTGATAATGTAGGATTAATATTCTCTTTTACGAGGATCAAATAAGAGCGCATCGAGTGCAGAGTGTACCCGGACGCGAAGAGAATTGTGTAATAGTTGGCTTGCAAGCTAGCATCGTGCGGTCGCTAAATTTTTGCTGGTCCCGTAATTATTCTAAAGCAAACACTGAAAGTCTGGAATCCGCGTCGGTATACCGCTACGCGTCTGCTATCGCGTGCAAGTTATTCGCTCGGGATGCGTTTGTCGCAGCGACATCGAGATACGCGGGCGCTGCGCTGGCTGGTCGTCATAAATTTCACGTTAAAGAAGTCGAACTTCCTCTTTAACGGGCGTCCACGGATCGAATTAACGGTGATCGCCGATCGAGGCGATCGAGCCGCCGGGTTTCGCGTGGTTTTTCATTCGGGGGCGAGAGATCGATGACACGAGAAGAAGAAGAAGAAGAAACGAGACAGAGAGAAGAGGAACCTCAAAGGAGAGAGAAGAGAGAGAGAGAGAATGAGAAGGGAACGGGGAAACAGCCTGTACAGTGCGAGTATGTGCTTCCGTGTACGTGAGCGATCGTACGTGGGTGGGCGTGCACCGGCCGACCGGTGTGCGTTTTGACGTTTCGACTTTACGATCCGGCACGGCCACGACAACCTGCGGAATTAAGGATGTAGATTGCTATCGTCGCGTCGGCTGGTCGCGACTGACCGTACCAGAGAGCCGAGCACGTATATACACGTATGTATGTATACGTCCAGCCAACGCGCGCAACGCAACGGCGAATATCCTCCCGGCCGCCCGGAGGTGGTGCACCCTAAATCCCGTATTCGCGAATTCCCGCACGGAATCGGCCTGGGCCCCCTGATCGGCATCGAATTTGAAAGTTAATCCACCGTTCGATGATACATCGCGGCACCGTACCTTGAAATATTGCACCTGACCTCATCTCTCTCTCTCTCTCTGCTTCGGCTCGCTCCACCGCCGTCTTTTTCTTTTTCTCCTCTGGACAGGTCGCGTTCTAGTTCCCGCCCGTTAATTAAATGAAATTAATCAATTCACTAATTCATACTCTCCGAAACGATCAATTCGATCGATTTTAGTGTCTTCAAATTCGAAGTGAATTTACATCGTTAGACGAATCGGACAATCTATTAAAATTTAATCGTAATCCGGTGTGCGTGACGGTAAAACACACAAAGGAAAAGTGCATCTGTGGGAGATTTCTTCATGCGAGAACGAATGATATTAATCTTGGTTAATGAACGCGTTTTCTTGCACCATCTATAAACGCATAAAGATTCCCGGTGGCTCGTACAAGTGCCAATAAACGCATCGTTAGGGTAAATAGGTCCTGTCTCTCTCTTTCTCTCTTTGTGACATTCATCACGGGGAAAACTTTCAAAATGCGCCATACACGCACCGACCAATCCCAACGGAGAAGCGACGTGGAAATCGAGGAATTACGATTCCACGGGGTCACCGGTGTTCCCCGCGCGTCGCGACCGCGACTTACGATCACTAAATTCCAATTAGCTGTGCGGCGGCTTGTGTCGTAACCGCCGTTCGATTCTAACTCATCTAACTCGGGGGAACTGCCGTCGGCTTGTCTTGTGAGCGATTGCTCGATTCTACTCTCGAGAGTATCGATCCGCAAAGTAGAAACCTCGTTCCTGTGTAAAAAGAGAGATCCCAGCCAACAGCGTAACAAAAAAAATTGCAAATCCTGACGAAACCGACGAACCACGCGTGAAATTCACCGTGAGAAACCGTGGAATAAAATTTTTCCCCACCCGGGACTCCCCCGTTATCGAGAAAGTCTACGTGTCCGATATGCGAAAAGTAGATACGGTCAGCCACGATCAGACAGATCTAATATTTCAGCTAGTTTTTCTCGAAATCCAAACGACCTGCGTAAAGATCCGAAGACACGTTTTCGCTTCAGTTTTTCGCGCAGAATCGGTCAGTATTTTTTTTTTGGCGGGGTTCGCAACCGCAAGATGGCGGCCGGCTTTGACCGATCGCGTGTACCGCTTCGCGAACGGTTTTCTAAATACGGTTTAGCTGTTCGGTCGGAACCGAATCGGTAAACCCCATAACTCGACGTCCGAGGAGCGCGCGTAGGTGGATTACGCAACTTCGGTCAGAGAGGCCGGGGGTTAAAAATCCGCGGGCTTTAATTAACGATCGTTACGGCATGCTACAGGTAAATGCAATCCCGGCAAGAATTTACTGCGCGACCGTGGAATATCCGACGGTGTTTCTTGCCTCTCGCGGAGACTTGGAAGAGAAACAGAGAGAGAGAGAGAGAGAAGAGTCGACGAGGGAACTGCTTGCTACGTGGCCTTAGAGTTCTATCGGGGCCGGCTACGCACGAGGCGGGTCCCATCAGAGCGGCTTAGGTTAGTTTCGAAGTCTCATCTTACTCTCACGTGGGGCGGCGTAATGAAGCAACATGACTTGCGGTTTGCGGAGCCGTGTTCTTGCCTTATTGAAAGCAGTGTCGCTCATCCGCCCACTTTCGAATGCATCTATCTTCCGCGTCGCGTTTCTAGGTCCTCTCCACGGAAAATCCGCCGTTCCATATCCGCCTTGTTGCTCTCGCTGTGCGCCCCTGTCGGCGGCCGTTGCGCAAACAGAACCAGAGGGTGCCCTCTAACTCCTCGCCGAAGAGGCTATTTTTCTACTCCAAACAATATCCGATCAGAACGAATTACGCTACCGGGAAATTGCCATCGGAATTGGAAAACAGCTAGAAGAAGCACGCCACCCCCTCCCCCAGATCCATCGGGACCGAAGGGCTCGGGTGGAGGAGGGCCGCGTCTCGCAGGGCAGTGAAGACGAAACTGCTGAGACTTTCTCCCGCAGACGCGTTCTGCGAACTGGTCCTCGGTGAAGTCACAGTCCGAATGGATGGGGTCGGCACCCAGGGCGCCATGAATTATGCAGCGGTGCCCGACATACCGGTAAATTTCCCCGTAAATCGCTTTGGAAAGTTTCTTTCGCGCCACGTGAGCGGACAAGTTATTAGATCTGTATTCGCGGAGACTATATTTTTTCGAAGGGACCATCGGTGCCCTTTCTTCCTTCCTTCCTTCCTTCCTTCCTTCCTACCTCCAACCTTCTTTCGGTTCTTTTCCTTCTTATTTTCGTTTTATCGCGAGGGTAACGCGAGAATCCTCGGATCCGACGTATTTATCGCGCACGGCAGTTCGCTCGCGAAAGAATATATCGTACCGGGAACGCGTCTCGTATATACATTTCTTTCTGCTTCGCCGATAATTAAAGGGAACAACGAGCGAATTCTATTCTACCAGTTAGACGAACCCTCGCGGAATATTTTTTCCGAGTCTTCAATTTACTTTCTAATTAATAGAAAATAAGTGGAATTTGGAGCAGTGGAGAGATCTGAAAATTTTAAGAGCACCGAATTTATAAAAAAAGAAAGAATTTTGTAAAATTCTGGTCAAATTGTAAGTAAATTACAGTCTTGTCATTTCTGCGAGGTTCAAACATTTTAATCGATTTCAGTGTTTGGTAGGTTCAGCGTTAGCCAGTTAACTGTTCGCGACGAGTACACTCGTCATGAAAAAAATGCCACAATTTTGTGTTGTGTCACAAAGACGTCGAAACAGTTAACCGGTTAAATGAACATAATAAATATTTTCTAGAATCCGCAAAAATCCTCGGCGAGACGACCCGAATAAGAAACCAGCGGCGTCGCGAGGCTAAGAGCAATTAGCAAGACAAATCGAGAGATCCCGTTCGCCTAAATAAGGTGTCGAAAGTGAAAAACGCGTCCGGGGACACGCGGCGCAAAATCCACGGGATCTTTGTGCGCGGAACGCGATCACGGATTACGCAACGATTTAAATGATCGGTACGCGGCCACGGTACGCACATAGTCGTTGTCGCGGTCGGTTGTAGTCCTCGTCGTCTGCTGGTGGTTTTTGCCATGTAATCGTTTTACAGTTTCCTACGGGGCGCGAGCGCACGGCCGTCCGAGCGAAAAAGTCCGGCGACAAGCGCGAGTGCGCGGTTCCACGGGTTCTGGATTCCAGGGTGTCGAGTGTCCTTGAAATTGTACGCGAAGGAACGCCGTCCGACAAGAACCTTCGATTCCGCCGGGTCGATCATGACTCCGAGTCGTTCCGGATTATGTCTTGCTTCTCACCGTCCCGTGTAGTACTTGTCCGCGTGTACGCCATTTTTTTTCCCCGTCGTCGTCGCCGACTCGCGTCTCCTTACCGGCTCCGGTAAAGACTAATCGCTTCGCCGCTAATCACCTCCCGTTCAATTTCTGGCTCGCGACAGCTCCGAGCAATACTCCGAGCTAGACCGAGGCTCTACGAGCTTCCTCCCACCACTCTACCTTCCCCCACGCTTCCGCCACGGTCACGTGAAGCGCTCCGTCTCTGTCGCGCAAGCGTCACAATGTCACGTGACTGATCCTGCACTGGCAGAGTGGGGGCAACTTTCAATTTTGTGGTAAATTATATTTTGTGGTACAGGATTATCGATAAAGAGAAAAATAATTTATATATGATTATTATAATAAACGGACGACCAGGTAGACCTAACTTCGATTACACATTCAACTCCAACTGGATCCTAAAACAACTAGTCCCCAAATACAACTAGACCCCAATCCAACGAGATCCTAAATCAAACTAGACCCCAATCCAACGAGACCCTAAATCAAACTAGACCTCAACTCCAACTGGACCTCAACTCCAACTGGACCCCAACTCCAACTAGATCCCAACTCCAACTAGATCCCAACTCCAACTAGACTCCAACTCTAACTAGATCTCAACTCCAACTAGACCCCACCTCCAACTGGACCCCAACAATTATCCATTTTGATTTTAATCCGAGTGCGAAGGGTCCAGCAATTGGGGAATAAAAAACTGAGGATCGGCGACTCTGGGGTATGCATCGCGAAACGCAGAGGTCTCAATCATGCGGACGCAGCCAGGCAGATCGGGAAGATGCATGCACCCACGCTCGCCGAAGGCCCGTCGTCGTGGTCGGCCGCATCCCATGGTACAGGTGCAAGCGATTCGACTCGCTCGTCGCCGAGCACACCGATGACTATTACAGCCATTAAGGGCCAAATTTGAATCGGAAAGGCATTAAAGATATTTTATGGTCTCCCGTGGCGCGGGGCACCGTCGGACACACGCACAACCAGCCGAACCCCGTCTCCCCAGTATCGCCCGTGGCTGCTCTTAATTATCGTTATAAATAATATTAACGCCCTTTTCGTCGATTTGCCGTTCGCGAACGAGAACGTATCGAGGACCCCTTTCTTCGCGTTCGATCATATGGCTCCGGATCGGGAGATCAACGGAATATTAGAGTCGATGGACGAGTGTGAACGTTGCATAAATCTTTGTTCACGCTGTCGGTTTGTACACTTGGGGGAAAAAATGATTCGCACACACAAAACATTGATTCGACTCGTCTCCTGCCAATCTGGAAGTACCTCGAGCGTGTCCGTCCGAATCTCGAATGCAAATGAAATGAATTTCTTGCCTTTTCAGAGGGGGCGGGGGGCGGAGAGGGAGGGCATAGACCGAGTCCACTTTGTCCCCTCCTCTTTTTTCGTGGTCGCTGTTTCTATTAGTGCGAGCCGCTCGAACGAGCCTGTATAAATTAATTAGTAGATATGTCCCGATACGTGGCCTCCCACCGTACGACGTGCCGCTATCTCGTTCTCTATCGAACGTCTGACCGCCGTGGGTAACGCATTACGATCTCCTCTGTTGTGTGCGTGCCCGTCGTGTCTCTCTGTCCCTTTCTCCCTTCCGACACTGCGTACACCTTTTCCGCTTCGTCCCACGTAGCCAAGTCACTCTCTCTCTCTCTCTTTCTACATCGTTCCTTTGAGAAGAGGGGGGAAAGAGGTGGTCTCGTTCGCCATGGTGCCCCCTACTGTCTGTCCATTCGCGCATGTACACCGGCATGTTGACCGCGTGTGTAGAGCCGTGTATATCGACCACGTACACGGAGGTGTCGGTAGAAAGGAGACCCCTGCAAGGGCCACCGAAGAATACTAACGGTGTCCCGGTGGCTGACACACCGAAACGACTACACTGACAATGAGAGCAAGGGTGTAATTGGTTCCGGGGTAATAAAACACGGTGCTCCGGAGATAACCTCCGGTTGTACGCGTCTACGATATTCTTTCGGACGCCACGCTCCTCGGACGAGCGATCCCGGCGATCCTCTGCACCGAGATACCGAGTTATGCCAGTCGGGACAGTCCGGGACTACGGGCCCCTCTGATACCGGGGATCCTGGGTACGATACCCTAAGAGATTAGGATGGAATCCGGATTCTTCGGGTTTGGAGATGCTGCTCTGTGATCTAGGTGAAGGTAGGGTCTGATTGGAGGCGGGGGTCCAGTTGGACTTCGGGTCTAGTTGAAGTGGACAGGCAGTTGGACAGGCGAAATACGAAAAGTGGGCCCCTGTCCTCGAGCGGGCTGAAAGAGGAGAAAAGAGATGGTTTTATAAAGACCAAGAAGAAAAAAAGGGTCTAGTTGAAGTTGGGGTCTAGTTCGGCTTAGGGTCTAGTTTGCCTTAGGAACAGAATCTTTTCGAACACCAAACAGAAATTTACCATCGCCGTCTTCATTTCACACTGTTTCAGGGTCCAAGATCCGCCTGAACGCGCCATCTCAGCACGAAAAATGTTTCGCGAACAGAACCGAAGCCGAGTGCACTAAATCCCAGGATCGGCGAAGCGAGGTCATTGCATCCCGCGGCTCGGCAAGGAAGCGGATTTCGTTCCGGCGTCGACGCGTGAGGTCCCGAGCAAGCGGTGCGGCGCGGCGGGTCTGCTCGTAAACCGCGTTTCAGCGTGCGATCTCGCGTGGCTTTCCCGCGGTCCGGCGGAATCGATTGGCCCGCGATCGTTCGGTTTTTCGAGCACGAAATTCTTGCGGCGACGTATCCGGGCGGCGCGAACTTGTCTTCCGAGAACGCGCGAGCCGCGCGTCCAGTAGATAGAGGAAGAGGAGCGCGGCGAGCGCGTCGTCCGATGGAAGAGGAAAGGCGGTCCAGGGCGGTCGAAACATTCCCGGCTCAGGGTGTGCATTAAATATGATATATGCTTATTGAATTTGTAAGTAAAACGGCCGACAGTAGAAACTGCACCACCTCTTGCTGTAGAACGGGCTGCTGAGTTGGAACGGATGCGACGAGACGCGACGCGACGGGAAGAAGTTCGAAGGAGAACAGAAATACCGAAGGAGAGGAGGATCGTGTCCTCTCGCTCTTCCTCCCACCGATCTTGTTCCGTTTATCTTTCTCCCGTTACCGAGCGATCGTCTTCCCTGGCCGCTCTCCGTCTCTCTCGGTTGCTCCCCGACCTGGTAGCCATGGTGGTAAAGCGTGCATAATTAGGAGGAATTCAACGGGGATTACCCTCGTACGGATCCCATCCAGTCATCCCGCTGCTGCCCTTCTTTGTCGAGCAACTAATTTATTTAATCATTCCAGCGTCGTCCACGAGGCGGCGCCTTTGCCTGGCCGCGGCCCCTAAGTTGTTTAATCGCCCTAAGAGGCTGTTCCCCCTCTACCCGCGCGCCCGGCTACGCCGACACCGGTGCTCTTCATCGCGAATCCCCGTGTCCGTCGCCTTCGTCCTCGTTCCCCGTGTCGTTGTTTAAATTTTCGAGCAGTCCGGCCAGTTCTCCTCCCACCCTCTTTCTACCGGCCATTGGGAACGATCGTCTCCCCCACCCCCCCGTAACGTCGCGCGTCATCCTCGGGAAACCCTGTGCCTCGATTGAGTAGTCGCTATCGAGACGATCGTTATCGATCGTTAAGTGATTCGAGCACCCGCGAGACGTTAAGGGGGGAATTACGCGCGATGGTATGGGGGAAATTATTATCGAGTTAATTTATATCTCGTAATCTCTCTAATTGCCGGCAAGTTTCCTCCGAGAATTCAATTTTCGCGACGATGCAGAGAGCAGTTGCAGGTATGGGGAAATAGTGGGACACTGGAGAGGGAAGGAAGAGGATAGAGGGGTCGATAATCGGGCAAGCGTGCCGTGGCAGGAGACTGTGTTTTGCCCGGTCGCGCGTACATCGAAACGGAATCCGGTTCGTGGAACAAAACCGCGTATCCTCGTTGACAAATTGAGTTTCGCATAGGGAGCGAATACTTTACTCTCACATACTTCGCCGGTCGACCCCGATTCTCGACTGTGCCAACCCCAAGTCGATCGTTCGCACCCTCTAGTTACTCAACGTATTCACTCCCAGGAACTTCAACCCTGATTTCGATGAAACTTTGCACGGACAATCGTCACGCCTATCTCGTTCGTGGTCGTTCTCTACTTTAATGGAGTAATCGACTCTTCGACTCAAGGACAAGCTATAATGGGGAAATGAACGAAGTAAAAGTTGTATCTTATCTTTGCCATTCGTCTTATCTATTAATAATTATGAAAAACCATATTTTCGAGACAAACAATTTTGAGAATGATTTTCCCAAAATATTTTTCGCGCGGACTTACATGCTCAAAGATACAGTGATGCAACTTTTACTTCACCAAATTTTTCGATATAATTTCTCGTTTGCGATTCACGAGCGCTTACGAGGAATAGCTGCGTCATAGAGGTTTACCTATTCCGCGACGATACGAATCGCATCGATACGCGAGGAGGGTTGTCGCAAGGAGGAACAGAGGTAGCCGAAAGAGAGAGAGAGAGAGAGAGAGGGGTAGGCGGAGGTACGAAAACGCAGAAGAGGAAGACGAAGAGAGGCAGGCAGCGCGGGTACGGCGGGACACTAGCGGAATAAGAAGAAGAGGAATAGAGGGAGCCGTGCTCGAATCGAACGAGTATAATTTTAAGCGGAGTTCTTTCAGCTCGAAAGTTAACCGGTCTGGTATTCTCCTGCCTGAATTATCGTTGACCTCCAACACGGTCTTACAAGGCACTCTCCTCGAATACAGGGTTTCTCCCTGTGGCCCATCCCCTCGGTCCCTCGGACGTTTTTGGGACCGGAGTCCGAGGCGGCCCCGGTTCCGACAATGTTGCACCACATAAATTGATACCCTGGGCCCGGGAGTTCCTGTGTTACCGGCGAGCATCGACATGCACATGCACCGGTGCGCGCCGATGCCGATGCCGATGCGCCGCGCCGCACCGCGCCGCGCCGTGTGCATGTGCACCGGGAGAGAGCCGAATCGTTGGGACCGTGCAAGTCGCCGAGCCGGGGACACTGGATACTCCTTTCTGTCACCGAAAACTAAAACCGACCGCCGAAAAACGCCGGGGCAATAAACACTCGGCCCACTTTCACGTGAACGTTTATCTTCCGTGGCTGATCTGTGCGCGAAAGCGAGCCGGTGAAACGTATTAATTGCCCCCTTTCCCGAATAACTCGTCCCTCGGACCCCCACGGACTAAAAATAACCCGCCGTGACAACTTTTAAATCTGTACCCCTACGGCAGGGGTAGTTATGGGATCGGGACGAATTTTCGCTCTATTTCTCCCGTTCTGCTTGATGGAAAATCACGAAAAAATTCACGAACGTTCTACGCGATAGCACGCACGACTGTGAATTTTTTCCGAATTTTTCATCGGAGAATCGATTTTTAAAAAATCGTCGATGCCTTATCGACGCTACCCTCTTCGCGCAGAGTTAAATGCTCGTCCGTGGATCTCATCGGAATAACAAAGACCCAGGCTGAAAAGCAGCATCGATAATGGCACAGTCTCAGGGCATTTCGCGTCGACTAT
Organism: Lasioglossum leucozonium; assembly: GCA_028454225.1. NCBI lineage: Eukaryota > Metazoa > Arthropoda > Insecta > Hymenoptera > Halictidae > Lasioglossum > Lasioglossum leucozonium. Next base: position 3,859,789 of record CM052214.1, read on the forward strand.
CGACTCCACGGATCTCCGGTTGGAAGGGGAGGGGGATGGCATCGTGAGGCGCTAGCCGCATAAATTAATTACGGAGGCGGGTTTCCGGCCGTGATTAGAGGATCGCGGACGGTTAATCGAGCCCCCGGTGCTGAGGGAATTTAAAGCTCGCGAGAGGGCCACGCGCGCTCGCGAAGCTGCTTTTCACTGGTTTAACGATGGTTCTCCCGGGGTTGGTTCCGTGTTGACGCGAGTAGCCGCGGCGTACAAAGGATTCCCACGGGGGAGAGAAGAAAACGGCACACGACGACGAGAGTCGCGCGGATATCCTCTCGATCGGTCGTTCCATTTTTTTCTTCGTTTTCTTTTAGGTCCGAGGGGAGGGCACGAGAGATTCACGAGATGCACGACCTCGGTTTCCGTGAAATATCACGCGCGCGCCCGGATTTGCATACAGCGACGCCGGAGAAAGGTGCCATTTCCATCGTCTCTCGCCTTCTCTCGGTTCCTGCTTCGGGGAAAAGAGGAGAAAGCGGCGCGGAAGCGTCGATTGATCACCCCGGTTTCAACGCGGAGATTTCTAGATCTTGTCGAGATCGAGACTCGCGGAGATCCAGGTTGTGCACGAGACACGCGGTACCGATTTTTCTTTTAAGAAACACGTTGTCCTCGTCTTGCGAGGACTGTTGGGCGGCCATCGACGAGAGTGCGCCGATCGGAATCCGTCAACGGTGCCCCAACCGGGAGCCCCGGGGACACACTAGGAAAGCCAGGGGACGACGAGAAGGGGGTCCTCCTCCCCGCCTCCGCCCGACTGCTCTCTTCAAGCCCCGTGTGCGCGCCGGCCCCGGAGGTTTTACATTCCTCGAGGATTTATCGTAGGAAAGAACGTGTTCACCGGTGTAGAAGCAGCGTCATGAAGGGGACCGTGATCTGACTACATCTCTTATGCGCGCTATATATCAGCGTGCCGGCAGGCAAGAAGGAGGAGGCCAGGAAGAGAAGGTAACTCTCCACCACCGGTGAGTCCTGCGGCCGGGCCGCATGAACCTGGCACACGTAGCCGGCCAGCCAGTCGACGACGTGTGTATACAACCTTAGGTACACTACGTACTCCGGGGGACAGAGCGTAAACCAGATAAAGGCGTGTACACAAGACCCGCGCGCCCGAATAAACCCACCGGGATTTTCGTATTATTTCGGGGAATTCCGCCGACTGCGATCGCCCTGGCGATACTCTTTGCCCTTTCCTCTCCGAGGTCCACGATGGAGGATGGACACCGACGGGAAAGGACGGGTTCGGGGTAATCGTGATGACTCGTCGCGACTTGGCTCCAGCCCTGAAACGCGCGCACGGTTCTTGCGCGGTTTCTTCGGGACGGACGCGGGCTCCGAGCAAACGCATTTGCGAACTGCGACCGGGGGGACGTCCGTCTGGCCGAGGATCCGACTTTGCTACCTAAGCAGGGTCGGCGCAGAATTTTCTGAAAGTCCCCATAGGTCGCTGAAAAGACTCGACGCTCGAACGAGAAAGATGCGTCGAGCGATTAGAATTGATCGATACCACAAGTCCCTTTTGTCAGCTGTCCGTAAAGAATTAGAGGAGGAGCGTCGATAGACCGACAACTTCCGCTTTCGTGTGTCGCGCCGACGACGGTGTCTGGGAGTCTGGTCTGTTTTGATGGGATGAATCGGGCGAAGACGAGATGAGCCAATCCGATTAGCCGAGAGCTTGTCTACCAGGGATTAGGCTGCTCTGCCCCCAGGCGTATGTCCGACTCCTGGAGCCTTGTCCCAAGTCGTTCGAATGACGTTTCCATCTCTATTCCGCTGTTTCGCAGCCGGGTATCGAAAGCGACATATGTATACAACGGCAAGGAATAGTCTCGGTTTCACGGCATAGTTGGCGAGGCTCGTTATTACAAAGCTTTTATAGTCATCTCTAGACTTTATACGCGGCTTTAGGTTTTACAGGCACCGTTCGACATTTATAGTCATACTTGGCTCGGGAAGGCTTAATTAGCCGGCACGGTCTTCGCGAAATACAAAATATTTGCGATCTCCGAACGGCATGAGAATTTTCACCGATCGACAATACGAAAGTTACATTCGTTTATTTCTCTCGTTGGAGAAAAAGGGATAATGACACGCCATGTTGAGCCAGTGTCGCTGGATCGAGACTTGTACCCCCACTCTACTCGCGTCACGTGACTGATCCGGTACTGGCGGAGCGAGAGGGTAACCTCTTTCCCTCAATTCGAGTAGCAATGTTCCTCCGAGGCATCCAACGGCTGTGATTCACCCGAATTTCGATGGAGCCCGCGCCGCCGGTTTCGCCTCCCCCGCGATTCCGATCGGCGATCCACGATGATGAACATCACGTAGGCGTCGTCACCCCGCAATGACGCGGCATGACGTAATTAAACGGCGTCCGTATTATCCGGCAGTTAACTCGAACGTCGTAGAAGAGACACCTCTTTTTTGCGAGTGCTCGGGTCCTCGCGTTGTGGAATCTCTCTCCTTCTTTCATTCTCTCGCCGTTTGCCGGTTTTTCTGGGGGGCCGTGGTCCGCTTCTCTTCTTCCACACCGTTTCTGTGTCCTGCTTTTTCCCCCTTTCTCTCCTCTCTCTCTCGCCTCGGCTCTCTTTTCCCCTCCGCTGCGCAGTTTCTGGTTCGTATCGTCTGGCCGTGGCGACGCGACGCGACGCGACGGTAGCCTGGCCGCTTTCGAGAGCCGTAAACCTAAGCTTAATTACCAATTAGACGTAGCGCGGAGGCACGCTTTCGCCCGGTAAAATCGATTAGTGGTATGGGACACGACGAGTACCACCGCGGTGAGCATTCGCCGCGGGCTGAGAGCTGCCCCTTCCCGCCAGAACCCCTCGCACTAATTTACCGATACACGTGCACACGTTCTACCTTTTCTACCTGGACCGTGTGCAGTCTACCTACGTGACGGAGCTACCCCGTCGCCCCGTTACCGATCCGCTTATGCAAATCGGCCGTATCGCGGAAACGACCGGCTACCCCTCTCGAGTAAGCCTCTCTCTCTCTTTCTTTCTTTGGATGGAACGACTGCCGGTTCGCATTCCTGCCGATCGCATTTTTCTTGACGATCGCGAGCTCATTATTGCACCGAGCGTCCACCACGCTGCCGCCGCGTCCCGCGGATAGAACGCGAATTTTTATGTGCAATAAACATTTTACGTCGCGATCCTGTAAACGGTATAATCTGCTGCCTTCTTCAGTCGTTCCAGTAAGATGCCAACTGAGCAATGGCGCTGTGCTTAAACTGTGTTGACAGCGGAATTACACCGGCGTAACGCGGAAATGGATTGCGCGCCATTACGCGCGAATAAACATTTTCTGCAGGAAACGGCGAACAGATAACAGTTTCATCGCTTCTGCGAGCACTGTGCGAAATAGAAATTTCATCGATGAACGGGAATTTCACTGATTTCTTGATTTTTTTTCGAAGAATAGTGAATATTCAATGTTTCAACGTTCTCTTAGACTGACTGGTGTAATTCGCCCATGCGACGACTATAGTATTCCATGATCGACGCAGGACGAGCGAGAGTGTTGGTTGACTGCGGTTCGATTGACAGTCATGGAACACGCGATGCCGGGCCGTGGCTGCATGACGAACCGTTCAGACGAGGCGATACCTTTCATCGTCGGCCGCGTACACGCTTTGAATGAAGATTAACGGGGAACGGTTACAAAGCCTCTGGAACTTGTCGGGAATATTAATTTATATGCGCTTCTCCCACTTTTATTTTTCGCATTCTATCGCGTCGCTTCGGACCTGCTTCGGAGAGAGGACAATCTGAGAGAATTCAGCCACTTCTAGCTTCTCGATTTTTGCAAATTCTTTACTGAAATTCCCCACTACCAGTGTCCCCCACTATTGCTTTCCCCCACTATCAATGTCCCGCACTATCAGCGTCTCCCATAATCAGTGTCCCCCACTACCAGTATCCCCCACAATCAGTGTCCCCACAATCAGTATTCCCTACTACCAGTGTCTCCCACTATCAATATTCCCCACTATCAGTGTCCCCCACAATCAGCGTCCCGCACTATCAGCGTTTCCCACTATCAGTGTCCCTCACTACCAGCGACTCCCATAATCAGTATCCCCCACTACTCGTTTCTCCAACTATCAGTGTCTTCCAACTATCAGTGTCCCCCACTCTCAGTGTCCTCCACAATCAGTGTCCCCACAATCAGTATTCCCTACTACCAGTGTCTCCCACTATCAATATTCCCCACTATCAGTGTCCCCCACAATCAGTGTCCCCCACTACCGGTTCCTCCTTCCCCTACAATCCACTTAGGTGGGGAGGACCCAGAAGTAGGGAGAGGAAGCATCCCATCCAGCACTATTGTATCGGACTGGATCCGAACAAATAGTTTCCCATCCTAATAGACATCCGAATAGATTTCGGCCGTCGGACTTGTCCGGCACCCTGTTCGTGCAAGGTCAGACCGACCGGCCGTACGGCAAATTTATTTCACCGGAAACGCCTTCCTACTCCTCTCGCTAACGACCGAGAGCGGTACGATGAAATGAACTCCTGCGAATTCGCGAGGCGCGATCTCGAGGCACGCAACGCTCATCGCCGCGCGACGAGAGAAAGGAATGGTAGACGCCGAGCGGATCGGAGCGGAGTGGAGTCGAGCCGATCGAGGGAACTCGATCTCCGTCGTTACCAGCGGTATCGTTCCACAATCCGGCACCGTAGGCGGTACACGTACACGCTCGATTCGGGAGCGTAAGATCCACCGAATCGTGGAACGACGCACCTGTTCGAGCATGCGATCCACTCTCGCCCCCGTGGCTTTCGATCTTGCACCTCGTCTCTCCACTCTCTCTCTCTCTCTCCCTCTGTTGCTTTCACCCGTCTCCTCTACCGCCCGCTACCGATCTTAATTAATTCGTAAACGATCGACGGTTTTCAATTGCTCGTTAACCGGAAGACAAATCGGTTTTCGCTTCGCACTGCTCGTTCGGGACGCCGACCGAGTTTCAATTTTGCAATCGTCGGCCCTTGCGAAAGTCGCTCTTTGCACTTGCTCTTCGGAAATTACCCTATAATTGACGAGGTCTGATTTTCTAAAAGATAGTATCTTTTGCAATCTTTATTCGTGGAATCGTTGGTCGCGCTATTCGGGAAGGCTTGGTATATCGGTGGAAAATTTCTCGAAACGGAAATTTTGTAAATAACATAAATTTACATCGAAAAGAAATTAATTAAAAATTCTTAGGATCACACCTTCTAGATCGATACAAAAAAATTTCAACCTGATTCATAAGTTCTCACGAAACACCTCGTTGAAACGTCCCCTAATTTGGTGAAAATCCTCTCGCGAGCTGCGAAAGCTAACGAAACGAGTGCCGTGCCGTGCCGATTTCGGTAAACGCAGGAGCGCAATCAGCGCGGTAGGATCGAGCGTTAAAGGATCGCGAGAGGACGAACGGATCGTCGTTTAATCCGTGCCCGGGAGTCGGCAGACAGTGTTGGCCGCGTTCTATCGTCGCGTTTCGCCGAGGGACATTATTTATAGCGGCGCAATGCCACCGGCGGGTTAAGATATCGCTCTGAAATTGGTCGGCGGGTACAGGCGAGACACGGCGATACCACGCGGAATTTTTCATCCGTGCCTTTTTCTTCGGTGTCGCCGTGCCGCGCCGCGCCGCGCCGCGTCGCCGATCGTCGTCGGGCTTAGCTGCCGCTGCCTGCCGGCAGCAACGGAGAAAAAGGGACGAGGTAACCGAGATTAATTGCCTATCGACCGTTTGTCTCGAGAGTCGACCGCGCAAGGCCCACTTTCCGCGGGGCCAGTTTGTTCTTCGCTGACAGGAATATCGCGGCCGCGGATCGCCGCTCCCTCGAAAGACCTACGCCTAATTATTGCGAGCGAGTCCGTCGGCTACGGGAACAGTATAAGAAGGGTACGAGGAGGGTACGCTCGCGTTACGGGTGACCGGGCACCGCGATAACGGAGACACCAGCGCCAGACCTCCACTTTTCCGTAGACACGGTTCTCGAAATCATCCCCTTCATCGAAATGATACTCGAAGCACGAGAGATTAGGGATGGTTTATGTCGTCGCTTCACACGATCTACTTAGACATTTCTATCTCGGAAACGATCAGTCGCATCGAGATGAACTGTTTTTTCATGCAATCAGCAAGATTTGTTCTATCGTATCAAATTTTTCCAGATAGTAAAATTAAGTTCGTATAGCTGAGAATTATTTTACTATTTCAGGAAAAAATGCATCGTATTCCTTGAACATGATCTACTTAGAAATTTCTATCACGGAAACTATCAGTCGCATCGAGATGAACTTTTCTTCATGCAATCAGCAAGATTTGTTCTACCGTATCAAATTTTTCCAAATAGTAAAATTAAGTTCGTATAGCTGAGAATTATTTTACTATTTCTCGAAAAAATTCATTGTACCCCTTGAGATTTGCATCGAATGCGTGCCACGCATGAATGTCGCTTATTGCGTGGGCGAACAGCGTCTCGGCCGCAGTAATTAGGATCGGCGGAGAGACGGTAGTCGGGTGAGGGTTTGGCAGCGGTTGCGGGGAATTGCGTCGATTCCAGGATTTCGGGGAACCGGTCGCTCGGTGGTCGATAAGCGGCGATGAAAGCCACTGTTCGCGCGCGCGTAACGCGACCCGCCGGGTCGTAAAGTGTTTCCCGGAATGGACGGGGGACGGCGGTGGATAGCGCGTAATTATTTGCAAACGAGCTAATTGTTTCGGCCGGAATTACAGAGCGGTCCGACGCGCAACGGCAACGCAGCCGCGGCGGAAGGATTTCTGATAATTTCGCGACGAGTACCCCAAAATTTGTTGTTTGTTTAATGGACCAGCAGCATCGTTCGTGGATCTGAAGACTAACGAGCGACGTCCTCGCGCGTTTCCTCTTTTTTCTACTCTTTTCCTCCCCTTGTTCCTTTCTCCCGTCCTCTTGATTCCGCTTTGTTCCACTTCTTTCTCTCACTGTCTACTCCGGTCTGGATGTTCCTGGCAGTACGTCTCGAAAAGGAGTCGCTGCACGCATACGTCGTCGCGCCTCGGCTTTTCTCGACCGGTCGATCTTAATCTCTCCCACGAGGAATTCGAGAACGCGGTGCTTCGTTTTGCTCGACCGCTTCACCTTTCGAGACCGGTAGCCGGTAAGCTCTCTCTCTCTCTCTTTCTCTTTCTTTCTCTCTGTCCCTTTCGTTTTGCTTTATTTCATGTTGCGGAGTCTGAGGCCGAGGTGACACGCTATGCTTTTCTTTAATCTTCGACTGTTTCTTGTTTTCTTAACACGCTTTGCCCACTCGCTCTGTTTCTGGTTTTCGGAAGCTGAAGGTACACCAGGGAGAGGAAGTTTTTGGTAAATTGTTTAATTTCTGAAGCTAGAATTCGGTGCTTGAACAATTCGATTTAATTTAGGGAAAGCTAATATTTTATATTTTTGTTAATACGTTTGTTAATAGTGGATATTTTTTCTATCGAAAAATTGAAGATAATAATGACAAATAATTGGATATTCTACAGTAACGCAATTTCTAATATGAAGGTCGTCGAATACCATCCGTTCAGTAATACATACATTTGTAATTGGATTTAATAACAAAAGGATCGCGATATTTAAAAAACAATGAACACAGGAGGATTCTATGGAAAAAACCGAACAGAAAATGTGGAATAACATTTTTTTTCATACCGGGATTCGTTTAAGAGAACCGGTGGCTGAGCCAAGAATTTGGGAAGTAGATGCGGTCAGCAGTGGTCAGACGCATTACGTAGCGCACGTGACTAGGACACATTCGAGCTCGCTTTACTCGACAACGAAGCCCCGTATCGGAGAACTATATTGCACATTTTCCACTGATTTTCTCTCGGAGAATCGGCTCCGGTTGATTCCCATACGATCGTCCGACCAATCTTTCCAAAAATCAGCGATAAACCCTGCGGTGTGCGAACCAGTGTCCGAAGCTCGCCGGCGCGGTGTTTACAACGAGAAACTGGGTGACTTTTTGAGCATCAACCGAGCCAGAGAGAGAGCACGCTCGATAAATCAGCAGTCACAAGGGGTCAAAAGAAAACGGGTTCGTCCTCCCGTTGTTGGCAGTCATTTGCAACGCTCAAAGGGCACCGAAAGCCCAGAGACGCCCCGGTACCTGGTTTTTTGTCTGTCCGTCGTCTTGGCCGCCGGTCGGATAAAAGTCCCGGGCCGTGTCGCGTTCTTATCCGTCCGCGGAATTCGCAAAAACCGCGAATCTTCGTTCTCGGATGACCTCGCGTTTATGGGCAATGGGCGAGGCGAAAGTCGCGCGTGTCGCGCGCGTCCACCTCGGGGCCCCGGTTCTCTCGCGCGGTATAGAACGAGGAGGCCGGACTCTGTGCTCGTCCTCGGTGGACAAGAGCGTCGCCTCGCAGCGAGGCGGAATGAGGCGAGCCGTTGTTGGCCGGCCACGGGGGTAAAAAAGGGACGGCGAAACAGCGCGGATATTATTTGCCATTAAAGCGAGGGACAATTTAAAAGCTATTACTATTACTCACGGTGTTCGTGTGTACGCGGCCTGTCGGCTGTTCTCGGCCCTCAGCCTGTTCCCGGTTCCTTCACGCCGCGGCGATCTCTCTTCGCGAGAACACCGAGAGCCTGTCCCCCCCCTCTCTCTCTCCTTGTCCGCGTCTTTCGCCGTTTCTTCGGGGTCCCCGGGATCGTTTTGCGTGACCGTGCCTATTCGCGATGCCCACCCCCGCGCCTCCCCAGCAAAGCACCACGCGATTTTCACGGCGCGTTACGCGCCGGCCAGAGTCTCTTCTTGCTCGCGAAACGGAAAACAAATTACGAAACCGGGCTACGAGCGAGCAAGACCTAGCTCGCCAACGCTGATCTAACTTTAATAGAGCCCCTCGGACGACGGCCTTGATGGTAATTGTATCTGAACACGGTAACCGACGGTCACCCGGGACGTTTTTGCCTCCACGGTTACAATTTTCCGACGTATACATGGCTCTCTCGCCTGTCTGGATCGGTCGGCGACCGACCTCGATTCGAGAGATGGATCACGTTCGACCCTTGATCCGCCAGCCACTCCGGGTCAGTTCCGACCCGTGTTTATGTCATAGATAGCGTTCGGGTCGCTTCAGATTGTGGCAATCTTTAAGATCAACGATCTTTAAATTAATTACAGACGATTGCTGCTGGTTGCTGCAGTTATTCTTCGAGGGAAGCTTCGAACAATGAAGAAGCAAGGAGGACTATCGTAAGCTTGCCTCTCATGCAAGCCGAGCATTAGGTATCCCGGCGAGGACACCGCGTACTCGTAGGTTTCTTGCCTCGAGTGGAAATATTTCTTGCGAGTAGCACGTCGCGAGTCGACGCGACGCGACGAGACGAGACGAGACGCGACGCGCGAAATGTGTTACACGCGGCTTTACGGATTGCTCCATTAGCCAGAAAATCCCGTGTGTCGAATCGAACAGCCGGTAAGGAAAGAAGAAGCGTAGAGAGGTGGCTGAATTGAAAGACCGCGAGTTAACGTGAGTAACACATTGTACTTGCCAAACGATTTTATTTCTTGATAGCCGAGGACTCCGGAGAGCTGGGAGCCACCGGGACAAAACAACCTCGACGCTAAATCAATTTTCTTGTACCTGAACAAAACGAATTCTCCCCTGTCGCGAACACGGAAACAAAGGCAATCAGCGATGCGGACGATCAACTTCCGTTAGTGGGGTATTGATATTATCGTGAAAGTATCGGGACACTTCAGAATTCATGACCAAGAAAGGCGCTACCGATCATCGGAGGATCGATCGACACACGTTTAAATCGACACACAACTGATCAACGTCCACTGTTGGAGGATTCCCTAGGCGATAGAGGTTACAAAAACGGGTTACGCTTCTGGTTGCGAGAGACTAGGGGAAAGACCAAGATCTTGTGGAAATTACATTTTCTGGCGTCGACGTCGATCATCGGAGGATCTCAAAACGCTTTTCCATCGAAGTCCGCATTTTCTGGTGGATTCTCCGGGTGATAAAGGCTAGTTAAGAATAGCATAAGACCAGTTTCCACGATAGAGGCCTTAATAACATCCATGTCTTCTGTTGCTGAGGATCAATAACGATCGTCAAAGACCTCAGAACGATTCCCAATCGACGTCTACGCGCGTCACACTCCTCCCCAGGTGACAGGAGCTGTAGAAATCGGTGTAGCACCTTCCTGCTTCGAAAAACTAGTCCCGGACAGGTCACGTCTCATGAGAATCCTTCTCTACTGACGCTGGGAGCCAGTATGTCGGCCACCGGAAGGTCCCCAATTGATTCCCAATGGGTGTCCGCGATTGCTACAGTCTTCCCCAGGAGACAACGAAAGATCCTCGGGGAACACCCAAGATTCTGACTTGGATGATCGACGTGGACCATCAGAAGTTCTCAAATCGATTCCCAATCGACGTCCACGTGTGTCGTACTCCTCCCCAGGTGACAAAAGTTGGAGAAACAAGATGCGACAGCTCCTCCCCCAAAAATTCGAGGAAACAAACGGATCGTCTCTCGCGGGCTCCGCTCGGGCCCGCTCACGGCCGGAAGAGGACAGCGCCGAGAAAAGAGGACCCGAAGGACATCCCGCGGCGATCCTCGCTAAAAAATGAGTCTCCTAAGGAGCGACGCGGTCTGAGAGCGACTGAATGGCCAGGCCGAAAGTTAAGCCGCGGGCCACGCGAGCCAAGAGCTAGTAGCGGCGCGCGCGTGCGTATTTCGCTTGTTGCTCGTCTCGTCTCCGCTCAGCTCGGCTCGGCGCGTATCCGCTCCGCGCTGGCGCACACCTAAGCTCTCTCTCTCTCTCTCTCTCTCTGCATCTCCTCTCCCGACCTCTATATCCTCTCTCGTGTACACGTGTACGGAGCGAACCACGCTGCCGCGCACAAAGCGGTACGCTGCCAGCGACCGGTTCGCGGCCCCTTAATGACTCGTAATCACGGAACGCTGATGTCTCTGAGTTATGACGCGCCTTACCCGGCAGGGACGTGTACCCGACGCGAGCCGAGAGACCCGGCCACCGAGGCGAAGAGCAAGACGAAAACGAGGAAGAACCGGAGACTCGAACCACCGGGTCCCCTCCTCCTCCTCCTCTTCCTCCTCCTCCCCTCTTATGTAACGCTTATGGGGCACCGTCGCATCGCCCAGAACCCCCTTCGAGAACACCCGCTCCCGTTTGCTGTTCCGGTGGGAGTTACGATGCTCCGTTTATTTTTCACAAAAAAAAGAAGAGCTCTGGGCCGTGTGGGCTGTTTTCCTGATCATCGAATGGACCTGATTATTATAAATTATATCAACTATTTAATAGCCAGCCAAACGCGAGGTGTGAACGTCGATCCCGAAACATGAGAAAACATATTTCTACGTAAGAGTTCAAATCGGTGCAAGCTGCGATCGGCATAAATTCGTGAAAATCGCGCGCCCCGTCGAAGGGTCAAGCTCAGTTTCCAGCGACAGGCTCGCTCCCATCTGATCCCCGCATCTCGTATTATCCTCTCTCGTGTTTCCATCGAGTCGCAAACGGCGTTCAATCGACCATAAGGAGTCACCGGATCGTGTCGCGGCGACGAGGAAACAGGTTTTCCATCGACTCGGGCTGTGTACCAATCTCGTGGCTCGTTCACACGTAGCGTCTAGCCGCGATACCTTAGCGGATCGCAGACGATCGTCGCGGGCAATTAATCAGCGGGACCACCGTTGAGGATTTATAGTCGCGGGTCCGGACGTGCTCCATAATTTTGACACGAGGGACATCACGATTTCACCGGGGCAACACTGTCTCCTCCTGTGTCCCTATACTACATATATTCTCTTGGATTGCAACCTGTTGCTCCACAGCTCCCTCCACCGCGCCGCACGGATTCGTCATAGGCGAATAATTAACGAGACCGCCGAAAACAGGTTTCGGTTCCGATTCGGACCACGGCGGCGAGTAGTAGGTGAGAAAAACCGGATGGCTCTTTTTCTTCGGGGTCTGCCGATCGATCCTCGGGTCGCAGACGGACGCATTCCGCCGTGTAGGAAAGTATCCGGTATTCGAAAGTCACGGTACCGTGGACTCATGAAAGTCGATGAACCGACCGATTCGTTCGAGAGTGTCGACGTCGAAGAGACGTTAGCTCCGCGAGCCTAACTTCCGCCCCGCGCGGACAAGCCGCCCCGGGAATCGCGATCCCGATAATAGAGGGCATTTGAAATTCATACGCGGACAGGGTTTCCGGATCGTACGTCTCCGAGGAAACAGAGAAACCCGGTTCCACGGGCTCGCTCGCTCGCTTGTTCGCTCTGGCTCTTGTCCGTTCGTAATGGGGGAAAAGCAAAGATCATTAAGGTCGGACTGCGAAAAAACGCGACCGCCAGCTTTTTTCCCCGACCCCGTAAGTATCCTCTCGCGTTCTGCTGGACCGCGCCGGAACGAACGAACGTCGCTGAAGAACTCCGGCACAAGGCCGCACAAATCTTCACGGATTTTCTTACCGACCCGGCAAATTTTCTTCGAAAAATTGCGCTGCCCAATGCACGGACACGCAACTTCGTCGCTCGACACGTAAACCGAATTGTCGTAGACGGTTTCTACATTATTTCCAATTATTTCTTTGCGAATCTTTTGGCAACGTATTCGCGACGTTTTGCTGATTCGAACGAGCCCCGACGTTATACGGAATCTTTACTGTCCGAACCGATGATATCCTCCATTGCGAGATACAGGAACTATTTTATAACTATTAGATTTATTTTATTACTATTGTATTAATTTGATACTATTAGCGAGAAATTGAACTATTGTAGAAAAGAATTTAAACTAGCACTGCAGCTAGGTAACTGTTCTATCATGATAAACTCTCTTATAAACAGGCAGCTATGATCGAAATGGTATCGTGTTCGGTACCATTTGATCCAGAAAAATGTCACGAATACGTGAGTAACAGTTTCATAGAAAAGATAATTAACCATAAAAAACGTGAAAATGCGTTGAACTTAAAAATCCGATTCTAGCTTCAGAATGGAATTTCTCGGGAAGCAGATAAAGGGTTTCGCCGGGAGAACGAATACGAGCTAGAGAATAATAGAAGAATCTCGGAACAGAGAGAGGATAGAGGTGGCAGAAGGGTTTTTTAAGAGTCGGAGGTGGAAGGTGGGCCTGACAGGGCGGTTTTTGTACCGTTGCTCGTGCACGCTCGCCTTCCAGCGTACAAAAGGGCGCCCCTTCGCGCGATAATCCTTTATCGTTCTCTCCCGGGACGTCACTCGAATAATCCGTATTCATAAACGGCGGAGTCATTAGTGGCTCCTCTTTGAGGCACGCGTGGGTAGGGTGGTAATCGGCGGTTGCCAGAGGTAGCAATTGAAAAAAGAAGCAACCGCGATGAACGAGCGAGAGAAACGGGGCCCGCGACAAAGGCGGATACAGTCGACTCTATTAATCTCGTAGACAGCTAGAATTTAACGGGAGGTCGACGAAACTCTTACTGCCCGATTGTGCCCGATGAAAATAATGCAATCCGCATCCATCAGCTCCTCTGCGAGAAATTAACAACATTGAATTCCCGAGGCCAGCGCGAAACGCTCTTCAGCAATTTTTACTCGATGCTGCCGCGTGTTTCGTTCCACCATTACCTCGAGCAAACCTCCTGCTAGGCGAAATACATTTTTCCCACAATTATTTTTCAGCCCACAAACTGCCACTGGATTTTTTGACTTGTAAAATAATTGTGGCACATCCTTCCACCATTACTGCGAGGAAACCTCCTGCTAGGCGAAATACATTTTTCCCACAATTATTTTTCAGCCCACAAACATTCGGATCCGCTGACAGTACCTGTCACTGGATTTTTTGACTTGTAAAATAATTGTGGCACATCCTTTCACCATTACTGCGCGAGGAAACCTCCTGCTAGGCGAAATACATTTTGCCCACAATTATTTTTCAGCCCACAAACATTCGGATCCGCTGACAGTACCTGCCACTGGATTGTCTGACTCGTAAAAGAATTGTAGCACAGTTTTCGAGTCGCCCGAGGCATTACTGTTCTCCAGCAAGGTTCCAGCGATCGTCGAGCAACGAAGACGAATGGCTCGTCCTGTCCCGGTGTCCAACATCGCGAACGTGTTTCGTAAATTCTAGCCTAGTCCGCAGTCTCGTATTATTTTCCACGGCGCGGCACGACCACGCACGCCGGTTGATTTTACGTGAATGGTATTCGAGACGCGGCCAGAAGACCGCTGTCAGAAGGACGATATTCAATCGACACGGCTGAGACGGAAGAGGAAGAGAAGGTGGAAGGGTGAGAAGATGGGCGCAGCCTCCTCCACGGTGGTTACCTCCACCTGAGTCGCCATATCTCTCTCTCTCTTTCTCTTCTCTCTTCACTCGGCAGGTTTACGACGAGCCAACGCAAACACGACACTTGGCCGCTAACTGGCCACCTAGCTACCGGTGACTAGCCTCTTCCTGCCGCGAAGGACCTTGGAATTCTACCGCGCGTCACCGTCAGCAAAGTCGAAATCGATCTCCGAAAATCATTTTTCTAGAACACAATGCTTTATCGAACGAATAAAATAACGAAACAACTGCAACATCCCCCCAGCGGTCACATGATCGTCGTGCAAGCTTCCTCACCGACTGGCGCAAGGGTTGAAGAGCCATGGCGATCGCGCACAAAAACCTGCCAACAATCGGCCCACAAAACCATACAAACTCTCCCACAGAGAATCAAGAATCACTCAGCGGTAAACTCTCGCATTAAACTCTATTTACTCTCTGGCAGCAAACCCTGAGCCCCTCGTGTACCGCACTCTCCCTCTCTCTCTCTCCCTCTCTCTGTCGAAGCACAAAGCGTCGCAATCAAAGTGTCAAAACACCGTAATCCGTTGAACGTGATTCCGTTCGTTCTCCCGACGACTTACATCGATCAGGTCGCGGAAAGTCCTCTCTGCCGCTCGTAATCTGCGTCGGATGATTTGCAATAACACGGTGGTGTCTTAAAGCGGCGTTACGGTACCCGTCGAACGTGCTTCTAATTACCGGTCGAGATGCTCCGGTGTACGGACAACGGGATACATACGTATGTACAAACACGTACGTGCTGCTGGGTAATATTCTATTCGCGTTGGTTCTCTCGTCGGATCGGTTAATTGCTCCGTCCGCGAAAGCGATACGATCGCGGCCGCCGCCGCCGCGCCGATCCGATCCTGACCCTCGCAACGCGCGTCCAGTCACTCGATGATTTTCCGTTCGCGTGATCGCTAAACAATATCGGGGCCTCTATACATACACTCCGGTTCAAAATTATCGTTTCCTTAATTAACTCTCGCCTAGAAGTAGGTAGCCGAGGAGCCATTAATACCGGATGTTTCTGACCTTGTCTGACCTTGAAGGTCATTTGTGACGTATACGAAGGAACTCCATAGCATTTCATTTAAGAGAAATTCAAGGTCACTGAATGAATAATAAGAAAAAAATAATTACAGATACCATTGCGTTACTTGCAAAAAAACAGTATAAATTTTTCTCTAATTCTTTTTCCATTAATTTGTACACTTTCTTGACTACTTTCACTTTTGAGACGTTTACAGTTCTGGCCACTTCGTATAGTCTTCAGAATTCGTTTTCATCACATTTTCCCTGGCAAATCCGTAAATCCTACACTCTAAAAAATTAATGAATAAACTGAAATTTTTTGAGATTGTGACATGCGGCGGTTTTCCGTGCAACCACAGATACATCGTTCTTTCCGAGCGTGCACAGTGCTGATCCTAACTAGCCTGCGCCGATATTGTTACTAAAAATAAGAGGATTTTCTAATGAACATCGCCGAGTGGAGTTCATGTGGTTCCGAAAGAATATTGTCCGCATACTTTTGAGTGGCAGTGTACGAGCCACTTCTGTCTACGGAGCGATACGACCGATACCATCTGCAAATCTTCGCTCTCTTCTCTCTCTCTCTCTCCCTCCCTCTCTGCTGGGTTTGTTGGGTGTCCGAGAGTAGAGAGAGAAAGAGAGAGGAGAGAATCGCATGTACCAGAACGTATACGTTGGAGAATGAGATATCGGACAGTGACCCGCGCAACGTTACCGGTCGGCCGCGGTTCCTCCTCACGAGAATACATCATTTACTCTTTACTCCGCTATTGTACAGGGCCGCCGGCCGAGGTATTTCGATAAATATGGTTGCCCGTCGCGCGGATATTATTTAGAGACGGCCGCGACATAATCTAGAGGCTGCATCTGCCTGGATTTTTACCGATCCGGAGCGGCCTACGTCAAATGTACACGATTTCTATGTTACAACCAGGATGCCTAGACGCTCTATGGGAAACGACGACGTTTCCCCGAACACTTCCCGGATCGCCTTACATGCGACGTGAATTTCTTTTTCTCGGCAAAATGGGCGTTGAATTATGGGGCCAACTGCGGACTCGCGAAAGAGCAGGATGTTGAGATGTAAGCTTTTCATGCTCTATGCCTCGACGGTAGCCAATAGGATTCGATTGTTTCATCTGGATCTGAAGTCTCTAGTTCCGACCGGGCAATCGACGTGACACATTTTTGTTAAACGTTCGATAAACTTATTATTAATAATACACGCGACGCGTAATTATTTCTAAACGGAGTCTTCGGAGTTAACAAAAAGTTCAACAGAGGATCGAGCGCGTGGCCCAGGGACGGTTAAACGAGAATCATTAAACAATTAACCCCCTGCGCACGAGTCAGACTGTCCGATATGTCTGTACGTTTACTTATTTCCAGGGGGCTGGAACTAAACTTCAGATAGGAGAGAAAAATGTTTCAGAACTGCAGAAAATATTTTGGTCATCGCGTCAACGACCATTGCCTCGCTGAAAATACCCTATCTATAAGAATAGCATTTAAGTAGCATAACGTAGCATAGCTTAGCAAGTAACAACCAAATACGCGCCATTTTTCCATTGGCCAAATAAAAATATTTTTTGAGCGCTTTGACAATCTAGTTAACAAGAAACACTTGTAAAACAAACGAAAAAAAATAGCGAACACCGCAATAATATAGTGCAATAACCAAATCTGTACAAAGCACATTAGCTCTAAGATTCGAGATTTAAATGCCATAAAAGTATATATTTTATAACATTTTGTGTATCTTTAAAAACGTAATCGATAGCCTTAAATAAGAATGTGGGTTAAAAACAAAAACTCGCTGAAAATACCGGTTCTCGTTCGATCACCGAAGTTAAACGGCGTACGGGCTATAGAAAACAGACCACAGGCGGAAAAACGAAGGATAATTGCAACCCGACAAACTGGGCCGAGCCTCGGTAGCGCCGCTGTGAATCCGTTGACCACGATATGGAGTGCCCTAAGGAAACGATGGGTGTCCGAATCCCGTCTCCGAGGAGTGCAATACTAACTAACTAACTAACTAAACGGCGTAGGGCGGGGGACGCACTAGGATGGGTGACCGCTCGGTGCGTTTCACGTGTTTTTGGCAAAATAAGTGGTTCGGAACCCACCTTAATAAAAAGTAGGTCCCGCTTGAAATTAGGCGACAGTTGAGAATTGGTAAAGGGAGGTGGAATGGATTTGAAACCCTGAGGGGACCAAATATCATTACATACATGTTTTGGTCATCGCGAATGACCGAACTAAGGATCGATCGTACCAATTTTCCACCGTGTTCGCGTTGATCAATTAGGAGGATATTGCGCGCCTCGCTCGACAGCGTCCACCTGCCGTGACACCCGGGGAAAGAAACGTCGCGTTTCGCGTTGCAGAGGTCGTCCCCCGGCTTACCTGTAACAGAGAGAAAAGAATTCGGGTTAGATCAGGTATCGCTCCGGCCGTGCACGAACGTTTCAATTACGCGACGCGATAAATATCGCACGGAACGAGGCACGCCTCGCGTAAACTCGACTGGGAAACTTGTAAATCCGCCGGGAAATGTCAACCGTGGTTTGCAGCGTGGCTCGCGTTCCACGCTGCCATTAGACTTTCCAACGCAAAACCGGAGAAAAATCGTCTGTTAGAACACGCTCGTGGAACGAGACGTTCGGAGACACGCGTTAACGTTGTTAATTGCCGTCGTTACTATCATTATGTCGTTGCCGTCATTATTATCATTATGCCATTGTCGTCATTATCATCATTACGTCGTATCGGTGGCTAGATCATAAAGAAGCGTTGCAGGTACGATGTGCTATCAACAATTAGGGTGGACCGAATTTAAAAAAAAATAGTTAACATTTACAAACATATTTGATTATCAATTCTCGTATCAAGTACCCATTTAACACGAACATTCGAAAATGTGAACAAATTAAAAAGTTTCTCATTCATGGATAAAAAAACGAGAAAGTGGAAAATATCCGATTCTTAAAATAATCTTTGGTTACAACTTTGCAAAACGTAACTACTGTGTGATTTATCGTAGATAATTTTCCTGGGGGCTGAACTGCTGCGTGTAGACTGTGTTTCAACAAAAAATTGTAATCGTCATGTTTCGTAGAATTCTCCGTGCAGCGATTGTTACGGGGATGTCAGTTTTTCGCAGAACCTACGTTTTCTTGGATCTAGCGTGTAGAACGCGCAACCGAGCGGAACGTTTTTAATGAAGCAATACCAATTGTACGTGAATAATGCGAGCCCTAACGAGCACCGCAACGGTGTAACAAATATCGCTGCGCGAGCGTTAGGGAGGCTCGAGAACCGGACTGCCACGGCGAGAAAATAAAATGAAATTACGGAAATGAGAAGCGCGAGAAAAAGGAAGCGGATCGATAGCGTGAGAAAGAAAATAAACGCGCTCGGATCGGAAGGGTGTTGCCCTAGTGTTGCTCCGATCGAGGACTGAAAATTGCACAAAGTACCAATCCCGAATACGAGAGAGAGAGAGAGAGACGATGGCAAAACGAGGATCGACGGTCGTTCGAATCCGAGGGAAACGATCCGAGTTTCTCGAGGAAAGTTTTACGTCGATCTCTCGAAGCCACACGTTGAAGCACACACCTCTGACCTGATCGTAATTACCGATAATAACAGTACCAGATACTTTTTCTAATTAATATCGATCGAGGCCAGGCCCCGTGTGCGCCAGATTGCGTGCACTCTCGTACACACACGGACATGCGCACACCGTTGTATTCGTAACGCAAACGATAATCGATCGCGGTGGATGAACGGCGGCAATAATTAATTACCAGTGCGTCATAATTATTGCTTTCGCGGGTAATACTTTTCTTGTTGCTCGTTAAACGTTACCCTCGACGGACGATACATATTTCA
The DNA here is from genome assembly GCA_028454225.1 of Lasioglossum leucozonium. NCBI lineage: Eukaryota > Metazoa > Arthropoda > Insecta > Hymenoptera > Halictidae > Lasioglossum > Lasioglossum leucozonium. The sequence continues at coordinate 3,879,093 of CM052214.1, forward strand.
TCGTTATTAATAGGTCAGAGGCATACGCGCGCTGCCGAAAAAATCGCGGCGGCGCGGCGCTATTACGCAGATTAAATTGATAAGAAAATCGACCACAAACGCTCACTCTCTCTCTCTCTCTCCTCTCTTCTTCCGTCTCTCTTTTTCCCTGTATCACAGCAATTCGCTACCGCGCTGCTACATTTTCTCGATAATTACGACGTCCGCCGCGTGACTTTTAATTAGGCGATTTAACGTCTAATGGCGCGACAATGTCCAGGATGATTCACTCGAACTTTTATGGTAAAAATCGGTTGATGAATTGATGTCTAAAAACGTGTTCTCGTTACTTTGTCGCGGGGCTGCCGGCCACTTTAGTCGTCGGAAAATGAATCAACTCCAGGCGATAAATTATTATTCCGATAAATCGTTGTGCGGCTTATTACACGTCATTTTCAGTAAACATACACGCTCTTGTTTCTCTTTCCAGACAGATGAGAGTGGATGCAATAATTCTCGACAGAAGACTGGCGTCCGGGAAGAAAATTTTCTTTAATCATTTCTGCAATTATCAAAAATCTCCCAGCGGGCCACGAAAACGAATAAATTCCGTGGCGAACGATTTCAGCGAATCTACCCGATTCCAGCGATCGCAGAGAATTGCCGGTCAATTCCCGCATCGTTTCAAGCCGCGCAGCGTTCCTCAGCACAGCAGAGACAGCTCTCCGCGTGTGGTCCCACCCGGCATTCCCGGGTCCTCGCTTGAAAACTTCGAGTGAGACAGCGACGTTGCGATACGACGCAGCGAAAGCTCGAACCGCTCAAGAGAGAAACAGAGAGAGGGAGAGAGAAGGGGAGAGGAATCAAAATCTAGAGAAGAACTCTGACCCGGGGGCTGCGGGGTAGGAATCCTCGACCGTGGTGCCCCCCCGGTGAGCATTATTACACATTTAACTAATTTCCTTGTCTCGTAAAGTACGGGAAGACACCTCGGTGCTCGCGCCAGGCCTCACAAAGCCTCGCCGCGCGCCGTTATGGCAGCCGCGTGTACGTATAAGCTCGTATGTATGTATATCGCGGAGAGGACTGGCCGATAAAATTCGGCGTACCGGCGCGGCGTGGGGACGCGAAAGAAGACGTGGAAAGCACGGATCCACGAATCACCGAAAGTGGGCGTTATATTGCGGCTTTAACAACGCGCTTCATTGATTCGCTTCTTTCCTTTTTTTTCATTTTTTTTTATCGTTTATTTACAAGCACCGGCGAATTTGCACGCGCTTTTATCTCGCCCGGATCTCGCGCCCGGGAATTATTATCCGGCGACGCGTTTTAGAAAGGAGAAGTGTCCCGGGACGGACCTGTGCGCCGGCCGGTCGTAGACCTCCGCAGGATCGTTAATCCGCGGAGCCATCTTGGACACCGATCGACGATCCGTCGGGCACGGAAGCTCCACGGGATCTCGCGGACCTTCGAGAGCCGATTCGCATGCAAGATCGAGCGCCCGTGAAACGGAGCTGTTTAAATAAATTTTGATCGACGCTAAAACTACAAGCGCCAGGCAAACGACAAAGTGATTATCAGTTGGCAAGATATATTTTTAAGAATATCTTCCTATTCCAGTTTCACTTTGGACCGTAAAAACCCATTTAAAACAGCGAATTGATAAATAAATAAATAAGATGATGGACCAGTCGAGACACATTCAATAATGCCATGAATAACCCGTCGCGAAAAGAGGGAAATAAAAACAGCGGGGAAATAAAATTTGCATGCTTGTATAACTTTTAATTCGAAATAACGAAGTCGATCCTCGCGCGCGCGATCTCGAAAGCAGGGCTATTCGCAGAGAGTTTTACGCGATCAATCTGCGGGATCAATTGCTGAGGATCGAGGGTTAAGTGACTTCTGGATCGAGGAGGATCGAGGAAGAAATCGGCGGGACGAGGATGGGGAAAGGAACGACCGATTAATCGCGCGGCGGGGAAACGTAACGGACATCGGGCCGGGGCTATCTCGCGATAATCTCATTGTCGTCTTCGACCGCTACAACGTCATTAAGGATGGCGGCGGAAAGCAAATATGAGACCGCGTCTCACGTTTCACCGGTGTCGACGACACCGTCCTTTTTTGTTTTTTGTTTCTTTTTTGTTGTTTCGCGAGTCGCAATCCCCCGTCTGCTCCTTTGCCGGAAGCCTGATGCACAAGCGTCAGTCGAATGATTCAAAATACAAATTTTTCTGTGCTCGCTTTGAAACTCGTCCTCGTTTCTTGACATTCGGTAGTATTTATGCGAGATAAAAGTTTTTTGATAAAAATTTCAATTGTTGGAATCGTTCTAGCGTTGCAAATTGCGTTTCAATCATTTTAATACGTTGGGATCGATATTATTTAATTATTGTAATTTTTGTACTGTTATAAATTGCATTTTAATCAGTTTAACACGTTGGAATTACTATTCTACTGTTATAAATTGCATTTAATCATTTTAACAAATTGAAATCGGTATTCTACTATTATTGCAATTTTTCTAATAAATTGCATCTACTCAGTTTGTCACCAAAAAATTTTTCTAAAAATTGACAGCATCAACAGATCAAAAACAAAAATAGGGTCTTCACAGTCTCCCTTTTCTTCTCGCAAGTAGCAACATTAAGAAGTCTACAGACTTCGTTGTCTTCGTTTTAATTTTTGCAGAAATCTTAATTGTAATCTTGCAGAAATAGCGGCACTGATCTACCAAAACTAAGCACGCAGACGCCATTTTGCTCGTGCAACCTTGCCACCTCTGTTCCCAAAAAGAAGAATAGAGACCGGCGTGTCCGTTCTTGCAAAAATAACAGCAGCATTACAAAACTTATAAATAGCCACGGGTAACTAAAGTGTTAACACCAGGTTTCTCCGTATTTAACGATCGCCTCGTTCTCTCAAACGCGAGAGTAGCTGAGATCGGTTAAAAAATCGTCGACTATATCGAAGTAAGTACAGCGGGTCTCGATATTTCTGGCTCGATCTCCAACATTACGTCGCCGCGGAACAATCCCTCCGGCGAGGCGGATCTTTAATTAATTTAATCTTTACGATTATATCGACGGGCTTCCAGCGGGCCTCTCGCGCGGCTGCTTTTCTCGTTTCGACGCGGTTCCAGGATGTATCGAAGACATAAGAACGGGACGAAGAAATAAACCCGTTCGCTGCTCGTAAAAAGTAAGCGAAACCGGAGAACTGGTTTGCATACGCTCCGCGAGCCGCGTTTTCTGCGACAAAACTAACTGGCGGCGATCAAAAGCCGATCTTTGCGATCCCGGGAATTAAAAGAGACTTTCCTTTTCGAGAAACTCGACTCTTCGGCCGACGCTAACAGAAAAACGCATACATCAGATTCGACTGTGAGATTTACTATATCTTCGCTATCCTACTTCGTTAACGCTACGAAATTAATTAATTCATTAAACATATGTATGCATATTAAATTGTTCTACTACTAAGTATTAATTATTATAAATATTCTCCTAAAATATTATGCATTTAATTTATGTTAATATAATATTTATTAGATTCAATACAAAACTGATTTTTTTTTATTACATTTATCCCAAAAGGATTTATTTAATCACGTATTACTTTTTGCTTCAAGGAAAATTATCCGAACCGAGTCTGAGGCAGTTCAGACGACTGAAAACTATCGACTAAATAGTCGAATAGTATGTCGCAACTAAATAGACGGTGAATAGTGAATAGTGAATAGAATTCACACAGTGCTCATCACTGCTATAACTGCATCTTTACAATGAATAAATTCCGTGAATGTTAAAGTGCCTAACAAGCTCGTACTCGCCCGGTCGGATTCGGTCAGCTCGTTGGTCGTAGGAGGATCGGAAGCGCGGCAGAAAATTCGGACCGTTACGAGTAATTGGTTCTCTAGAATTCGCGATCGCGTCGGATTCCTGGTTGCGTTCCAACGCGCCGATATAAAATACAAAGCGTTTCCGTAATCGCGGCTCGACACGACGCTCTCGCGTTCCACGGGTCGGTTGTAAACGGCCATTGTTCCTGTTCGCGATCGGTCTAAGAGCGTGAATCGGCGAGGAGGATCGTGAGGGCAGCCGCGCGATCTTGAAACTCGAATCGAAACCGGCCACTTGCATGCACCGGCGATTTTTTTCGCATTTTTCCGCATGGGATTCCTGAAATCGCAAGCGGTGCTCCTTTGCGGAAACCGACGCTCGGGCGCTCGTCGACAACGGAGATTTATGTCGGACTCCTCGCGGGGCGCGAAGAGACTCTCTGTTTGCCATCTTTTGTCATTTTATGTGGCGGACGCTTGCCGACTTCATTACCAACTTTTACTGTGCCAGAAAAATTTATTTCTCAGATTTTTCTTTAGTTTTCTTTAATTTACAGCCGAAGAATAGAGAATTAAAAATATTCAAATAACGCAACACGAAAATTAAATTACCTCTAAATTACACTCGTTACAAGACTCCCGATCGAGAGGCGATTCATCAGAGACGTTTCTCCACGCTAATACAAATTTAAAATGGCGGACCGCGATTGCCTTTTTGTCCAGATTCCCTCGATTCATTCGTATCTCGAGAGGCAACAGTCACGAGGCAAGTCATCGCAGGTTTTCCGCGGCTGAACATGGCCAGCCGCGGCGGTTCCAGAGAAGTAATTGCGGGTCCGCAAAAAATACGAGAGTTCGCCTAAAGAGACGGGCAGAGCTGAATCCTCGGATGCGCTAGTGCAAAAGAGACGGCGAGGTTACGTACGGATGCCGAGTTTGCCAGCATGTCATTGTTGACTGCCCGGGGCGACGACGGGAATCCAGCCAGAACGTTTCTGCCTGTTACTCGCTGTGCTCGCGTTGCCGAATGCATCGAGCAAAATCTCGACTTCGGAATTTTTACCGAAAATCCAAATAAAATTCGATTTAACAGCAAAACTGAACATTTTACATTTATAAAAATGGCAAGAACGTGTCCTATCCTACTTTTTCAATAAGTACACCCAACTTGTGTCCCCTCCTACGATGCTACATGTGGGAGAGGGGGAAAAACTTTTTCCCCTCAATTCTCGCGCTCCCTCCCCTCGCACGGCGACCGTGGTTGTCGTTTCCGGAAACAGAGGAAACGAGGAAGCTGCTCGACTCGGCAGAGCCGGATCCGCGAAAGCGACAAGCAACGAAAGGTCCCTTGTCCACATTAAAGCCGATAAATATCTCGAGGAATCCCGACAAGCATATGCAAGAAACCTGCTCGCGTTCGCGATGATCGAGGAGCTGTCGTCGCTCTCGCCGCTACTCCACAGCCGTACGGAACGATATCTACTTCTTTCGTCGCGCGATGTATAGACGTGTTTCCATTCAGAAACGAACAGCCCCTTTCGCTACTGTGTAGCGGTTTCCCCTTCGCCCGAGATCGTTTTCTTCTTTTCGCTTCTTTCTTCGTGTAACAGCGATCCGCGAGATCGAGCCGGATGCCCCGGCTTCCGATCTTTCGTTTTATCGATCGCTTTTGTTCGATGGGAACCGATCGACGACGGGGCCAAATAGCAATCCCCGAGAACCAAAAAGTAATACCTCGCGGGTTCGTTGCACATTTATCTCTCGCGAGAACGATGTTGCGCTGGATTAATCAATCGCTGGTTACGCGCTCGTTATCGGAGGTCGATGACACGCGGTAAAAATGATTGCACTTATGGTATATCTATTTGCGAATCTGTTTGGGATTTTTGTGCGACGCGAAAATTCTCTACGTGAATTGGTGAACGAAATAGAAATTTATTTACTATCCAAATATGCTCGACAGGTGGAGAATAATATAACAGTATTTTTTAATTCCTCTAATATTTTCACCACTTTGAATTTCTCATTCTCTCGTAAATGCATGACATGTCTAGTAAATGTCGAAAAAATTCGTCGGTTTTTAAGATTTCGGGGTTTTCCAGCATTATAAAATTCTTTTCTATGAATCTCGTATACTACTCTGTCTCGTATGTGTACCATCGATTTGAGGTATGCTCGTGAACCGGGGCAGGATGGGATCGCTGTCGGCCGCTTTCCCTCTTCGGGATCGTAATAACTGAACATTCCGCGGAGATGTGAATCTGGGAGAATGGGAAAGCCGGGAAGAAAAGCCTTTCGAAGGCAGCGTCCGTCGGTCACGAACTCTCTTGGATGATCCAGACTGATACGTGTCGGCGCGTACCGAGCGTATCCGGTTCGCCTTTGGCTCTGTTCGCTGGTCAAGAGGAGTTCGAGTTTCTGTCCGAACGTAGAAGCGATGGAAGAAGAAGCAGCGGCACCGCGATGCAACGCGATGCACCGCGATGCACCGCGATGCAGCTCGCCTCGCGCCGCGAAATGCAGCTTAAAAAGACGGTAGACAAATGAGCGGAGCGTTCTACATAGATCCCTTCGAGAAGATTGGATCGAGTTTCTCGCGTCGTGAGAGAAAAGAGTAGCCAACAAGCGAGAGAGAAAGAGAGAGAGAGAGAGAGAGTGGGGGAGCTGCTCTCAGCTCGCCACCCTCTCGCAGTTCTGAGCTGAGCCGAGAGCCGCAAACAGAACCGAACCGAACCGAACGAGAGGCTCGAAGAAAGAACAACGGAAAAGAAGAAGATGATCTCTCTTCTCGCGAGAGCTCCGGAATATCTGCGCGGGCCTATTATGCGAGAATGATAAATCGACGGGCAAGGCCGTCGGGAATCTCGATAAGGTGCCTCTTCTTCTTCTTCTTCTTCTCCTCCTCCTTCTCTTTGTTTCTCCTCGTCTCCCACCTCTGCAACGAGCGTTCTTCGTCTTCCTCAAACCCATCCCGAAGCCCGAGGTCGTTCGAACTATCGACCGTCGTTGTTCCACCAACGTAGACTCGTTCCGAGTAAAACGTAGCTCCTTGATATGTGGTACACACCGCGAAGAGGATTCGGCCTATCGTATCAAGGACGCGCGCGATGATCCCGGATATCGCTGGAGGATCGTTCCAGTGAAAATTGGAGCGAAGAAAGTGGCGTACAAGTACAGCGAACTGTTGGAGAAGTTACAGAGTTGAGAGGTGGATGGTGAGAGTGGTGGGGAGAGCGTCCATGTCATTGGCTGATCGATTAACTCCTGATAGGGAGTTGGGGATTAGCTAGCTTCGAGAAGTCAAATGTCTCAACTACCGTAACGATTCGGAGGGTTCAGTTGATGCGAACATTTGCGCTAGGGGGTTTCCTAGCTGTCGATTTCACAGCAATTGAATCGGTGGAGTCAGGGTCAGCTTTTGACGACTGCCCGGAGATGGGGAAAAGCGTATCGCGGTGGATTCCAGGTTGGAACCGTCATCGATCGGCCGCTGGATCGATGGATACGGCCGAGCGTCTTCCCCGGTGGCAGCGGTGGTTAACCGGTACCCGGGTTGTCTCATTTGCATTCACCCGGGAACTCGAGCGCCGCAAAGGTTGCGCTCGCGAGATACTAGAAAGGAGAGGAGAGAGAGAGAGGCAGCAAAGAGAAGCTTGCTGCTCCCGTGTATCTCCCCGTGTATTTGTTTGTAAGTCTGTCGCTTTCCTCTCTTTGTCTCCTGTCCGGGCCTCGTCCGTCTCACCCTCACGAACTCTCTTTTATTCCGGCCGGTTGCGCATAGACTCCCGCGCGCGCCCGCGAGAGAGGCTCCCGTTTCTCCTTCCTCATTCCATTCGTTTTCAGTTCCCTTCTACAGGGTATCCGTCCGTGGTTCCCCACCCCCGCACCCCAGGTTCTCAGGGTGCTCAGCACCAAAGCCAGCGAAGCTCCGGACCCCATGGAAACGGAAGGCGAGGAGAGACCGAAGGTATCCTTTGCACACGTTGTAGCTGCGCAGGAGCTAATCCTAAGTAATCGACCCAGCCCGGCAATACGTTTGGCAACCACGAGTTGTGGCTCTCTCTCTCTCTCTCTCTCTTGGATTCTATCCTCTCGGCTCGTTGTTTCTCGCACTGTACCCTGGACGCGCTCCGTTGTGTTGCCCTTCTCGCGGCATAACGGCACATTTAGTGGCAAAGAGGGCCCCCACCAGATAAAAACGTAGAAAAGCTGAAGAGAAACAAGAGAGAGAGAGAGAGAGAGAGTTAGAGAGCGAGAGAGAAGCCAGATCTAACAGAGGTCTTACAGTAACGGGCAGCTCCGGGTTCGTCGTTTCGAGTTACACGAGTTACTCGCGCACCGTGACCCACGACGTCCAAGCAGATTCCGGGACCATTCGCGCGACTCCTTATCTCGCCACCTTTCCCGTTTCCATGACTTCCCTTGCCCGGCAGCCCGTTATGACGATCGCTCATCCGCTCCTGTCGTGCCGCACTCCTATCCGAGATCACGGCGATCGCACCCGTGAAAAAGACATTTACCAGTGTTCCTCAATTGGGGCGGTTGGCCGTCGTCATTCTCAAGCCCTTCGTTCAAGTCTTCATCGTGTAATTCTACCGAGGCGGACTCGTCATCGCCAGGAAATTAACGGCTACGTGAGATCTTTGAGGGTGTGCTTCTGATCGTCGTGAATGTGGTGGTACACTCGCACAGCCCTAGATCCAATGTACACGAGGTTGCCATGAGATCTCAAATTATTTCTCGATAATGCAAAGTTGATACTTCTTGAAATACTGGGTTCGGATCGACTCCGCCATCCAAACAAAATTACATTATTCCACCTACCGTGTACTTTCCCAAAGAATATCACCCGATTATGGATTCTCCGGCTCGGGCCGATTTCTCTCACCCTAGTTTCCCGGGAGCGCTCACCGAAAACGTCCTGCTTAACATAACCGCATATAAGTTCGGATCGTGTCGAGAGGGTTAATGGATTCGCGATGTTCCGCGGGAGAGATGTTCGCGCGAATAACAGATATTCGTCGATGAAGCAGAGCGAGGGGGGTGGGGGGGTAGATCGCGGGTAGCGTATCCGGAAACGTATCGATCGTACAATTTTGCGCGATCCGTCGTGATTGGCTCCCTTTCACCCGATCCGCGGCGTGTTTCTCTTCTCTCGCGCGATCTCGTCCGAATCTGTTTCGGGTAGCGTCGCGCTGCATTGAGAATCGTGGGCTAAGAGAGGCCGGCTGCTCGTCGTCGTGTTCGTGATATCGAGCATTGCTCTTACAAAGAAAGAGACCACGACACACCGGGTCCCCGCCTTAATTCCATTTATCGGTTCGGCATTTTTCGCGATCGCGGCATACATTAAGCCACCGTTGCAACACGTAGCCTACCCCGCGAGTATATACGGTTAAGCCTATGTTTCATTCATGAGCCATAAAGTTCCCGGGGACGACGGTGGCTGTTCGCTGCTGGCTCTGTGGCTCTCTGGCCAGCAGCTTTCCGCAGCACGGAATCGTCGCGAAAGGGATTCGCGAGAGAGCCGCCTTCGACACGCCGAGCGGAGCCGAGCGGAGCCGCGCCGAGCGTTCCTCTCGCGCGAGGATATATCTAGCGCGAGCACGCGCGAACACAGCCGGCCAACCGATCTCTTGTGTACCGTTTTACGCCGACTATCGTAAAATTCCCGAGTTCTCACGTTCCGAGACCACCGGCTGCCTTTCTCCGCGCGGTATACTAAATTCGGAGCGGACGGACGGACTCGCTTCCGCTCCCTATCGGGACGAACCGATACCGGGGATGCGGCACCTAGAAATAGACCGATGCAACCGAAAACTGCGGGTTCAAACTTATTTTCTTTTTCTGGGTTCTCGATTTAACGCTCCACCATTTGTAGAAGGAATTTTTAAGTGGGCGCGCAATAGCACTGAGTGCTCCGTTTGTAGTTTAATGTAGTATAATTTTTATTTATGCTAGTTACGATTGGCACTCCCCCCAAATAACCTACGACTGTAGTGTCATCCCACTAAAGCCGATATGGTTTTCAGTTATCCTTAGGTACTTTAAAGTTATGGACGTGTTATTTATTTGACATAAAATTTCATAAGAAACTGATAATGAACAGTGATATACGTAGTTTTAAAGGATGGTGCACAAAGTGCTCCGCGCGCCCAGTTATGTGACAAAAATAGGCGCGCCCACTTAAGGGTTAACAAAATCTGCGAGGCGACACTAGAAAGTGTAAGAGAGAGAGAGAGAGAGATTTGTTCCACATAAAACAATATGTAAAATAGCCTCACCCCCTCCCCAAGACATATCCATGATTGAATATTTTTCCATGACCTGGAGAAATTATAGTTTTTTCGTTGCAAGTTTTCTACAGGATGTACCGAAAACATTGGGTCCCCTTCGAAGCGATGGTTCCCGAAGTTGAAGAAGCAACGAAATCTCTGCTTTGGTATCTTGGAATTGATGTGGAAAATTTTTCCCTGATGACTGGAATAACACCAAACCTACGGAATTGAAGTCGCAACGCGGAGGTGAGAATCGCTCGGCGCCTGCTACGCAGGGGATTAAAACGTCGTTCGGCGGGCAATATTTCCAAGTGGCGGCGGGTGGTTGTGTGAAATGGTCGTCGGCGGCGAGACACCGCGAGCGACGCTACCGGTAACGCTTCTCGCAAAAAAGTTGTCGCGTTAACTTTGATCGGCACGGTAAAAATACAAAAAAGTAACACACCCCCGGGCATAACGTTGAATAGAGGAGGACCGGGGCCCGACCTCTGGAGTCTCCACCTCGGAAGCGGAGTGTCCCCGAAGCGTCGTAAAGAGCGGGGCCCAGAATCTTCTCTCTCTCGCCTCGGCCCACTTAACCGCTTAATGGCGGGTCAAGCGGCAATAACGCCGCCAAATAATCATAAAAATGAGGTTGGTAGCTTACGCGGAACCCCCCGTTGCGTTCCGTAGCGCCGCGTTAACGTCCTACACGGCGACGACGTATCTTATGCGGGGCCTCTTCGTGGGTGCCTGCCACGATACAGCTGTTCGAAAGCCACTGATCTCTTCCTCTCCTTCTACTTCGCCCCGAAGCGATGTTCTTGGGAGCAGAAAGGTCGTCGTAGATCTCTATTGAAGGCTACAGCTTTGGTTTTGTGTTTGGGAAGAGGAGGATTCGGTTATTGGGTCTCCCGAGGATCGAGTCCTAAGGGATATAGAGTCCAGAATTGGGAATTTTAGCGGGTATAGGACCTGAATCAATATCTAAGTAAACTCATTCAGTATTGACTGATCCTCCCCATTGGGGGGAATGCTGTACCTCGGGATTTTTAGGGGATATAGCACCTAGAATGAGTATAGACAGGTCCTCGTAGATCTCCATCGAGGAGTCTAGATTCAGGCAAAGTTTAGACCCCATTGGCATAGCTCAGAATCGCTCTGAAGCTTCTCCCACACCATCTCCAGATCACGCCAAGACAATCGAGCGTCCCTGTTCCTTTCGCCCGAAGCTCGAAATCCATTGCGCGGAGCACAGCGCGCGGTAGCTCGGAAAATTTTTTTCCCCGGGATTTCCCCTTTGTCTTTACCACCAACGAAGATACGGGGACGAGGGGGATGAAGGACAAAGGAGCGAGCGGCTGGCTCGCCGGGGAGAAACGAAGCGTGGTCGAGGTCTGCAGCACGCGGTGGGCCAGGAAAATCACGCTCGACCCTCGGCCCTGACCCTTGGGGGCCCGCGCGGTAGCACGTTAAAGTAGGGGAGCTGGTCCCCATGGTAGAGATGCGCTTCCAGGGCCCCTTTAAACATCCGTGAACCTTCGTCCTTCTACTGGCACCTAGAACCCTCCGGAATACCCTAATCCCGGGATCTGTGTGATTTCTCAATCCCCCGCAATCTAATACTTGTGGTGGGGCGATCCGTTGCGATCGGTGGATCCGATTCTGATGGGTTCTATGATCTGCCCGATTCCTCTCCAACGTCGACCCAACCGACGAACAAGGAGAAGAAGAAGAAGAAGAAGATGTACGGTACGCGGTGGCCCGATGATTGGCTCCGATTTAATAAGCATATCTTGAAACTCTATGATTACGAAAGATCGCGAAAGCGTCGGGCGTCGAGGCTCGCCTTTATTTCGAATTGGCTCTACACTGTGTAACATGGGGCGGCAGGGTACTCTCTCTCTCTCTTCCTGTCTCTGTCTTTCATGAGGAGATATTGGACCGCAAGAGGAATTATTTTTAATAACCCAGACCACGCCGGCTGTCTTCATACCGGGTGGATTTCTCGACCAAACTTTTCGCCATCTCGGAAAGATCGATTTTTCGGTATCGGGGGTTCGCTACCCTTCCTCTAGCGTCCTCGCGAGGGGACCAAGCGTTACCGATGGGGTAGCTCTATAATCATAATTTAGCCGTAATTACATTTATGACCCACTTTACCCTCGTAAATTGTCCACGAAGATCGAGGCCCGTCGCTCGTCGTTATTACGCGCCTCTCGGATACCCATGGCCGATCCTCTCCCGAATCACTTTTTTCTTCCTCTTTTCTCTCCTCAGCTTCTCCCGGAGGTGTTTTCCTCGTCGTTCTTTTCGTTGCACGTCTCTGTCTTCGTCGTTGTCGTCGACAGCGCCGTCTTCGTCCCCTTTTCGACCGAGGTCCGAAGGTTATTAAGATCGTGATTGGAAGAGGCGAACGGGCCCCGCTGCTCGAGGAGTACGCGAGAGTTCAGCCACCCCGGGTAATCGAGAACGGTGATAATCCGGAGAGCGCAGAGGGGAAACGATAAATTCCGAGTATCGATCTCTCTTTCCAAGGAACGGGCAGCGTTCCGCCCGAAAATTAGCGATCGGGCCTCCTCGCGTTCGCTTCGACCCGCAAGCACGCCGCGCCGCGGCGATTGGTTAACCCAGGCTCATCTCACTGGCTCCGGGCCCGCAAACGTTTCTGCTAATCGGCCGCCTCTTCCGTTTCTCGCACCGTGACGCTATTACACGGGTCGTAACTCCGAGAACCAGGGGGAGGCCCCAGGGGACCCCGGGAAATCGCCTTCCGGTCGGGTCTTCCGGAAATCTCGGCTCTACCGGCGCGGGTCGCAAAACGTTTATTGCTTTTTTTATGGTTTTTCAAGATCCTCTCTATATCTTTCAGAGATTTAATACGGCTTCAGAAACGCCAAATTTTTTTTACGGTTGAACCCAATGAGCTGGAACATCCAAATCCATGGATTCCTGATGATCAACGTCCTCCAAGAAGAAGCAGGGCTGTCACCCTGCAGCTACGCTTTCAGCATCAGGCGAGCGCCTATCCCAAAAATCCCTAACATCAATGGCAGTCCCCAAAAGAAGCCGAAACCCGAAGTTCCCCGGAGTCCTTTCCCCCTTGATGGTGGAGTGTGTTGACCGCGACGAAGACGAGCACCGACATCCGGTGCGAGAGCGGAAATGGTCCTGGATTCGACATGTCGAAACGGCGAATCGCCGCGCAAAAGAGTAACAAAAGGCTTGAGAACGAGAGACAGAGAGAGAGAGAGAGAGAGAGAGAGGGGGGGAGAGAGAGACGGCCGAGAGGTTCGGGAGGCGATCGCGGCGCAAGAAGAGAGAATTCGTTGATCTTGCCGGAAACGGTGGGGGCTCGTTTTCGTGGAGGGCACACCAGCGAAGGTAGGAGTGGACGCATTCCTGCCGCGATGAGACGCGGTGCCATTGGCTCCTGGGACGCGGAGCGTCACACCGGTTGGCCGCCTTAATAATATGGTACGGCAGCCCAGCCAGCACCGTCGACTACCACTGCCTACCTACCTACCTACCTACCTACCCTACCTCCTTCTGCGTTCCACGGCGCTTACCTACAGGAGGTTGTTGCCGCATGGTTGTTGCACTCATACCTATCGGGCTACCCGCTCGTTACCTTGCCCCCACGACAAGCCCTCGCGCTCGCGATCCTCTTCCATGAGCCACCGATGTCCATGTTTTCCCCCATCGACGGCCGTTTCACCTCCATTCCGAAAATTCGTCGTACCGATTTTCACTTCGTCTTCTCGGTTCGAAGACGAACCGACTAATTTCGTATCTATGCGGGCGTCTTTTCTTGATCGGTGAGGATTCAATTTTCTTGAACGACGCAAGGTGCGAGCAAGGACGAAAGGAGGAGAGAGACGGTCCCGACCGCTGATTTCCTGGTCCGAAACCCGACGGGAACGTGACTCGTTTGCAAACGGGGCTGCTCTTCTCTGGTCCCGGTGAAAAAGAAGCGCGAGGAAGACATTAGGCATTTCTCGCCTCTCGAATCTCGAGCGGTCAGGGACGAATTCGCGCAAATTTCATAGTCCGACTTATGATTAGTCGCGGCTGCAGCCTATCATTACGCGTATTACCATCTCTCGCGCGTTTCGTCCGAGAGGCTTCCGATACCCTCTCGGTCTCGGAGAAAGAAACCAACCAACCAACCAGCAGCGCAGGCAGCGGGCGCATACATTCGGGCCCGGGACCAGCCCGGCATAGATAATACGGGAGCGCCGACGGATAATTTCACAGTGCCCCACGAAACTTTTCATGCGATGCGATTACAACCTTTCTCGGCGGATGCCGAGCCCTCGATCCGCGATGGATTCTGCGTGCCATCGCGCCTGCGAGCTTCTCTCCTCGGTGTGTAGAGATTCTTCGGCGGTACGGACAGGGTGTAGCAATTTTTTCTTTTTTTCTTTTTCGTTTTTGGTTTTGTCGTTAGTGATGACATTTTTTTTCCTTTTGTTCAGAATAGCGAGGACGCGCCGGGGGATACGCGATCGTTGAAGCGGCGAGCCTCTTTCGACCGTTTTCTCTCTGTCGGGACCCACTCGAATCAGCGATCTGCGCGGAAAAAATTCCCTCGTGACCACAAGCTACGCCGGCCAGGCCCTCGTTGCGGCTTGTTTCGATAACCAGTGGTGCATGATACATTGTACCGCGCGCGTCATTATTCTCGGACAGCTACGAGAAAAATGTTAGACCCGTCTCGCTTCGTCAAATTGCTCCGCAACGATTGCCCCGGCAATCGGCGGGAACCAGATCTCGTTCGGATCTCGAATCGGAAGCGGACGGGATAGATCGTGGGAGCTATTTGCCCTGTGGGGCACTGTCGAGAGCTTCCAAAGTCACGCCCCCTTGGAGCGAGTGTCCGAATGAATTCGGGACAAAGAACTTCAGAACTGCATTTTCGGGAGATGTTTCTGGTGTGTAAAGGTTCTTCGCGTGGGAGCTACGAAGCCACGCCCACTTTGGGTCACTAGGATCGACAGTGATCAATCTCTGAGGGACTTGGAACAAATTAATGTGGTCCTCGTAGCTAGATTTTTGAGACTGGCCCACGTGACCAACCAGGCCACGCCCACCCAGAGCAATCTGCACTTGGAAGACGTGCTTCCGCACATCATTTGTTCCGACCTGTCACCGTCGCGATCACGTCAAGGCGACAAGTCTCTATCATCGAGGCAGACAGCCTCAACGAATCGTCTCGCGAGCAGATTCCGAAGCATCGACCGGGAGGCTCGCTAACAAATCGGCCGTCGTCGCCGCGGAGCGCCGTGTTACCTGCCCGGCATTGTAACAGTCGCACTGTTAAGCGGTAATAGCGGACAGGTTATCGGCAGCTGTTACAACAGCTCGGACCTTTACGTAACGACCGGTGTCAGTCGGCGCGGGCACTCTCGCTTCTTCGCAGGGGTCTGCGCTCGATGCAACTGCAGCAGCCTGCAGTTGCATCAACCGCGGTCCTCGGTTCCTGCGGAGAATCGCGGTGCTTGATGTTATCGCGAAGAGAGCCCCGCTCACCACCGCCGGAACCGCCAACGCTGGCTCTGTGACAAGGACGAGAGCCCGAGCATGCGTTCCGATACCACCGTCATTTACCATCGAGATGCACGCCGCGAGCCAAGTAGGAAACAATAGACAGTGTTGCGTACTGTGTTCGGATACTGATACTCGGGTACCGGGGGCTCTCGACACAAAGTGTCTGCTCCTTGGAGGACCACCAGCAGAGCGTCGGGTTTCTGGAATTCTTGGGTTTTTTATTGGTTAATTAATGTTGCAGTTGGTGAACGGGTTTGCAATTCTTTCTGGATTTAACGCCACTTAAAGTTCTGCGAATGTATCTTGTTTTCTGATAAATGTGGATTTAAGTTTGATCAAAAATTGCACCGAGTGGCCAACGAAGCCACGCCCACTCGGGGCACCCTGTGCACAAATACTCTTCTCAAAAGAGAACAATTCAGAACGACGAGTCGTTGAGATTTTCGAGGATGGATGTTGAGAGTGAGGACTTAAATTGCTCCAATTGGCCAACGAGGCCACGCCCCCTGAATCTTGGACTACGCTAGAAAAGTTCTAGATAAAAGATTGTGTAAAAATTATAATACGACCATTTCTACGGACCATACAAGAGCAACCGATTTTTATAGACGGCAGGAAACTTGTAGATGATTCGCGCGGATGAACGGGCCCATAACACGCTCCCTGCAGGCCCCGGGGGCCCGGGTCCCGGGAGAACCGATTTTCGCGTGGTCCAATAAAATCGTATCGACAATTTTCGATTACGCGTGATCTCATTAACTCCGGGGGCCCCCCTTGCCCGTCGCCCCCGCCCTTTTTATGCCTTCCGTTCCTTTTCCCCGAACCGTGGGGCCCCACGGATTTCAGGTTGACTGACGCGCCGGGGCCTTCTCCCGGCCGATCATTATTTTAAATTCGCTCGAAATATTGCCGCAAAAAGCTTATATTGCATTCTGCGGTGCATCGGTAGACGAATATCGGCCCGATCCTCGCGCGCTTTCGTCGAAGCGCACGCACTCCCTCCCGTGTTTTATCCGCTCGAAATCCTCTGGGTTTCTGTCGAACGTGGAACGGAGGTGCCAGTGATCCGGTGAACGAGTAATTTTCAGAGGGGGGAAGGACCGGAAGCAGAAGAGGTAGAAAGTAGAGGGGGGAGCATCAGCAACAAAAGGCGGGCAACGTTCCGCGAACAAAATGGCAGTGCGCGAGATGCACCGGCCAGATGCATCGGGGAGGGGTACGCCGAGGGGGGAACGCGTAAGAGGAAGAAGAAGAAGTGGAGGAAGATCGACGAACGATGGAAAGGCGAGGTGACGAAGGAGGCGGTGGTGGTGGTAGGCAGCGAGAGCCAGAAGCGGGAGGTGATGGCTTAAAAATGAAGTAATATGGTAAAAATATGGCGGGCAATTTTCAAGAGAGACGGAGCTAAGCCTGTTACTCGAGACACCGACGACGACGACGACGCTCCCGTACACCAACAGGGGTTGTTGCGAACCGTGCGTGTGTGTGTTCCTGTTCCTGCTCGTGTTCGTGATTCTTGGCGGTGATGGTGTGCGGTCCAGCCACGTAATGTCGGTAGACCAACAGCTCACGGTAGATACGCCTCACTCGATCCGGCAGCGTAAAGATGGTCGTCCGAGATAGCGCAAAGTTAATAACGAAACCGGCGGATAGACGCGCGTGTACGCAAAAGACGAAGAGGTGGGGAACACTCTCACCCTCTCTCTCTCTCTTGCTCTTCAGCGATGCGGCAACGCGATCAAAACCGCCAATCCTTTTTTTTCTTGCACCAGAGAGAAAGAGAGCTGAACGGCCCGCCATACGCCGACCGCGCGTAAATACGAAATCCTCGCGAGCGTGTAAAATCACGATCCACCGGGGGGATACCGCTGCGCGACGTGTACCCGAGGGCTGCATGTCGGCGACGTAATGGCGAACCGATGCCGGTGGATTACGTCGGACCCAGTTCTCGAACTCGAAACGCATCGAATACGATTCCGCTTCGAACGGTGTCCTTCCTCCTCTTTGCACGCCTCTCGAGTTGACACGCGACGCGGGGAAAATGCGCTCCGACTCGCTTTTAAGGTCGTTCCTCCGATCGTTCTTCGGGGGGAGGGGGCTTTGTATCAATTATTTGGAACATTTTCAAGCCTTCAGTTTCGCTTTAATACCGAATTTACCATCTAAGTGACCAATGGGAATTTTTTTCTGAGAAACTCTTCAACCCACTCCACGGAGATTTTGCGCACATATGCACCGGTATGTGAAGTACACGTGTGATTTTTTTTGTATAAATATAACCAAAATTACAAGAGATGTATTTTTTTTAATAAGGAAATCGGAGTTTCAAGTCGCTACCCCCAGCACAAGGGTAGTTACAGTATGAGTGCCGTTTAATGAATTGTTTCTTCCGCTCTGCCGGATAAAAAATTACGAAAAAATTCATGGACGTTCTGTCGAACGTCAGACACGACCGTGAATTTTTTCGGAATTTTTAAGAAACTCCAAGTTGGAACGTTTCAATTTTCACGTGGGATCGATTCGCCCGGGCTCGGCGAAATCGACGGAGAGTTCTATTATTCGTTCCGCTCGGAAGACAAATACAATGCGTACACGATGTACCGGTACCTCGTTAGCCATCCGCGACGGGTAGTTGCGGGCGCGTGCGTTTAAGCCGAGCGACCAGCGATCCGGTGTACATCGTCGACGCTAAGTAGATACGCGTTCTATTCGAATGACTATAATACGGGGAGGAGCGAGCGAGAATCGATACGGCGCGCGTGCTCGTGCTCGAGCTCGCCGGTACCATACTCTCGTACTCTCGTCCTCGAGCTGCGGTACACGCAGTGCGCAACGCTCGAACGATTCCGCGGGGAATCTCCTCCGGACACCACGGGGGTGCAGAACGACTGTGCACGAGCCTAACCGTGACGGATTACAATTATAATTCTACGCTGAAAATTCCGCGTCCTCTTCTGCGCAAAGGGCACCGGACATTTGTGGAATTCTTGCCGGAGACCTCTGAACCACCATCGTTTACTTCGACTCGAGTGACTCCGTGACGAGTAGACTGCTATGACAGCGGTGCAACGGCCACGTTAAAAATATTCAAGGACATCGGCGTATCAGTTTCAGCTTAATCAGATAATCATTAGAAGAACAAAAAATTTTTATTCAAAATATTATTAATAAAGATGGAAGATTAACGGCTGAGAATTCCTCGACAAGTACCTTCGCTACCGCGAACGAGGTATCTCGTCATCGTCGTACAATTCTATGGACGAGATATCTCGTGTATCTTTATTATTGATACGAAGTGTTTTCTTTGCAAATTTCACGCAAATAGTCGATTTGGAAGACATAATCGATATGGTCATGCGGTCAGAAACTGGCTGAAAATGTGGATAAATAAATCCTCGCTATTTTCATAAGGTAATGTAAAATACTTTTGATCGAGAAGGTTACCAACTCGCGTCACGGTGAAGTTAAAAGCGTTCAGTGTTAATTAGCACGGGCTGACGACCGCTCGAACTAAGAAATAATGGATCGCGATAGAAACACGATGGAACAATGGCGTCCGTGGGGACTGCCGACCGCGAACTTTCGTTCTCAGCGGTCAGCGACAATGAAGACCGTTTGTTACGATAGAGGGTAGATGTCTCTCGGAAAGTCGAAACGGATCCGTGTTCATTTATTCTTCGGTGGATCGAACGCTTGGACGTCGGTGAGCAACCTTTCGGTCAATTAATTACGCGCGTTGCGATCGGTTCGGAAGAGTGAATGAGAAAGAGGGGTGGGGAGAGAAAGAGAGAAAGCAAGAGAGGAGAAGGGGTTTCGCAAGGGTACGCAATGACCGCCGGCGCGGCGTCGTAAATTATACGACGCGGTCATTTGTTTTCGGGAGCTTGGCCCCACGATTAGGGCTACCAAACCGCGACCTCTCGGCCGTGCAATCAACAACTATTTGTTATTACTCGTTATTGAGCATTGTCCGACCGCTAAACTCGCTGAACGCTCGCTGACCCGGCTGCCCTTTGTTCGAAGAAAATACTTGCGGAAAGTAATAATTCTTTAGTACGTTTCTCGGTGCTGTGCGAATTTTTATGGAAATCTTACGTGGTGCTGTACCAATTAGTAGGTTCGTTTCGTTAAGAGCTAAATGAAATTAGGCTACGTACGATTAACTGTCGAATGAGAGGAGGATTTTCCAGAGTAATAAAATTTTAATAGCGTTCGCAATAAGCTAGTACCAAGGATCTGATTGGTCTCCGGACCTCCCCATCACTGGAGCGTCTTTAAACGACGCCCATTGGCCCCCCAGTTCGATAAGATATACTGTACGGAGAAGACAGAATCGGTAAAAATTCTGCGAACAAGAGGACGCGATAAATTCTAAACAAAAATTCCAAGGTATCCAGGTACGAGGATCGAACAAATTGCTTGATCGGTGGCTGTGAGATGGCTGTCAATCAAAGTGCAAATTCAGAGCAAAGCAGCTTCCCGTAAGACACGGTCTAGAACAAAAACTAACAGTACCAAGCTCGGGCCGGTGCGAACGCCTATTTCGCGTTGGTTTCAAAGAAAATTTGCCGAGCCTGTCGGACACGCATTCCGTCCGCATTGTCGCCGGGTACCGATCCGCGTGAAATCACGGCGGACAAGTGCTCCCGCTGTTCGAGCCGCACAATCGTCGCTTAGGAATGTAGACCGATCCTTTCACGCGTCGAGGTATCGTGCGTGGCCGGTCTATCGCACCTGCGCCGCGCCGCGCGGTTCTCGATCGGCGTTGATCGATCGGCCGCCGCCGTGCCCCGGGTATTACAGAAAATGGAAACGCGTTCGTTTACCCTCTGCGAGACCGCTGCGCCGAGAAGTGTCCGCGTGTCTCTATTAATCGGCCGGTAATTCGCGCCGCGTGATCTTGATAATGCGAGGCGAGGTTAGGTCTCTCGCGGCGACGTCCATCAAAATGAACACGCGTTCGCCGGCGTTCTCGTTTCCCGTCTACCTACCGGTTTCGTTTAATCCGACGGCGATTGTTGCAAAAGCCGTCCCACGATCGCAACAAACCGACGCGCCGCGTCGCGTCGTGCAAGTAAGCTGCTTGTTTCTACGCGCGGCGGATCTTTCTGCGATTTATATCGAGCCGATTCGACGCGCGCTCGATCGATGAACGACGACCATTGTTGGGATCGAGACGCGTGGGACGCCCAGCGTCGTCGTAGCTCCGGTGCGGTGTCCTCGTCAGGTGAGTTCATAGTGACGCAAGCGCTCGCGGAGACGCAACTATGCGCACTGTCATCGCACCGCGCACCTGACGACGCAGGAACAATGCTGCGAGGAGGCGCAGTGAGATACGTGCTCGCAGCTCTCGGCGCATAGGGGACTCCTCTATCGAGTAGACGAGGCAAGTTAGAAATCGATATTTCAACGAACGAAAGTTTTCAATGGTTTTCTAGAAAACAGAGAAATGATGAAACGTTAGTCCTTTCCGTTTGTCCGGTGAATTTGCGCCGGCCGAGCCGTTCGTATACACTGCCACGTTCCCCTTCACTCCGCGGTGCAATACCGTACGTGGAAAAATGCAGCGACGAACGAACGAACGGGGCCGGTGGTGAGCCGGAGCCGCCGCGCCGCGCGGCGAGAAAACAAAATCACGTTGCACCGCGGAACGAAGAAGGAGAGTATCATCGTTGACTGCAGAATAAACCCGAAGGAAGGAGGCCCCGGCACTCATGGCGCGCGGAGTCCGAGATTCAATTTACGATCGATCGAGAGAGGAGCCCGGTCTCTCGACCGACCATCCGACCAACGGACTGGCCGGCTTCACTCTGGACAAATACCGTGCGCGAGAGATAAGGCGGATCGTTTCGCTCGCTTCCTGGAGCTGAAGGCTATTAGCCTCGGATACGTTTGATTCATTGAACCGCTTTGTCACGGGGCGAAACGCGAAGGTTCGAGACCCAGCATCGACCGAAAACGGGGCTGTGGGACCGGGGGAGGTGGGGACTACCGTGGGGAACTGCTGCGGTGAGGAGCTGATTGGTTCCTGTCGGCCCCCACCAGTGGCCAGTGTCTAGGAGCCACGCCCACTGATCTATGCGCTTCGCTGATTGCGATGGATACTGAACTTGTTACGTGCTGCCCACAGGGTTGCTCAGAACTTGACGAAGTTGACGACTACTGTGCAAGGAAACTAGGTTTTCGATTTAATTGAAATAGTCCCCACCTCTGACAGTATCTGGAAGCCACGCCTACTGGCCCCCCACCACTGCACAGTGTCTAGAAGCCACGCCTACTGGCCCATTCTCTTCGTTAGTTGCTAGAACTAGAATCGATCTAGTTGTAATAGGGTCTCCAGGTTCCCTCTTCCTCAACGACGGTGCTCAAGGACTTTTGGATTGAGAAGCGTGCGAGGATGACGTCACCGGGCCCAAGAATGAAATTCAGATAGCCCCGTCATAGTCTATTAACGCGATGTGAATAGATTGAATAAAGGGGTCAGATAAGATCGAGAGGCACGGTTACATACGCAAGTGAATAGAAAACGGTCGGGGCACGGCGACGAAGTCACGATCTCGTGCGAGGATCAATCACCTGGCATCGATATCGGGAATGACACCCAGAAACGAGTCTATTAGGAGGTCGATAACCACCGTTCCCCGAGAGACGCAGCCCCTATCCGTGGACCCAATCGACATTCCTTATCGACGCGATAATAATTTATTACCTTGTCCCTCGTCCCGGTGTCCCACGGGGCGACCAACGGTCGAAATACTTGCCACGGCGGCGACGACTCCGGACCGGTCAGTCACACCTTTCCAAAATAATCACCGGGAACTGACGTCTCGCCTAGCAGTCGCTTTTCCCCTTAGAAACTAGGGACTTGGGACACGCTCAACCGTCTTGCTGCGATAGCTGGTGCAAAATTACTTTCGGCGACAGAGCTATCGGGGGACAGGGTAACGAAGACGTTGAAAAGACGTTGAATTTCGCGTATCAGCGCGCGATTTTGCGGGGATTTAATTTCGGCCGGATCGGTTTCGTACGCGGCTCGAAGACGAAATGGTTCTCGTTCGGTCCGGTCGTTGAGTTGCATGCGCGACGCGTGAGGCCCGGCAAGGTGCAAATCTCATACACCTGGATCGTTACGCCGTGAATCAGCGATTGCTTTTACGAAGCCAGGGATATTGAAATGGGGCTGGAAGAGGGACGTCGAAGACTCGATTTACGAAGATGGGGCATGCTCGGCTTAACTCATATTCCCCGCCTCTCACTCTCTCTCTCTCTCTCTCTCTCTTTCTCTGTTACTCTTCCAGCTCTCTCCACCTTTCGGTGACGACCTCCGGCCGTTTGAACGTGCGTCGATGATTATCGGGACGAAACCGTACCTTTTTGTGTTTCTGTATTACGTATCATTAATGCGGGCCCGGTCGGTTACGTTAATAGCGGCGGGACGATGTCGACGGGCTTTTCGTTTAAGAGAATGGCCCTCGGTATTTCGCCAAATAAATGCGTCCGCGGTGTCTAAGCGGCAACCACTCCGTGAATCAGCGAGAAACGCCACCGCGGTAAACTGTGCACGACCATCGTTAAAATTCGACGCGGTAATTCCGCGCGTTTGCCCGAAACCACCTATCGATTTTTTATACAGCCGTGGAAGATTAAATCAAAATTTGGTCGCGGCGATGCCGACCGTGGAATATTAATTCGTAAAATCATTTTTCCAAGGACAAAGCGCAACGCGGACGACAGTCCAAACCTGATCCAGATCGAAACTTGTCCCCCGCTCTACCTCCGGCCGGTCACGTGACGCGTAGCGTAACTGGCAGAGTGGGGGTAACTTCTTCCCGACATTTCGCGTGTCTACGCTGAGTCGCTAGGTGACGAAAGGGTTCGAGCGATCTCTCGGACGGATCTCGTGGACGATCGACGATTTCTCTGAGAAGTGCGAGCCTCCGGGATCGTTTCGCCAGGCGTTACGAGTTTCGCGCAAAGACTCCAAGGCCGGCGAAGCAATTTCCATCTTCTTGCGGCCGGCGAGGCGAACGTAAACGGCGCACGGCAGATAGGAGAAGTTTCTTTCTTCTCTCGGTCTCCTCGCCGCGTCGTCGTTTAGTCGACCGCAAAATTAGCTGCGAGCTGTTCGAAGGGTCCTTGAGTGAGATAAAATAGCATCCGTTTTTTTGATGGCCGTTGCGCAGAGACAAGAAAGGTTTAGAGTGCCCCTCGCGGCTGAATGCTATTTGCGAGGAGAGGGAGAGATAGAGAGAGGGGCAGGGAGGGAGGAGGGAAGAGCGAACGCGCGGGGACGATTACTCCTCAAGACGTTCAACGAACCGAGGGAATCTACTCGTTGGTGGTTTTCGTTTCTTCCTTCCATCTCGCTTCGACGTCTCGCGGATAGCCAAGCCGGGGACGGTCTCGTTTACCCCGATCATTCCGCGTTGCGGCTTCGCGAATTCCGCGGGCTGGTCAAGCCTCAGCGAGTCTAGTTTAAAATCGCATCAGCCAGACCCGCAGATGATCTTCGAATCGCTCGCGAATAGGACTGGGAAGATTTGTGAGAAAAATCGTGGAGATTGAGGAAACTCGATCAATTTATGATTGAAATAGGAGACGGATAAACTTCGCTTTATGGGACCAAATAATTTCAACTATTTTTTGTGCAATCTTGTAGATTTCGACGTGAAAATGCGAAAAATCCAAATTCCAGCGTTAGGAATTCGCTGGTACGCGAGTTACGCGTGTTCGAAGTCGAACCATTCCTAGCGTTGTTGACTGGCAAGGGCGCCGCCATGTTTGGTATGCACGTCGAGCGGCGCCGCTGAGCGCATACCTGGATTTTCAACTGGTAAGATTGCGATTAAAATGAAAGTGCGAGCGCACCCGGTTGAAATTGTCCGTAACAGTGGGTACGGGTCTCCCATAGCCACCCCAATTAATCCCGTGTTCCCCGATTAATTTATACAAGTTTTTCTGTTCCGGGACACGCGGGGTCCCGCGCAGTGTTCGTCGGAGGATCCGTTTTGGGAATTAATTAACTCCTTTTTTGGGACAGCCACCCACTCCAAGGTTCTATCCACGGTTGTGTACCGAATCAAGCCGGCATAGTTACCCCGTAGGAGGCTCTATGTAGGTCCGCGCGAGGTCGCCGACAAAAACAAGATATATCGTAGCCAGCGAGAGTGTGTGGACACTGTGGATAGGGGACGAGAAGGTGCGCATGGTTGTTCACCGAGGTCGTGTACCAAGGATCTCTGAAACCGTCTCCGAGAGGCGCTAACGAAGCTGCACCCTTTCGCACCCTCGAGTAAAGAGTACCAGGCGAGCGAAGAGGACGAGAAGAAAGAGAAGAGGAAGAACAGAAACAGAGGAGTAGTTGGGGGAAGGTGTTCGTGTCGTTCGTCGGGAACGGGAACCCGGTAAATGTAAATTGATCGAAGCAACGTTCATTAATTAGTCGCGAAACGCTGTGTCCCCGCCGACACCGCGGCCCTTCGCGAAAGGGCTCCGGATATCGCTTCTCTTTCGTTGTTACTCCCCTCCCGTCTCGTTCCTGGTCCACCGGGACCTCTCTGCCGGTTCTTTAGGAACAGTACGAGCCGTTCTTCGTTGGCTTTAAGAGCGCAGGTTCGCGAGATTCCCTCGTTTGCGTCGCGCCACTTCCGGACGCGAAGATATCGACGACTGGAGCACGCCATTCAATGCTGAACAACACGGCGCGAAGAAATCGTACGTCAATTTTTAAGACGTCGTTATAAAGGGGAGACTTCGTTCTTCGAATCGGTGGTAGTTTCCACCCTTGGAAAAATTTTTCAAGCTCTCCAGAATTATTTGAGTTCAGGAAAAGCACCTAGCGAAAGCATGGAAAGCATGGAAAGTTGAATAAAATGGCGGAACGAAATCGTACATAAGTTTTTAAGACGTCATTCGAAATAGGAGACTTCGTTCTTCGAATCGGCGGTAGTTTCTCTGCACAATTATTTGAATGTAGAGATCTTCTTAAAGCATTTTGTAGGAATGGCAAATTTCCGGAGCGGGACGTATTGTAAAAATTTGACAGATAGCAGAGACAGTAAAGAACGAGTACAGGATGATCGTCCGTCGGGAGAGCCACTAGAGACAACGACCCTGCGGAGGAAGGCTCTTCAAGGCTGAGCGGTCGCGTGGACCGTCTAACGAATCGAGGAATGATTTGCTTCGGGAAGGTTAAACGGCTATTCACCTATCGGCTGAACGTCGCGGGAGCGTCCGTCGAGGATGACGAACGGCTGAGAACGAGCCTGAGCCTTGAGCCCTGAGCCACGGCGAAAGAAGGCGAAACGAAGGAGGCGGAAGCTAGGCCCGAGGGGCGCGAAGCAAATTGCATCGTCGCGTCGTCGTGGTCGTTGTGCTCGGTGCGTGGCGTATTCGCCGCATGCCCGACGGGTAAATTAAATAAGCGGAAGAAACGCGACACTCCGACTTCGCGAGGACTTCGACCGAGGACTCGGCTCTCGATGCAGGCCTCGTTCCAACCAGACGTCGCGTCGCTTTTCTAAATAGTTGGTGACAGCGAGCTAACCGGACACGTTTCTTTGCGCGCGCGACTTCTATGGTCCTTCGTCCATGGCCTGAGCGGCGCGGCGCGGCGCGGCGCTGCGGACTGACGCGATTATCGGCGAATCGACCCAATCGCAGGCGACGCGACGCGGCTGTTCCCTCGTTAGCGCCGCACACCGTTCATTCACGCGGTGGGACAGTGGGACGTAATTTCGCAAAAAATCATAGCTAGAAAATAAATTATGTGAGAAAGAAATAAGATAAGAAATTATCACTGAATAAACATAGATTTTCGTTGGAAATGTCTTTATATGTGGAGACGCTATTTAATAAACTACACTTTATACCTTATATACTTTATTACTAATGTAAATAGGATAGTTTAAATTACGCCACAGTGTTTCCGCGTATCTTGTGTTTAATGAACTGTACAATGTTACGATGTGCTCAGGCTAGCTGCTTTTACCGGACTGACGACGGTCCCGACTTTATGCTCTCGCCTGGGCCCTTCCATCCCTGAGTAAAACCGCCCCTTACGCCTTATACCTAAGATGTACTCTTATACCTAAGTCTCTTACTTGTATTATCGTTGTATTCCAACAATTTTCATTCAGATCGATATGAGTGAATTTTTTTAACCTAGTCGAACAAAATACAGACGAGAAACTTTATTGGACGCATAAGAAATATCATGCGAATAAAGTGAATGTGAATAATTTAAAAATACCGCTGCAGCTCGTCGATGTAAAAAATTCTCCGATGGAGAAAAGGAGAAGCAAGTGGTAATATCACGATTCGATTCGACATATTTATCACTCGTCGCCTCCGTGAAGCTCGTCGAAGGGGTTAAAGCCGGAGAGGGTGCATAGGAGGTGGGGTGCGGGGGGGATACGGTATTAAAAGTAATTATTCATCGGAGCAAAGCACGAATTCGTAGCGCCGCGGCCCGGTGCGTGTCCGTCTTGTACGGAATAATCGGGCTCTGACTCTCGGCCCGAAAATACGTCTCGGAACGCGCGCACGCACGGACAAGGATTATATCCTTTACACGCGCTCGCGGGGCTCTCTCGCGCGCTCTCTACCTCTCCCCCCGTCGCCCCCTCTCCTTCTTTTTCGGCCTCGTAATCGAGTTCTCCCCTTTAACAGGGACTCACCTAATTAAGTCACCTGCGGGGTACCTTGATTTATTCGATCTTGTAGCGGTGGATCGGCGCCCGAGAAATCGCCGCGGCGGCGCGCGGCCCGATTTCGGGCCACGATAGAAGGCCCCGTGGGTCCACCCGGGTGTACGCGATGTAAACTTTTTGGCGGAAGATCCCCCGAAAAGCGCCGGCCGATACCTCGCGCTTTTGCGGCCCGTGGCCCGAGCGAGCCCGAGCGAATCGCGAATACGATACCGCCGCGGCCTCCATCGAACGCACCGACTGCACACACCCCGACCTGCGTCGTCGCCGCCGCCGCGCCGAGAGCCCGAGACCGGCCCGCACCGCCATGTATCTTTCGCGCCGGAACGTAATGCATGTATCGTTCTGTGCGGTGCCCTCGATAATGCTCCAACTCGTGCATCGACCCGCTCGCGTGTGGGATTCTGGGGTGCAGCCCCGCCGAAATCCCAGTGCGAGCGCGGGCTTTCTAAAAATAGTTGACGGTCGGTCGTTCGGATTAGCGACAGGTGGTAGCTACCAATATTATATATCGCATACATATGCAATTAGGTTGGAACGATAGTTCGTTTCTAAATCAAAATTCGGAGATAAAGTTAACCCTTTGCGCTCGAAGCTATTTCAACTGGAAAATTAAACGTTTCTTCCGACTTAGAATAGTTCCATTCCAATACAGGGTGAAAATTATAAAGCGTTACAGTCGAATATCTCCAAAAATATTGATTATACGCAAAAATGTTTCAGATGAAAGTTGTTCAATACCGAGGTGGACATCGTGTGGTGGGACACTCCGATGTGAGATCAACTTTCTTTTGTTAAACGGAATGATATGTTTTTTTATCCACCATCAAATAGTGCGTCTTAAGAGTTCAATGACCTGAAGCTGCATTTCAACACGAGTTCAACGACCTACTCTCCTCGTCATCGACACGACCTTCAACTCGAAAATTTTGTACACACGTCAACAGAAAATTTTACTCGATAATCAGGAAGTTTCTTGGTTCTATCTCTCTTCGTTCAGAAATTAGTTCCAAGTGCTCCTGAACTACTTCTTTCGTTGGACGAACGCCCGCGGGAGTGTTCCACGGTGCTAGGCTACGCCGAGCGAGGAATAGAGAGACCCGGCAGAGCGAGAACGAAGAAGAAGGAGGAGAGGAGAAACGGGGGAGAAAGAGATCCGTGGAATGTCGGCGCGGTGCGTCGGCGCGCGATGAAAAATGCTCGAGACCTAAAGGCGGTACGTGCCTCGAAGAGAGGCCCGCTGCGAAAGGGCTCCGGATATCGATTCAATAAATGCCTCGATACCGGTATACGGATGTACGAATGCCGATCCACCTTAACGGCAAACCTCGCGCGTCACGTCCGTACCGGAGGAAAGAATATAACAGGTCTCGTGTGTGTGTGTGTGGGGAGGGGGGACGAGCTTCGGGGGCTGGGAACGCGCGGTATTAATTGCCTAACTAAATACGGTAATCGAGCAATTGACGGGGAAAAATGCCGGCTTCTGGATTAATGTGCTCCGGCGAATGCATCGGTCTTCTCTCCTGCAACGAATCCTCCGATCCGCTTCCGCACCCTCCCCGCGCCATTCTTTCTCGCTCTGGGAACTTATTGACCTCACGCTTGCGCTGGATCAATGTTCATT
Organism: Lasioglossum leucozonium; assembly: GCA_028454225.1. NCBI lineage: Eukaryota > Metazoa > Arthropoda > Insecta > Hymenoptera > Halictidae > Lasioglossum > Lasioglossum leucozonium. Next base: position 3,908,055 of record CM052214.1, read on the forward strand.
ATGATTTCATTATTTTCGTGAGGCGCAGTCAACCCTCCTATAACGCGATTAATTTGTAAATCGCGTTATATTATGCCAATTTTATTAGAAATGTTTCTTAGAATTTTCTCAGCGTTTTCGGTTTGTTGCGATTCTGAAAATACCATTTATTTCGCATAAAGCCCCGTGTCCACTGATAGGAGCCTAGATTGAAAATCGGAAACGGTCGAATTCGTGAGGAGCGCGGCGCAGCGGTTCCAGAAGTCGCCGGATCGTTTAGGCCGAGTCCATCAGGTGGGTTCGCCGGTTAATTTCGTGTATCGTGAAGGCGAGGGAAACCTCGTGGAAAGGGGCGTCCACGGTTGAAGCGCTTAAATTACATCCATCGGCAAGATGAATCGCCTAACGAACTTTCTACATCGTCTCTCCTTTCCTGCCCGGTCTCCGGTATACATACACGGTCAGGGGAGGAGGATAGTTTTCGGGGTCCCGATGCTGCTTCGACATAAATTAAGGGGATCCCGGTGCTTCTACTGTTGGCCCACGAGAGCACCCTGGACGCGCGTCCCTCTTCCTTGCACCTCACGATTAGCCACGGGTTGACGGTTTCACCGGTGTAGGTGGCTGAGGGATTTGAAAATCGGGAAGTTATAGCTGAGGTATTCCGGGGTTCGGACGCGCTGTGGACAAAAAGAAGGGCGAGGGGCGAGGGAGGGTGTATCGTCACCGAGCAGGGGCCCCGGTGAACTGGCCAAAGTCGATAACGGTCCGGGATTGAACCCGAGAGGAGCGTCAACCGGTAATCGGTTGATTTAATAAGGAATTTCGAACGCGCCGGTAACCTCGCGTAAATAAGGATTGTTGTCTGGCCGGTAGAATGTCCATGGGGCATCAGGAGGCGACGAGAGACGCCGTTCCCCCCGCGGGTAAGCGTTAATTATTGCCGTTGATCGCGCGGCGCACTCGTGTCAACGCTCCGGAAAAACTGTGCCACCGTTTTACGAATCGCGGTTAGGTTACGCGCGCGGAGCTGTTTTCTACCATTCGCGGACGACGCGACGCGCGGCGCAGGAATTTCCGCCGAGGGGCACAACGCACACCGTACCAGGCCGGACCCCTGCAAGCCCGCAATGGGCCCGGCTCCGGTAATTAACTCCAGAACGATCGCGTTAAGGCGTGAAAATATGAAAGAGTCTGCTCTCTTTCGCTGCAAACCGCTCTCTCCGTGCCACGGTCGTAACCTCGAACGAACCGATTTTTTTTCTCCCCTCCTACTGTCTTTCTTGTTCTTTCTTCACCCCACCCTCCACCCTCTTCTCTCTCTCTCTCTCGCGCACGCTTCCTTCTGCTGTGCTATTTCTTGTTCGTCTCTTTGGCCGGACGATAACGAGCGTGATTCAATCTCGGTTGTCTTTCGACGTTCACGAGCACTTCGCATTAACGGAGGCTACTCGAATGTCCGCTCGAGGGCCCCCAGCGACAGCCTCTCAAACGCTCCTCGGGGCGGAACCTCCGCTTTTTATTATTATTATTATTATTATTATTGTTATTAATTTTTTTTAGCCGGGACCCGTTGGAAAGCGCGGCCAGTAAATTGTTGCCGTTATCGATGGCATTTCATTCGCGGGTCCCAGATACGAAAATTGCAATCATTCGTTCAGCTCGTCTCGAACAAATTTTTAGCTTTAATTCTTGTAACGTCGACGATACGAGACCGTGTTGGGTCTACGATGACCCAGACGTCTGAACACGTGTGTCGTGCACGGACAAAGCCGATTTGTCGTCTCGCAGAGTCTCGAGGAGAGAGCGATCGCGTGACGAGTCGCTCGAAACGCGAACCGCCGCTTCGGCTGGCTTCCATTCCGCTTTGCTTCTCTTAATCTTCGTGGGAAATCATTAGCGGCGAGCCGTTCGATTTTCACGCAACATTTCGCACGCAATGACATGACGCGCCATTAAGCGACCGGCAACTGACACCGTATTCACATTGTACGGCCCGGTCGACGAGTGAACGTTGCCTTGAACGATACACCCCCCTTAGCGTCGCGTTTTCAATCGTATCTCATTTTCAGTATAACTACGAGGAAACGATTTTCTGGCCAATAAGAACGCAACTAAAAGTATTGCAGGTGAGTTCTCCGCACCGGTTCGCGACTTTACGGAGGGAAACCATTAATCAGAAATCCACCATAGGATCGCCCGTTGATCTCCCCTATCTCTCAATATAACAAGGAAATAATTCTTCAGCGAGAACGAGAATAGAAGTTTCGCGTCTGCGCGACCTTAGGGAGGGAGCTATCTGTGCCCAGAATGAAGCGATCAGTCGGGAAAGTTGATCGGTGGGAAAGGGGCTTAAATGCTCAATTATCAAGCCGGCGGAGTAGGTTGCGCGAGGTCGCACGGTTCGCGACGGGTCCCGGCGTGTGAGTGCGTGTCGATAAAGGGGGATGGGAGGGTGAAGGTGGGGGGAGAAGGCGACAAAAGGGGACAAAAGCGTGCAAAGCAAATGAGCGTAAATAACCGCCTACGCCCCGCCGCGAGACGTTCGACACCTCGGTCCGCGAGTGCGTCGGTCCACGGTGCCATTATTTCATTAATTAGTGTCACTCGGGGCCAGCCGTAGACACATAAACACGAGAACTTCTGCGTACGGGCCGTGTTACCGCCACCCGCTTTGTTCACCTCCACCATAAACCCTCTGAGAAGAGGACTCCTCTCTCTCTCTCTCTCTCTCTCTCTCTCTCTCTCTCTCTCTCTCAGCGCCCCGGCCGGATATTTCTTCTACATTCTCCTGCATGTACGAACCTTTTCTTCGGCTCCTTTTCCTCCGCACGGTCTCGGCCGAGGATCATCCGTTTCCCCTTCGTCGACCCTTCGATCTCGCGGTTTATAGCGCCTACCAACCGGAACACAGGAACAGTGTCGATGAAACTACCTGCTCCCGTAGTTTTTCTAACCGTGCGACACGAGCCGAGGATTTAGGAAGCGCGACGACTTGATCACGAAGAGAGGAAACGCTCGCTCTCTCTTTCTCCGCAATCGTAAAATCAGACACCTCGATCGACGCCGCTTATCGATACAGCTCGACGCGACGACGCGACTCTCGAATAGGCTCGCCGGGACCCGAACGGGGACGGGAACGTTCGGTTACAGAGTTCATAGGGACAGTAAGGATCGAGAGGACGCTCGCTTGCTCGATCCGTATTTTTATCAGAGCTATTCCACGGAACGCCAGACCTTTAAACTCGGGACACGATTTCTCGAGTGTCCGGGCGCAAGTCCTTGCCGCATTGTTCGACGAATGAGAGATCGCGCGACGACACTGGCGACCGTCACTTTGTCTGTATGAGATTTTCGAGAAAATGCTATTTTTCAGTTATTATTACATCATAATTCAAGAAAGAATTACCGACAGATCTGCACTCGTGATCCTCATCGTGTATTAATATTTTCTCGCACTGCGACATGTCTGGGAACATAAACGCGACGTTAAGGGGTTCCGCGACTCACAGTTTCGAGGATCAGCCACGAAAATCTACGCGTTCTCCGGAATCTTTGTGACGAAATGTAGCTTTCCGAGTGCTCTCGAACAATTTTTCAAAGCTGCCTGTTCCGGAGGCGACGTTACGGGGGGAAATAGCGCTCCATCGGATTCCTAGCCTAGATACCGCGTCGTTTCGACCGGAGCCGCGATTAAATCGCCGAACCGCGTCGCCCCGGCTCGATTCCAAGTGTCCCGGCAAGCTGTTCTTAATCTCGGAACCCGATAGTCTCCGATTTCACCGGTTTTCCGCCGCTTTTACGGAGAGGAGGGGCTTGCGCGACAAGCCGCCCGGGCGACAGAGTTCGTAAATCGGGACGGTCCACGACGAATTTATCCAATTCCAAGCGGGCCCGGCGAGCGTTTAATATGCCTCGGGATGTGTCCACCTCCCCTTCGTCGCGTTTCCCTTCGATGTAGCCCAGGTAACCGGATACTTTGTGTGTCGCGCGCGCGCTCAGAGTCCGAGCCGATCCCGATAATTAATTGCACGGAATCCACGCGCGCGGTCTGCCTTCGCGAATCCTTTCGATTTCTTCTTCTTCTTTTCCGGCTGCCTCTTCTTCTCCTTCTCCTTCTTCTTCTTCTTCTTCTTCCTCCTCGATGCTTGTCGGACCGTCGCGATACCGATGGTTTCAGCCCGATACGCTTCGGACGAAACCGCTCCATCTTCGCGCGCGAGATAAAGATCGCGAATCTTGAGGAAGACGCGGACGCTCGCGTCCGTAGGGAGAGGAACGGCTCTCCTCGGTTTTTCGAGGAATATAGAGATTTCGTGGACTACGCCGGACGGTGTACACACCGGTCGACGGGTTATCGAGGCCCGAGATCGAGTACGTTAATCGGCGCCAATCAGCTCTCGCGGAGCTGGAGCGGAATGCCCTCCGCCGCGAGATCATGCATCCCACGGGCGTAAATCACCCGGTAATTCCATCGAGCGAAATTGAATGCACGCGCGACCCTGCGACGCGGAATGAAGCTGTCCGATGACGCAATTACGATCGCGACCGAGACCTCGCGAATCGAGGAACACCGGACCAAGTGGACGGAAGCGTAGAAACTTATTTATAAATTTGTAATCGCAAAATATTAAAGAAAACTCGACGCCCACTTTTACGCGAGACTAGTAATCCTACATTATAAAATGATAACGTAAAGTATAGGTGAGAGGTGGGGGAGCTTTTTATCGTTAGATGCCACGTTAGAGGAGAGGTGCCGGGTACAGGTCCCGTACGCGTCGCCTCGATCAAAATCCGATTAGAAAAATGTGGACGGGGTGGCCGTGTCGAAGCTGTCGGTGGTATCGGGCCCGTGTGCGTTCACGATACTTCTTGCACCGTTCAAAGACGTATAACGAGGCAGGCGTATAACGAGTTTCGCGGAAGACCGCGGCGCGGCGTCTCGGAATGGATTCCCGCGGCCATCAATTTCCACGTTTTACGTATCTCGCGTCTGCCGGCCTCTTCCGCGAATTCCATTATCCTCGTATATATCATCGAAGCGTGCGTCGCGTACGTTTCCCGGGTGACCCAGGACTACGGAGATCTCTGTGTAGAGAGGCTAGCCAACGAAACGCCCCGTATCTCTTCTTTATCCTCTTGGCTCGTTCTTCTTGCCAAGCTACGCAACGCTGTCTCCTCGGAACGGATAGAGAGATAGAGAGAGAGAGAAAGAGAGAGGCTTGGGCAAACGCGAACAGAAAACCAGAAGCGTCCTCGGCGAAGGCAGACCGGGTACGATGACTTTTCAACGGGGCTACCGGGGGAACAGCGGAGAAAGCGTCGTCGTCGTCGTCGTCGTCGTCGTCGTCCTCGTCGTCGTCGTTGTCGTCGGGTACTCTGTGTACCCGCGGGACAAACCTACCGACGGACAGACATACGTAGCTACATACGCGGTAACATAGGTATAGAAAGAGAGATATAGGGGCATGGGGAACGCGAGGGGGGCTGGGGTCGTGGCGAGGGGTGGGCGGGGAGGGAACCGCGGGCGGACAGTTTATGATACGGTACGACTTGAATACTCAAACGTGCCGCTAGTCGTGTCCTCTTCCTCCCGGCTCCTCCGCCTACCCGCCGCAACTTCGCTTTGCGCTGGCCACGACCTGTCTCTCTAACCGACTATCTGCATCGCGTCTTTAACTTTTCTGAGCGTAAGCGAGCCCGGACACACCGCACCGCACCGCACCGCAGGGGAAGCCAGCCGATTGAAAGGATACGACGAAAGGCCGAGGGACATCGGGAAATCGACGAGCCATAGAGAGGACCCTTCGCGACGATTCACCGAGTAATTACAAGGCGCGCGCGCTCGGATCGTCGGCGGGGTCTTAGGAAACCGCTGTTCCCCGGAAAAAAATCCGACGTTTATCCCTTCATTTAGAGAGGCCTGCGTCCGGGATCTGCTTAAAACCGATCCTCGGTTTCCTCGCGCGCAAAGACATTTGTATGAAATTGTACGCTGTATGAAAATGTGTTACTCGACAGCTCCGACAGCGGCAGCATTGCAGCGCCGCCATATTGGTTTATGATCGGAACGATCTGAATGGAAAAATGATGAAACCGTGCCTCTCCTTCGCGATCGTTGTTCTCGCGGATCCCCTGTGTCCCCGTCTAATAGATTAACCTTTCCAGCAGTAGGCACACTTCGAAAGACACGTGTAGCATACAGCAAAGGGCGGCCACATCTCATTAAGATGCTCCTGGCCGGGAATTACGGTACTTATCGATACTCGAACCGAAACCCGATCGCCCGTAGCAGACAATGCGACCTGGAGCTGCTAGCTCGAGCCTCTCGATTGATCTCCGTTCGTGTTTCTTTCTTCTGTCTCTTTTTCCCCTCTTCTGCGGTCCTCCTCTTGCTCTAGAACCACGCGTCCCCCTCACCCTTCTGGTTTCATCGAGTTCTCGTTATTCTTACCGTTTCTTCGTGCCCCCTCCCCCTCCCCGTACGCCTCTCGCGCGTCCTCCCGAGGCCGGTGCACGCGGCCACCGACTCTAATTAACGTTGACAGTAATTAACATAAATACCAGCCGCTTCCTTGCCAGCCGGAGCATCGAGTTCGCTCCGCGATCGTACCCCGGCCTTATCTCGCGAGTCCGTGCTAATCGTTCGGGCCTCTGCTCGCTTCTAGTCCGTTCCATTAGACTCACCTGGAAACACACAACGAAAGAAAGTTGCTTTAAAATCAGTCGCATTATCGGAACAGGAAAAACCGCGGCGCGGCAAGCCGTCGTCGCGTCGTCGCCGCGCTTAATGAAGACGCCTCGCGCAGTCTTCGCGAGAGAAGTCTGCGTCCGTGTAAGCACGTATTACGAGCCGCGCGAATCAGCGTTCTGTCCGATACGATATTTTTTCGCCGGGTCTCGTCTATCGACGATCACCAGCGGCCGATGGAATGGTGTGCTGCGCGCGCCACGACCCCAACCGGAAAATGTATAAATAAGGGATCCTCGGTGCAGACGCAGAAACGCTGCGCCGGGATAAATACGAACCGACACATCGGCCGCCGCGCCACGCCGCGCCGTTATATGCCGGCTAACACGACCGTTAAACAAACGCCGCGCGACCGTTCATGCCTCCGTCCAATCATCGATGTAACGTGTAAACATATTCCACGGTGTGTATCTAGATACGCACGGAACACAATTCGCGCGAGAACCCAGCCGCGAGCGAGCGAACCAGCGGATTTATCGCGCGAAACCGAGCAGACCCGACAAATCGACGCTGTCTCGTCCTCCTCCTTCTCCCCCTCCCTCCCTCAAGCCGAGGAATTCCCAACGTTCCCAGGGATATCGTTGACTTCCTGTGTTTCGGCAATTCGAGCCTTAACATCGTAGCTGAAATTCTACGGATCTGTCGAAGACGTTCCAATTGTTTATTCATACCGTAGTTAACCGTTTAACCGCGGGTGTGATTTATAAACCACATACTAAAATTATAGTCAGAGGCGGGTGTGATACATAAACAACAAACAAACAGCAGCTCAAAATCTTTTAAAATAGAATATCACTTCGGTAACGAAGTAAAAATGCATAAAATGAGGTTTTTGTTGACTACTCCCTCAATTTTTGATAGAACGTCATGCAAAAATTTGTGGTGATACTTCAGACGTGTACGAATACACGTGCAAAAGTTCAAGTTGCTAGGTCTGATGGTCTTCCTGCATTTAATTCCGAAATATGGAAAGGCTTGTCTAGAATGATAGTGGCACTACTCCAAACTCATACATATAAGTATACGAATAAAATGGATCTAAGAATATGTCAACGTATAAAAGTCAGTTTAATTACGCTTACTCGGCAGTATAGATTTTCCTAATTTAACGATGCATAAAGCGAACGAATCCTAGCAATATTCCCCCCTGCAGGATTCACCTCGGAGCCTCCTACTTGCGTCACGGATTATTCAATAACCGTTTAGATATCCATCGTCCGATAAAATAATCATTACTCCCGCAAAAAGTGTATTTCGTTCGTGTCTCGCCCGTTGACGAGGGGCGAGGTAACGAGTTTCACTTTGAGCCATCATTAAGATCGAATTGCGCGTCATTACGCAACTTCCCGTTTACATAAATTATTTCATAAAAATCCCCGTAACTAAAAGCATTCCGCTCGTAAACGCGAAACAAAAATATCGTTAACTTTTTCTGCCTAGCCTAGCGGTCTCCTCCCTTTACATTTTCACGTTCGCGTTTAATGCCGCAATAAATGCGCGCAGATAGCTTTACCCGGTCTAATTACGATAAAAGCGAAGCTCCTAACTTTTCGTTAAGCCGCGAAACAAAACCGCCTCGGCGAGAGTAAAATCCCAGTTCTAATCTGGCGGAGCGAGGCGTGTTTAATTAATAAACACATCCACCGAGGAGTTTATCAATCCCACGCCTGCGGGATTCCTCGGGTATTTTTTGAACCGGCAGGAACCATCGATATCGGTTATCAGGCGCGAGACTCGTTTCGCCGAGTCGAGATTGCGGTAATGGACGAGGAAATTGGGCGGTATCGCTTGTAATCCCGGTTATCGCTTAAAAACTGGTTCCGTGGCTGAAGAAGAGGGTTTGCCTTATTGAGTCGCAAGGGCCTGCTGCGCAACCTTGTCGTCCCTGCTCCTCCGCTGACTAGACCTAGAATACATCAGCGTCCCGCGCGCCCGCGCGGAATTCAAGTTTTCTACGGCGATCGGATCGGAAGCGGACGAGAAAGGGACGTGCAACGAGGGACAAGGCGAAGAAGGAGAGAGAGAGAGAGGACAAGGGAGAAGCAAAGTATAGTCGGCTGAGAAGAAGCCAGCATTCGAGGCCGTCCACGTAGTGGCTCTAACACGGCTCATTAGCCTACAGCGTCGCTAATGAAAGCTCGTTACCCGGGTGCATGCATGCCGAGGCCAGAAAAAGAAGAGTGGGAGAGGCGGGAGAGGAGACAACCGAGGGACGAAGAACACGGGTGGGGAATCCCTCCCGGTGTATTTTGCGCCCGGTGACTTAGTATTCGCAGGCCGCCCCCGCGAGCACCGTCGACGAGAGGAGAGAGCTGCTTTAAAGCGGCCGCTGCGCTGACGGCCCCCGTGTGTACCGGCTACATGCGCAACCAGCTGAAACAGAGAGAGAGAGAGAGCGAGAGAAATAGGGAGAGAGAGAGAGAGAGAGAGAGAAAGAGGGAGCACCACCTTATCTGGAACCGCGGATCTAAGTTGATTGGGTGTGAGGTACAAGGCACTCTCTCGCGCCCTACGTCGGAGAACCGAACAAGGCCGAGGACGCGCTAACCTTCGACCAGCTTTCCCTCTCTCCTCTCCTCTCCTCTCCTCCTCGCCGAATTTATTATCCACCACGTGAACCTCGGGACTCTGTGACCCGAATTCCCGAAATCGAAGGAAGAGCTTTCGGAGGCTCGAGACTCTGTAATTTTCGATGGAGAACAATTGATTTGAGGGTGCGAGAAAAATCAACGTGACAGAGTAGATCTTCCCGATCTGAGTGAAAGAAGATTCAACTTGACACAGTCAACAGTTTCGGAGATAAAAATTCATGAGTGCCAGCGAACTCCTAGGGAAGCAAGGATTTTGTTAAATTGACGAAACAAATCGGAATCCTGCGAAGCGATGACTCAAAGTCTACCTAATTTTCCATGAGCTATAACGTAGTCAATTCTCGCAATCATATCGCTTGGTACTGATCGCAGTATTTGAAAATTATGAATAATACATAGCACAGGTCAGAATCCTGGGAACTGATGACTCAAAGTCCCCCTAATTTTCCACGGAGGAGCCCCCGAGGGTTGGTTCGGCCAATTTGTACTTCTCGCCGACTAATCGCGACGCGTCTAGATTGCTCGGATCTGATATCCAGCAACGCGTGTGGAAGGCGTAAATTCCTCTGGTAGGGAGAACACAGCGGAACGTTGTAGAATGGACGGGATTCGGGTCGAGGAGGCTCCGAAAAAGCGAAAAGAGGACGGAAGCACAGAAGTTTGGCGTCGCCGGTGGTAGAAGGGCGTGGCGACCGGTAAAAGCTTCGTTACCCCTAATGCCGATCCCCGCTGGATGAAAGGAGCCGACAACTGGTTGGAGGGGGTGGCCGCGGATGGCACCTCTTTGCACCTCTGCCGCTTTATGACCGCTAAGTGTACCCAAATCCCATTCCGCGCCATAAAATCCTTAGAGGCTGCGTCGTTCGCGCGGCAGGAGGCACCCTGACCACGGGACCCTTCGATTCCAATGCGCCTACACCGTACGGGAGAATTTCTATGGCGACTCTCGAGTCACGGGATGACGCGATCGCGCGATGGAGACGTGCGCTGACGGCTAATTGCTCGGGGACTCGACGTTCAAGGTCCTGAAGTCGACGTTCGTTGGTTTCGATATGATTCTTGATGGTCCAATTCTTCGGATTGATCGTCGAGACAATTTTTACTCTTATCTATCGACGAGATCATCTAATTACATCAGGAAAGGAAGAAGACTGTATTAATCCCTGGGTGGCGGACGCCGGGTCTGTTTCGACCCGGAGCAGGAAATGTTCGCCCGATTTTTCCAACTAGAAACGACCAGATATTATTATTAGTAGTTAAGTCAAGTTTGTATTAAATCCTGTAAGGCAGGATTAACGTCGGTCCGAATGAAGCGGATTCGAAAATATGTAGGAGATAGCAGATCTGTGGGCAGTGCATTAGCATTTCAGTGCATCTAACTGTGCCGGGCAATCGTTAAATGTATCCGCCGATCATCGACCAGTGCGCGATCGACATATTCCTTTATTTCTGGTCTACTTCTCCTGATGTATTTATTAGATTCTAGTCAATATCGGCACATAATCTTCAACGAGCCTTCGAACCGCGTCTGTGCGAGGTTCTACGTGTCGAGCGATGCGATTATAAAAATGGTTATGGTAGAATTTTCAACGTGGATTCCTGTTCCGAAGCTTCTGTGTATCCTCGTTACCAGGGGAAAATGTCTTTCACTGTCAGACAGACAGACAAAATGTAAAAATTCAATTACTGAATTGCTGCACAAAAATACAGTGACTTCCATTAAATGAGACATTGAAAGATACGTTTGGGGGTGAGATCCAATGGTTGATTCCAAATTTTGGGATGACATCCAGCCGTAAAACATATCCATGTTAAAAACAGCAACCACCCAATAAAAAGGACCACTACCCTTCAACAGCCCCACCACCAGCCTCGTCCCCCTTCGCTACATCTAAAACCTCGATACTCCTGGCAACATTACCGATCGTATCCTCGGCCGTCCGCAGAAAATACGCATTCCGCGAAAACTGAATTCCACCGCGAGATCCCGCTACGATAATGGCGGCCACCCCCGGGGTTCCGCGATCGCGCGACCACTTTGGTATCCGGCGATTACTTAAAATCGGCCGCGATCAACGCCTCGTTAACCCACTTTTTGCGGACGTTTCCTTTGCCAAGTTTTTTGCGCGGTCCGAGACCCCGGGACCCACCGCGCCGGCTCGCGAAAGATCGAAGGGGTTAAGAGGAAAAAAATCGGCGTGGCTCTTTCTCTCGAGTCGGCTGGATCGACGAGCTGCAACGACACACACGCGGGGCTGGCTCTCCTCCGCGGTATCGTTGTTGGAAGCTGAGAGAGAGAGAGAGAGAGAGAGAGGAAGGAATCGGGACGATAGAGGGGAGATGAGAAAACGGTCCCGGGCAGCCAACGTCCGATCATTCTCTCTCTCTCTCTCTCTCACTCTCGGCCGGCCATCCGACGTTATTAGCTCGGCGAATCGCGCGCGGCTTCTACGCCATATCCCCGAGCTCCCACCATATTATTACGCGCAAAATGGCTCATTATTATCATTATTATTTCATATTTCCTGCGCTTCGCCGTGGCCCTCGAAAAAGCAAAAAGCCAGCGAAATTAATATAAATAAAAGCTCTGGACCCGAACGGCTCTTGATATAAGAAGGACCAGAGGAGCGGGTGATGCCCGAAGATGCCGAAACGCGGCTTCGGGACGAGCAGCTTCGGCAACAGCCTCGAAATACGCGAGAGGAGACGAGAAAAAGATAGAGAGAGAGAGACAGAGAGAAAAGGATCCTGAAGAGAAAGAGGATGACGGTGGGACACACGTGTGTATGGGAGACCGTGAGCAGAGGGAGAAGGAGGAGGTGGGAATCCAAAGACGCCCCGGACGTATCGTTAGTCCGGGATGCCTAGGATGGAACAGAGAGAGACAGGTGATAGCCAGAGAGTGTGGTGGTAGTGGCGGCGGGGAAGGGCGAGGGACGACCGGTATTAACAATAATTATTGGTTCGAGCCTCTTCTCTCCGTCCGCGATCTTTCGAATCTCAAGATCACGAGTGAGATCAATTATGTCCGTCTGATTAGCCCAAGCCTCCGATCGGTATATAGACGCGCGTATAATACGAATACGGGGCCTCGCCGACGTTCTCTCTATCGGTGCCACGGTAAACTCATTTCCTCTCGTTCCTTCTCGTCCCTTCTTCGTCTCGCCAACCGCTCCACGAGACGTTCGCGTCTTCCTCGTCGGGAACCCCTGTCGACGTCATTATGCGGAGCACCGCCGTTTATAAGGACTTACCCGCACCCCCCCCCCCCCCGTCACTTTTACTCGACGCCCGGTAAACAACGATCGTGGGTAAATTCTTTCGCGATACCGCACCACCGTGCCGAGGCGTTTCGCGCGTATCGACCGATTAATCTTCGGACCCGCGACGCGGAATCCCTCGTTAGCGTCGCGACGCTGCGAGGCGCCAACGTCCGGCACGGTGTTTCATTTTTCATGGTAGAATTGGGTGACGTTCAGTCACGGTTGCGTACAAGAGGACATCGGCTCGGTTATTTTCAGGGTGAAATACGTATTTGACATGAAAAACAAAAATACTTTCAGAGATTATTTCGGAAATGATGTTATTTTGAATAATTTGACATATCTATTTGTTTTTGTATTAGTGGAGATACTATTTCAAATATTAGTGAATCTCCCAAGCATATGAAATACGTATGTATTTCAATTGAAATATATTTAATCTTAATCATCACCATGCGATTCCTTCTGATGGGAACGGTAGCTACCCGAGTGAACGGTGTCAAAGCCGAACAGATCAAATGCAAAATAGTGGAGTCAGTAATTAAAAAAAGAAGAAATAAATAATTTTCATTTTACATAGAAATGGTGCTAGAAGCCACAAGGATGAAATAGTAAAATTGCCGAGAGACAAGTTTATACGCCAGCATCAATATTCACGGCGAAGGCTATTCCGCGCACGCTCGCAAACCACAGGGACCGCAGCGCGATCCCTAAAAAATCGTTGTCCACGCCTAATTGCGAGTTCACAGAGGCGGCGTTTCCCGCAAATTGCAAGGCTCCCGGGAAATTACTTCATACGCGGATCGCATCTCGCATCGCGGTCGAGCCGCGGGGGCCTCGGCACGTTAATTGCCCCGGCCGAGGAAGAAGTCCTCTTATCAGCATCCGCGAAGGTCGTTCGCTGAAATTCTGGCGGTCCGAGAGCACGATAACGTTTCGCGGAACTGTTGTACGATCGCGTCGAAGATTCAGGTTCGGGTGCACCGTCGATCGTATGAAAAATCGGATAAACGGTGTTTCGGATCAGAGTGGGAGGGAATATGGTGGAAGTAGGCGAGCTATGGGCCCGATCCACGCGAACCACCGCACCGGTGCTTCCCCTGTGCGCGATAATGACACGGGGCGGTGCCGGCTCGTAAACTATCGCCCGACGAAATTTATGGGGGTAAGGTGGATGCCTTTTACTTTGCAAACTACCTTCCTACCGCGCTCTCTCGTCTACGATACGCACCTACACCTAGCGTGCGTGCCTGCCACCGGGTTATCGGCCTGAGAGCCAACCAGCCTGGAGTCAGGGGTGCTCTTCGGCCGAGGATGTTGCACCCTGCTCGAACAACCGTAACACGAACAATTATTGCGAAATGAAACTTCGTTCATAATTTTTTCAATGTTAAAAAATCGATTTGTCCGCGCGACAAAGTAGACCTCGATTGGAAGAAAAAAAAATTCGACTCGATACAACGAATAGTTCCAAAGATAAAAATTCACAAGTGCTCCTGTAAAATCGAATGGGAAGATGGTTGAATAGGTTCCTGAAGAACTTTGAAGTCTGCGAAACGACGACTCAGAGTGCACCTAATTTTCCGTGAACTATACCGCGTTCAACAAGATCCTCCCGGGAGCCCTGCCCCGTGTAGAATTTCTTCGACATCGCTAGTTAGCGTCGACAACGATACGATGAATGTTTTGCGTAGTGATTCCGGTGATGTTGGGTTTCAGGTTTGCGCGAATTGCGCGCGCGGGAAAGAAGCGCGCTCCGCGGCAATAAATCAGCGAACGGCTTAAGCGATCTCGTAATGAGGAAATCCGCAAGAAGCTGGTACCGTCGCGTCAGCGCAGCGTCGTCGTCGCGGTGGTGAGCAGAAAAATCGCAAAAAGCATAGCGCTTGTCGCGAACACGGCCGAAACTTCGTGGCTAACAGCCGCGAAGGCTCTCGGCGAAGTCTCTCGGGTGCTGGTTGACCTAACCGATTCGTTTCATCGTTATTTCGCGGCGCGGCGCGGCTTCCACGTTCGAGGCATTAAACGGGACGGTGCCGGTATCGGATATCCCGCGGAGCGGTCGATACCTTAATATCCCGGCCGTTTCGTTCCTTCGTTTCTTCCTCGGGCCTCTCGCCATTTTTATTCGTTCTCTTTTCCGACGAGGAGAGGGAGAGACAGAGAGAGAGAGAGAGAAATCAGGGGGAGGGGAGAGAGACCAGCGCGCCCCGGTCGAGACGCTCTCTTTTTCTCGAGCGTATTAATTTTTGCACGCCACTTTGAAAGTTCCACGAGAAAATTATTACTTGAAGATGGCGCGGCGCGGGGTCGGGAACGGGCTCCAGTGGGATACGTCCCATCCAGCGGATAATTTTCTTAAACTCATTCCGCGTCAGTCCGCGTCCGGTGTAATCAAGTCGTCATGCTGCAACGTTGCCTATTACGCGTTTCTTTACTTTGTGCCGCGGATGGAAATTTTGTGGTTTCGATGGGGGACACGCTGTACCCTCCCATTTTTCGTGGCGCGGGACCCCGCGCACCCCGTTGAACCCCATAGACCACGTCTCGCGCAGATACTTCTATCTTGCGGTGACGTGGGTATGCGTTTTCAACGATTCACAGTTGTAACAGGCTTGGAACAATTCGACACGCCTGCTGCATTCACCTGGCCACGCCCACTCAGGGCAATCTACACGGAAGTAACAAAAGTCTTCTGTCTTAGCAAGGGGAGAATTAAGAGTACCGAAACATTGTGATTATCGGAATTAGATTTTTGGGGGATCAGCCACGCCTACGTGGAACACTTGGCCACGCCCCTTAGGGTAATCTACACGGAAGTAGCAAAAGTCTTCTGTCTTGGAAAGGGGAGAAATGAAAGTACAGAAACATTTTGGTCATCAGAATTAGATTTTTGAAGGATTAACCACGCCTACGTGGAACACTTGGTCACGCCCCTTAGGGTAATCCACGCGGAAATAGCAAAACTATTCTGTCCTAGAGAGGAAGCGATTCAGACTACAGAAGTAGATTTTCAGAGGATTAGCCACGCCCACGACGATCTACGCATAACTGACGAACTACACGCTATCTCGAAATGACCGATGGAACTCCATTTGCTTTTGCTCGAAGACACTTCTGTGTCTACCCTACATTCTTACGGTGACGTAGGTATGCGTGGTCACGTCAGAACAAGCAGTTGCCGCTTCTTTTTCACGGGCTGACATCCTTCGAATCCTCGAGTCATCGTCTGATGTCTCCACGCTTCCACATTCCTGCGGAGCTATCCATAAACGCGCGCCGCGACATCATTCAACGAGAAACAGGCTACAGTAATCCACATTTGGATATTCGAACATCGTTCTCCCTCCTCAGCGTGATATGGACGGATGCTGGAAGGTGGGGGACGCGGTTTTTTATTGGCCGGTGATGTGCAGTGGGCGGGGCCGAACGGGACGCTAACGAGGAAAACTGGATTTTGTCGGTCTAATGGCTCGAAAATGACTTCCAGGTTACTTCTGCTTATGGCACTTGTTATCTAGCGTGTTGCGGGACTCGTTAGCTTCTTGCTGGTTCATTATGAGTGGTGGACGTGTCGATGCGAGACATAATGAACCCCGGCGGGGCGTGGGCCAGTCGATCAACGAGCGGAAAATCTTGTCTTAGAAAAGACGTCTTACATTCCGGAACATAATTGTATTAACAATCTGTCTGACTAGAGTACCCCTGTACGTCATTTTGCTGTGTTCTCATGAGGATCAGCGATTTCCTATTCTTCGAGCTTCGAGCCTGTCACCTTCTGACCCGTTTCCGGTTACCCGACCTTCTTCCCATTACTGTTTCGCGTAACTGTGGAGGCTCCAGCAAGAGAGGATCTCCTCCCGTCGTCGCTCCTCGCAAGGTGGAGACACAATCCCTCTCGCAGTTGGTATCGCCGTTTCATTCACGGTGACCGGCATTCTTACGAGAGCAACTTGTCACCGAGTCGATATGTCTCGCGGCTGTGCAGGCCCCGTAGAAAGAAAGGGGACCCAGGCAAGGTCTAGAGCCAACGAACAAGTGACTCTATCTGCACGCTAGTAGGACATATCGGATTACGTGTTTCGCATCGGACCGAGAGAACCACGGGACCAACGAGATCGGTCGAGACGCGAGGATCTCGATTCGAAAGAGGCTCTCTCCTTTTGCTGGCTAGAGGATGGAATAATTATAGACTAAGTGTGTGTGTGTGAGAGAGAGGGAGGGAGAGGGCCCGGTTGGGACCGTGCCCCGACGAATATCGAATTTCCTAGCGGGGCCCCTTAGCGACGATATTTTTTTCCGACGATTGAACCTTTATTTCGGTGTCCCCCGGCGTGACACGACAGTGGACCAGGGGCCCACACCTCGCACAGGTGAGAACGTGAGCGCCTCTTGTTGGGGGACTAGAGCTCCATGGCTCGCTCCTCGTCCGCGGCTTTTTCGCCCTATCCCGTTGTTTTTTTTTTTTGCACCTCTGTTTTGATCACTTGGACAATCGTGCATTTTTTTCAGGCATCGAACGAGTACCCGAGATCGTACGAGCGAGCTGCAACGTGCAGCAGGGTTGCGCTCGGAACGAGTCTAAACGTGTCATTCGGGACTGTTCTGCGTTTCGCAGAGTCATGCTCGCCGGGGCTAATGGGCTTTTTATTGCACTGTTACCGGGAGCGAGGGAATGCTTTCTCCTTCTGATCTGTTTTAAATGATCCGTAAAAATAGTTGTTAATTTTGCTCTCGAAGGTTTAACAAGATTTTAATTTGTTGAATCTTTCGCAACCGAGTTGCCGATCCGAAAACTGAAAAACGAAGATCAAAATCAGTCTCTCGGTGGTTTTCTCGCGAGGAATTTCGCGCCTATCGTTCTCCCTCCGTGGTTCACCCTTCCGTGAGGTCTTTTAGCGAGGGAGGTTATCCTCGGAACCTCGTGAGGTTATCATTTACACGAGTTCCAGCTCGACTCGGCTGGAATCGAGGTTCTATCCCCTGACCGGTCTGACGTATTTATCTGGTTCCCGCCTCTATGAGAATTTCCATCCTTGTTTTTGTTTCTTCTTTCTCTACGTCGTGGCTCGGCATCGTCGGTATCACCGTATACTATACTTCCACCGTACACTCTCTCCGCGCGCGAGTAGTATACGCGATACAGGGAGAACGAGGTATGCATTCTCTCCCCTCGTCCCTATTGATCGGCGCACCAGAGGAGCGGTGCCTTGCGTATATAACGTAATAGCAATTTAATCAATAAAATAAGAGAACCGCTTTCGTTCGAGCACAGCGCGCTGGCCCTCCGAGACTCTGCAATAATTACAACAGAGAATTATGAGCGGCTATACTTGATTGGATCTATACGCGCCTCTCTTCCTACCCTTCTTCGATCCCCTCTTCTAGTTTCTCCGGTTTTCTTCGCGCGGCCAACGAGAAAACGAGAGAACCGATATTATCTACCGGGCGAATCCCGTTCGCTCCGCTTCATTAACCTTGGGAAACCTCCGATTCTAATGAACCTGTCAAATAATTCTTATTTTAACCGAGAGAAAAACCTTTCCCCGGTGATAGAAGATAAAGCCCTGAGATCTAAGCAAACGGGAACTGTAGGGTCTAAGAAAATCGAATATCCCCACCACTGAGGGGCGGTGGGCGTAACTCGTAAGGTGCAGAGTAGCTCCGCCTATACCGGTATGAACCACTACTGATACAATTAGTTTTCTACGTTCGGCGAGGTCGGATAATAGAAACACAGGATCTAAGAACAAGCTCCGATCCGAGAGTTTTTCTTAGATCAAGGCTGTACTGTATATGAAAATCGCAAGAGTCCAGGCGGAATAATTTATGCTCTGCTCTCTCCTCTCGCTATCTATTATACTCTCTGCTCGCTTATTCTTCTTTGCCATGCGCCTGCGCGTGTACACGCACGTCGATCCACGCGATAAAGATATCCTTTTAAAAACCCGGCTCCGACATCGTTGTGTGTACCCGGTCGTTTCGGAGAAGTTGCAACGAAGTTGTTCGCCGTTCTAACGAGAAGACAAGCTGTTCGCGACGTTGCGGAAGACGCGCATAATCTCGCGGGGATTTTGCGAGGATACAAGGAAATAAGGGAATCGCGCATAAGGGCGATGACTCCCCGGCAAGCTAATGAATCCGGCCATCGTGGAACGAGGAAGAACGGCCGGAGTCGGGTTTAATCAATATTCAAGTCGTGATTTTGATTATAATTAAACAATAACGACGGAATTATGATTTATTACGGGTAATTACTGGTTGCCGGTTAAATCGAGACCCGCTTATTCCGGCTGTAAGCCAGTCGAACGTCTCTCTGTGTTTCTCTGCCTATCCGTTCATCCTCCATTCCCCCGTCCGTACGGCCGCGTCCGAGCGATCGAGAAATCGCTGACGCTACGCGCTCGATCACGAACAGAGAGGAGACGCGAGATTTACGGCCTTGACGAGGTCAATTGCAAATTCCCCTCCAGTGGAAACCGAACAAAAGAGTCCTTGCTCTCCTCTCGCTCTCGTGAAATTCGACGATCCGCCGTCGATCGCACGATGCGCGAGGAAATACGCTGGATCTCGTTCGCGCATTTCGTACCGGCTTGGAAAAATTGTGAAAATCGTAAATTTTCGTGTTGCTCGATTTTTATCGGAGATCGCGTTTAACAGTAAATACGTAATCCTGTTGTTTGGTCCTGATTATAATAAATAGAATTATTAAAATTATGAAGAAATTCTAACATTAATTTAGAAAATTTTTATTCCGCAGAAAGACCACTCTCGCAGGTTAGAACGATAGAAGAACGAATCGACTATAAATTCGCAAGAAGGTTTCACATCGAAGATCAGCAGCGCGCAACATCTGCAGAGCGCAAGCGGGAGCGGCGCGGCCTATTTCCTACGGAGATTAGATCGCCGATCGGAAGCGAACAGACCGGGCGTTTCACCGGGAATCGTTATTCCGGTTTGTGCGGTAATCATAAATCCCCGGACAATTAATTTAACGGGTGTGTATCGCGGCATTAATTACAGGCATTGCGTTATCACGGCCGCGTATCTGTCTGGCGGATGCGAAGGACCAGCTGCAACTAGAACGATCCCGACCGATAACGCTTTGGAATCAGATAGGGAAAGACGCGCGCGGCAGGTAGAGGCCCGGCGGCGTGGCGCGGCGCGGCGCTGCAACGCGATGCACCGCGATGCACCGTGACCGGCATAGAAACGCCATTGTCCTCGGAACACGCTCGATTCGGACCTGTTCAAACAGCGTGCGCACCGTGCGCCACGGCCACTGATGCAACGCACTAGACCGCATTAATCTACATATATCCGGGGCGAGGGGCACTTTTATTTGATCCTTAATTGTACGTGTACCGAGCCGGAATGGTACTTAGCGAAAAATATATAGGCATTATATGTCAGAAAACGAGTCATAACTGGTACTTATGCTAACCGCCGGGATAGGAGGCCCATGCTTGTATAAATACGCTACATCGCGGGCCCCGATACCAGACAGAAGATAGGAAAACGAGCCAGTCCTACCACGTAGACCTCATCGTTCCTCTTCCAGGCTCTTCTGCGCGGCTCTCCGAACATTGTTAATTATGATATTACCGGTTAATTAACGATCCGGCCCGGGGAATCGACGTGATGGTACCCCGCGACTTCGATCACGAGCTCGTAAGCTAGGATGCTAATGCGCTAACCGTGAGATTTGTCGGCGATGTACGCGAAACGCGTTGTTACCGGTCGCAGAAATATTGCACAGATTTATCAAACAAATGTAGAGCTTGCCACACAATTTTCTGACACATTTTATCCCTGAAAATAACGCCAGATTTATCACGATTTTCAGAGCACGGGTAGTGGACGGGTGTAGCGATTAGCCACGCCCATTTAGGAACCTTAGCCACGCCTCCCACGGGGCAACCCACACGAAAACAGTAAGATAGACAATCTACTGTCTTGAAAAGAGGAACAATCTCGAGTTGGAGAAAGACTCTCATGGCAGAATTTTCAAATATAGAATTGGGAGGGTACTTGCTCACTACCGTGAGCACTTAGCCACGCCCATTTAGACGCACAGTAAGCTCAGGCGCGGAATAAATGCAGAAAATGTATTTATTATTAATCTATTAACGGTGCTACGAACTAGTTTCGATCCGGAAAGGATGAAAAGAACCTCGTTGGGAGCGATTCGTTCGTCGTTACGAGTGTCACCGATGATCGACCACCGCGGCGATCGAGAAGGGGAGACGGGACTCTGGCCTCGGTGAGAATGCAAATAGACTGGAGCAAACGCGCGGATGGGTTCCAGTTTATCTGGACTACTGGGACAAGCCGCGTTTCCAGAGTTTCGCCGGCTCTTTGCGGATCCCGGAGCCGGTGCGGAGCAAACGAATGGACTCGTTTGTCGTCTGGCCGAGAATCCCATCCGGCGGCGCGGCACGGCGCGGGCAGACCGGCACCGTTTTCCATTAGCAGAAACGAGTCGCGGTTTATTAAAACGTTCTCTTCCGACCAAAGACGGCGGTGCAGCGCGGTGCGGCGCGGCGCGGCGGGTCGCGTCTCAGTGCAAAAGAGAAAAAAGAAAGAAAATCGGGCACGATCTGGGTGCTCGCACTGCCTTGCGCTGCGCGGCCAATTTGGAGCGTGGTTCTTGAGAGCGAGGAGGGAATTACACGCGGTATTAGGCTCTCTTAATTACCTCGTCCACGATCCCCGGGTCCGGTCCACGGATGGAAAAACCGTCGGGTACGTGCCGGTACCGTTGGGAAACAGCGTAAGGTTAATTAGCCGGCGGGAGGGGAACGATGGAAGCGGTCAGCGCAGCGTCGTCCCGGGCAGGCCTTGACTATTCGCAACTACGGGACAGAACAGCCGTATCCTTTACGGTCGAACTAATTGACTCGCGGTGCACCGGCACGAGTTATGTCACTATTTATACACGGAGTTCGATCCGGACAAGTGTACACACGCATCTGTTGGCCGGGGCCTAACCGGGGCAGGGAGGGCGTGTTGCGATAATAAACGGGCAGCGTTTCATTAGCGGTCGCTAATACCGTACACGCCGGTTCAGCATAGCGTAACTATCACCGGTTGTAATACACATGCGCTCGCTGATAGCGCCACGAGCAACCGACCATTAAGAATGCTCACGAGAAATAGCGACGTTCGTTAGTCGAGAAGGCTGGAGCGACCGCGATGCAACCGGTGTGACGCGAGCTGCTCACAGCTCCGCAGATACTGCGCTCCCGATCGACGCTCTGATATCGAACCGATCGACGAATCCCCGACCGGCCAGGAACACGAACGGTTACCAGTCGAATGTCCTGCCCACTGTGGCATTCGTTCCCAGCGGCTGGATTAGACGAGCATTGCCCGTGAAGCACTGCCCGGGCCCATCCGGGGCAACCAAGCCACGCCCAAACGCGGAAATGCCCGCGAACCGGGGCAAAGTGATTCCGTGGCGAGATAGTGTTGCGTAAATTGTGGTCTTCTGTGTGAGACTTTTCGCAGGTACAGAGTTGCAGCAGGGCGTGGACAATTAGCAACGCCTACTTAAACCTATTAGCCACGCCTACTTAGAGCAATGAACATAGATAATGGCAAGATTCCCAATCGTGTGTGGGGTGTGGAAGTCCAAATTCTTTCGGAATGCCCCCAGCGGCTACGAACGCCGATAATGAGCAAAGAGACGTTTTTCCGGTCGTTCTTCAAGGGACGGTGGCATGAGCGTCGCCAGGTTCGTTTCTAGCCAGTGAACGCGGCGCGGCGCGCGAAACGACCGCATAATTCTTAATTGCAACGTCCCGCGTCTCCCGGTACGACGACCAGAGGAATCTCAACACCCTCCGTGGCTGCGAAAAGATCGCCTCGCTAAAAACGCTTTATTAACCCGCAAACAAGTTTATACCCGGCCATTATCCGCGTTACACAGGCCCACGGTCTCTGTGGGACACAGCGTTAGGCTCGCCGTCGAACCGGCCGGCATAAATCGACGGTGCAACGGATCGTGACTCGTAACCGAAGGAAGCGCCTCCCTTTCCCGCTTAGCCCGGTACGGCACCGCGAAGCTAATTGACTCGTGCTACGTTGCCCGGGAGTTATGTCACTATTCGCACCGTGACGCGGGTCTCTCGGCGAGGAGCATCCGTGTGCGCCTCCGTTCGTCCGTTCCGCTGCTGATTCCTTTCGTGTACGCGACCCTCGCGAGCCTAGCAAACTTTTGGGAAACCCTCCTTCTTTGGACGGCGAAGGATCCGAAAGAAGCCGCGCCTCTCATCTTCGAAAATTACCCCCGGGGAAAGGGGTGTGGCTACTAGAATTTAGGCAGTGGGCGGGGCTTATCGAAGGCCCGGGGCGTGGTCGCCAGGCTCCGAACGACGGTGGGGATGATTGAACGCCAGTGAAACCGAGATTCCTTCGCGAAATGAACTTATCGTCTCTGGACAGTACATGTGCCAGCCAATATGGAGCTTGTACGTGTCAGGGGGCGGGGCTACTAGCTGTTTAAGAGTAGGAGGAGGTTTTTTACAATCAACGAGACTCGTCGTTGTTATCTGAGGAGTTTCTCGCCGCTCCACAGCAGACGTTCGGGGCCGCTGACGACTTTCCACGTGACAGTGGGCGGGGCTACGAGCTTTCGAGGGGTCATTTCTGAGCGAGCTTTCCGTATCTGCACAGTAGATCGAGGTTCTCGAGCACTTCGAATATCGACGAACACGCAGGAAAACGGGCTTGAATATGATGTTACGGGAGGCGAACGACGAGGAAGAGGAAAGAGGGCGCGGACGATAGACGAGGATCGCGGTGAACCGAAAGGAGGAAGAGGTCGCCGAGACGAAGGGGCGAGAAGGGATCAAAATTACCCGACGCGAAATTCCTCGCTACCAATCAGCGCGGAGATAATTAAACGAGGGGAGGGTACACGGCGTTCTCCGGGTGGAGGGTGTAAGGGGTGGGAAGTATCGGGGAGGAAAAAGGGGGGAAGAAGAGGAAGATAGGATCGGGTAGGAGGGGCAGGCGTGGCTCTTCTCGAGGATGATGGAAGCACCGGTAACCGGCGGAGAACGACGATGAGCCCGTATAAAACGTGCAACAGCCGTGGCGGAGGGTCGGGGGGAGTGGAGGGGCGGGGAGGAGGGGAAGTAGAAGGCGGAAAAGAAGAGTACGAGGAAGAAAAGGAGGAGGACGATGACGATAATGTATATAATAACACGCAACGTAGCAGCGAGCCCGGGTAGGCGTTGCTCTCTTTCTAGAGCAGGGATAAGGGGGCGACGTGCAAGTTGCGTAAGAAGCATCGAGACGACGACGACGACCACGACGACGACGACGACGACGTCCTCACCGTGTGCAGGCTGTGGGTCGCGACGATCCGCTCTGCTCCGCTCTGCTCCGCTTCGCTCGCGGTCGAACCTGTTCCGTTTGTCTCGGAGCGCTCTCGATTTATTCCTAGCGGAGCATGTTCGCAATACGTGCTCGCTTAGAGGGCTCTCTATCTCGTTCACCGATGCCCAGGCCGGAGCTGCCTAGCCTATCGGACGCGGACGGTACACCGCGGAGCACACGCGATCGAAATAATAAAACACGACCCTAGACCAGGAAAATCCGCGCAACCTAAAATGATGCGAGATAGCAAACGAGAATTAATTGAACATGCGATGCCGTCGTACCTCTTATCGGTGCGACCATTTGTCTGGAAATTAATTAATAAGCCCCGGCCCCGTTCCGCCGCTAATTAGCCCCCGGATGTACTAGAATCTTTATTACCGGCCAACTCGAAATCTCGTCTTCCGTGGACTACTAGCCGCTCTCCGAGAAGATCGCGAGAGAAGGAATCCAGATAGAGAGAGAGAGAGAGAGAGAGAGAGAGAGAGAGAGTCGAGGATACACACGCGGTCAGGTACAAACGGCCCCTTCACAAATGGGATGCGCTCCTCTCGGCCAGAAGAAACGTTTCATGTTTCCGTCGACGTTCGACGGTGACTCGATCGCCGGCACGCCGCGGCAGTCGGCCTCTGTCTTTTCTCGACAAACACGCCTAAAAGCCCAAATATTTGAGCCCGTACCCGTCCGCCGTTGTAAACACGGAACGAACCGGACCGGACCGAGTTTCCCTTTTTGCGGGGACCGGGACCCAGGCGAACCATCGTCAACCACGGTCGCAAACCCTCGCGAACGCTGCGCTCTACCGATCCGTTGACACGGGCGGGCAGCCTGCTCGATAAACACACGATCTACGAACACACCGGTGTTGGCTTAGGCCAGGATCGACGCGTTACGGTACGGCGCCATTTGCGTGGCTCGGCGTGGACATCGATTCTACTCGGTCCTGTTAATGTTCCGAAGCGGAATGAGGGGCCGGTGCTCCAGCAAAATTCTGATCGAACATCCTAGTAATGGACTATGATCCGGAAGAATTTTTGTCCCAATATTTAAGGACAAGGGTGTGCACCTTCAGTTCTAGGATCGGGTGGCTGCTGTTCTTTCGTCGGAAACGCGTTGACGCGCAGAGCCTGTCGACTTGGAGATCAACGGACAGGGTAGCCTCGCTGCGGGAGAAGCAACGAGAAAATCCAAGCACGTTCGGCAATCGTGGCACGACGCCGGGTACACGTACCTCGCTGGTTTTTACACGGCCAGGGTTTATGATACCGTCGACGTTGGACATTTTCTACGGAATAGTAAGGAGAAAGCGGCTTCGCGCGAAGGTCACGGTATCACGGTTCATTGAATCTGTTACGATGTTGACTATTACCAGTGGTAAAAGAAGTTGCACAATTGCCTCCCAGAGGAAATAAACTTTACTACTCGAAGAGAGCGATTTCGGGAAGCTTCCATGAGAATCGAGGAACCACGATCGGTGGTAGGCGTGAAAGATCGGTGGCCGGACGATTCTCTTACGGTGAGACGTGGAATTCCAGAGAGATAAGGTGGGGAGGGAGGGTGGGGGGGCACGGCCGAAGAGCGCCGGGATATTTCAATTCGGTGCCGTTTATCTCGGCCGGCCGTTGACTCGGCCGAGAAAAAGAAGCGTTAAAAAGGGCTTTAACGTAATTACCGACAAATTCGTGCGGCTCGGCTTGACTCAGCGCGGCGCGGCGCAGCGGCGCGACGGACGAGTACCTGGCAGGCGTCAAGAGATTACCCGAAGTGGCGAGCGTGTGAAGCAATAGGGAAGAGAGTCGCGCGTGCTGTCGTAAGCTGTCGGCGTATCGTCTACACTCGCATAAATCACCGAACGGTAAATGCTTTCGCCAGAAATGTGAACGTGGGTCCCGCGTGGCATTGAACCGAACCGAACCGAACCGAACCGAGACGGCGCGCGACGCCCGAACTGACACGTCGGCTCGGCGGCGGTGGTTGCGACCTTCCCTTTCGCGTGTTCCTCTTCGTCTTCTCCTTTTTTCCTCGATTAACCGTACAAACTTTTTCCGTCGTCGTCGTCGACGATAGCGTTCCACGGTCCGCGTCCGGGGAAAATTACCGCTTTCGCCTGCGCGTCTCTTCCTTATCGTCTCGGATATTTTAGTAGGCGCGTAACCGGCGCGACGCACTCTGGAATCTTTTTATTCGTCGGAAACACCGATGGAATCCTTCTACGTCGAGGACCCGTGCATTCCGTCGCCGCCCCCCTGGCTTTATGGAGGGCCGATGTAAACGTAAATTGAAGAAACGCAAGG
Organism: Lasioglossum leucozonium; assembly: GCA_028454225.1. Classification (NCBI taxonomy): domain Eukaryota; kingdom Metazoa; phylum Arthropoda; class Insecta; order Hymenoptera; family Halictidae; genus Lasioglossum; species Lasioglossum leucozonium. Next base: position 3,934,318 of record CM052214.1, read on the forward strand.
TAGACACCGAAGAGGGGCCCGAAGAAGAGGTGTGTAGGCGAGAGGAAGAGAGAGAAAGAGGAACGTGAAAAACACTCGAAGCAGTTAGCGGCAAGGTGCTAGCTGAACCTTGTCGGACACCGAATCCTGTCTCTCGATGCACCGTGGACAGAGGTGTAGCGCTCGAAAGCAATGCCGAATATACACGCTAAACGCTCTAAAACGCGCTAAAAATCCGGTAGCTGTAAAAGCCACGCGCTGCCGAGCCTTAATCCCGCGGAGCCCTTTGTTCGGCGAACGCCGAGAGATGCCGAGCACCGTGTCGTAAACGCGAGAATGGCCGGCTGGCCCGGAGGAAGCGACACGAGGAGTCTTCTCGGAGCTGTTCGGAGCAATACGCCGCGCTGCACAGTGGGCCGGATCGACGCGCTCTAGCTGTTCCTGGGCTAAAAAATCAAAGTCCTCGTGTCGATTTTTTTGTCTACGCATAACGTTTTTTAAATGTTCATTGCAATTCGAAAACGGGAATATCAATTAAAGTTATTGAAAACTCTCGTTATAATACGCCCTCCAAGATCGAACGTTTTCAAATACAATTTTCTTCGTAATGACGCCCTGGAAAACTTACTGAACATAATATGTCCAATTTTTTTAAAATAAATAATATACATATATCTATATTGAGAACGCGCCAGAAACTAAAAGTTATTGTCCATAATTGATTACAAAAAAAATACTTAATGATCTAGATAAAATCGTCGAAGTTTTTTATCTTTGACGAGAGATAAAGTTGATATTTTTGTGCATTCGTGTGGTCTAGCAAAGTAGAGCATTTTCAGTTACAATTGCGTTGCGAGAAATTATTCCAAGTCGACGTTTAAGCTACTTTCTACTATTTCGGTAAAGGGAGAGGCTGGGAAGAGAGTGTGTGTCAGAAGGGAGTCTCCTCTCTTGGAGAACGATATTCCTCCCGGATCGGAATAATGCGTGTGTGGCAATAACTCTCACACCAGCCGATGTAATTACAATTCGAGGATGCTCCGCAGCATTTTATCGATGATTTATCGGCGCTCGCGTGCTAGGGAAACGAATCGCGACGGGGTTTTGAATCTCGTTACAAACGACCCGGGCTCTCCTTTATCGAACAAAGTCGGTTTCGAGAGAGGCTCCCGAGCTCTCGCACGCGATCGATATACCTTCGCAGAGAGCGAGCTCCGTTTCCTGCCGTTTCGAGAAATCAATTAGGACGAATTCAATCTTTCTAACTGCGCGCGCACCTCACTCCACCGTCTAGCTAACCGCTAGGGTGTCCCTTTCGAAGAGACACGAACTTAAAATTTCTACAGGACAGGTGGCAGAGGCGCCGGATTAAAACTTCTCCCCCCACTCCAGCTTTCCCCTCTACTACGCTATTCCCCCACGCTTCCGCCCGGTCACGTGACGCGTTCCGACTCTGTCGCGCATGCGACATACCGTCACGTGACCAATCCCGTCCTGTCAGAGAGGGGGTAACTCTTTCTCCTCGATTCGAGTCGAGTCTCCTGATTTGACGATTCTGACCGGTGATGGGAGAATTAGCGATGAGGAAAATTAAATAGTAGAGCAATAGTTGGACCAATAGTGGTCCAGGATCGATTCGAAGAATTTTCAGACAAAGGCGTTCCCAATGGTTCGACGCCCGGGTCCAGGCAGACCCGGCACCGTACCAGGTTTCATAGGGGGTTGTTACGACAGAGGGTCACGGTCGTTCGCGCACGGCGACACACATTATACACCGGCGAATCTTTACGCGAGTTTTTACGGCTCCTTTCGGATCTCGCTGACACGTTCCCGGTGAGGTCCCGAAGGCCTGAGAGGAACACGTCAGGAAGGGGAAGAGAACGTACGAATCCCGGTCCGTCAAACTGGCCGTAAAGAGCCGCGAGATACGGGCTTTAATGGCCGTCAGTTACGACCAGACGAACTAGTTACATTTTATCGGCCTTCCATTTCGGGCGGTGCGCACGAATGCCGGACCCTCGCCTCTTCTTCGTTTTTCCCCGTTTCTCCGACGCTCTCCTATTTTTTCGTCGCGCTGCTGCTCCTCCGACCCGGTAATAACGATCATTCGACTCGCGGGATGACGCAATGAAAATTACCGTAATCGCCCGGCGCATACTGTGTCGCGACTAGAGATTAGCCCGACGATCAGTTCAGTGATAAATATACGAAAAGGTGAATCGAAAGGGGCGATTCTGAAGGTCGTTCGAAGCAACTTTCTCCTCTGCGAAAATCTTCTCCGCGGCTTTACTGAGGAGTTATCGACGAAAAACATGGACCAATCGAAGCGCACCCATCGCGAGCCGGTTCCGACTCGACCAATAGCAACGCCGGGCTCAGCGCGTGCTATAGTAGTCGAGCTTTAATTGGCCCGTGTAACAGAGCCGCGAAGAAAATTCGTCGCAAAGGAAAAAGTTGCGTGAAATCGACCTCGGGAATCATCCCCTTCGAAGAAATTATTATATTTGAAAGCTGGGGCCTCGAGGACGCACCTTGAAGAGTTGAAAAATGACGTTTCGCTGGGACCGTTTAACTACTAGGCTGAGAACTAGGCTCCGGGTGGAAGATGTAAGAGAGCGCGGTCTGGCGGGTTCGTGGGATTCCCGAGCGCATTATGCGTACGAATGCAAATTCCCGTTCGGCTGGCAAGGCAGCGAGCATTTATTTGTCACGCACTCGCGGACGTACACGGCGCGGGTACGCCGTTGGACAGTATGGTACCCGCACACGCACCCGACGCACCGTCGCACGATGTTGCAAGCTTCCAATTCCTCTCGGAGGTTCTGTTTTCTCCACCGCCTCCGCTCGCGAACGTTTCGCGCTCGCTTCAACTCGCTCCCACTCGCTTCTACTCGCTCGCACTCGTCTCTGTGCTCGCTTCCCTCTCGCTCGAATTTCCAGCGACCTAGGCGACCGTGTACCCTGCCACGATTATCTGCCACCGTCATCTCTCAGGCCCGCGTACGTTTTGTGTCCGTTGCACATGCTGCTGTCGCTTGTACTTTTCTATTAATTATACAACTGTACTCGACGTTCTTTAACGAGCTGACAACGGCGAACAGCAGTACGAGAGAAAACGAGACGGAGGTAACACAGCCGCGGTATCGTTCGTCGTCGAGTTGTTCGCGCGCGCGGGACGCCCGCGGATTTCATGAAAATGCAAATCAGAGGGAATTATATGTACGGTTTCTGGGAACCTGTGCACAACGTTGTCCGCTCATGTTGGATTTTAGGTGTTATCGCTGGAAGAGAGCCGCCGCGCCGGAGCAATCGATTTGCTCTATGATTAACTTGTTCCGAGTGACCTCGAGAAAGCCAACCTCGCTCGCGACCCTCGCTTCTCGCCACCCAACCACTATGCATCACATACGAGATACCGATGGTGATACCATCTCGACATACGTGCGTGGAAAGTATGGCTTTAAGCGCACCGGTCATATATATATCACACGGGGAGACCCGATAAGGGTTGCTACACCCTCTTGCGTCTTCTGAGAAATTTATATCGGGCGTGGTACTGTGCTTTCATGCATTCGGTGAGATTTCAAATGACAAACTTTTCCAACCCTTGGCGTGCAAACATTTTTTTTCCATGTTTAGGTGCGTTTTTGGTGTCGAAAAAAAAATGGTTTCTGTTGTGTCTATTATGTGTCAAGGCACTCTACAAATTTCAGAAGAATCGATCGAGTGGTCTTCTCGAAAAAAATTCCGAAAGATCACCTACTCTGAGGGTGCAAACTGAGGCTGCCGCTTCGATGCGCCGGACACGTATTTTTATCTCCAGAATGGATTTCTTTTGGAGTCAACTAAAAACCGTTTCGTTTCCCAGCACAGTACCGCGAAAATATCCAAAAAATTTCAAACGTATCGGTCACGGAGTTCCACGGAAAAAAAAATTCCGCAGCACCGTTTTCCCCGGGGGCGTTGTTCCCGACTCGCCCGTTGCAAAACCGCTTTCGGCTGGCGCGGCGCGGCGATTTTTCCGCGAGTGCGGCTCGCGTGTGCTCGAACCGATCGTTGGCACAAAGCGTAAAGGCAGTTCTCGCGCGTTACGAAGCCGGTCGTCCGGATAAATCGGCCGATTACGGCCGCGCTCTTGTAATTAATATGGCTAAGTGAATTATATGCGGTGCGCGCGGCTTCCCTTGCGTTATTATGCCGTCGCGTCGAGCCGTTTATCGATGCTGGTTAAGCGCATACCGAATCAATCGCGGCTTAGTCACGCTCGCGTTGCGCTGCGCCGCGTAGATAAACGTTCCGCACGCGAATATTCGTGGTTGTCCGCGAGGAGAGCGTCTCTCTCTCTCTCTCTCTTTCCCTTTTGCCTGGCATTACTTGCACGCATCCAGCACGTCGAGAAAGTCAGTCGCACGGCGATCCTCCTCCTCCTCGGCTCGATCAGTCGGCTGGTTTCGCCGTGTTTTGCATAATTCGTGCAGAAAAGTGGCGGGACAGCGAATGCAACACTGTTTCAAAGTCAATGACCCGGCGCGCCGGGAAGCATCGCCACCGCTGCCTCTAGGTAATCTGCGGTTGTTCTTTCCCCTCATTTTTACGTCTTCATCGTTTCGAGATAGTCATCAGAAAATCCGACTGGAAAATACTCGAAGGAGGACATCGCGTCGCGTCGTTTTCCCTTGCTCCAGATCGCGCGGTGTAACCGCCTCCGTTCGCACCTGGTTCACAGATCCGTAATTTAGACCCCTTACTGATACCGATCAGACCATCGCAGCGTCCTCCGACCGAGGATGATACTATTGGTCTCGGCAAAAATCTTTATGAGATTAGCTCACACTCTGTACGCCTCGATGATACACGTAAATATGTCTAGATCGGTCCGGATAAACTCTGAAGAGTTCCAGAAGAGCCTGCTAGCTAGCCGCCGGGGGAGTTTCTATGGATTGCTCAATTTGCCGAAGAATGTCTAATTGAGTGTCGCGCATTGTTCTTGAATTGGTTTGTTTATCGGTTGGTCTAGCGACCGGGTCGGTGTAGATAGAGCCTGGAACCTCCGAATAATGATGGTGATCACGAATCGCGTCGATTACCGTCGAGACGCGGAGGATATATTTTGGTTACACCACGCGGGACGAGTCGCGTGCAAACTGGAAGCATCGGGCAGAGAGAGAGAGAAAAAGAGAGAGAGACAGAGAGACAGAGTGAGAGTGAGGCCGTTGGTATTTTCGCCTTTGGCTGGATCGGCGGTCGATGCTCCTCGCCCCGTTTCGGATTGTTCGTTTTTTCCACGGTTCTCGAAAACAGTAAGAAAAATTCCGCTTTCCGAGCGCGCGCGTTTCCCACCGGTACGGCGTATAGGTAATCCGCCTCGCTCACGGAAGCGGGCAGTTATCCCGCGCGCGCGAGTAGCTTGTTAGGCGTGTCAATAAGTTCCCCCACCCATTACCGCTGCCGGAGTCGGCCGGGGCAACGATGAATTCGATGGCACGCCGATAAACCCGTTTTATAAATCACCTAAGCCGAATGAAAGCCTTCGGGAATCGTTATTATCCCCGGTGTGTTCCTTGTTTGAGCTTCGTTCCCGTAATCCGGCGAGAGAGGCCTGCCGCTGCCCCGACTGTGCGCGTCGGGGCAACGGCTTTCGACGATCTTCTGGCTGGCACGATGCCGCAGGATGGGAATTAGGGGCAAAATAAGTAGCGGCTACCTAGGCAGGATGCGTCTCCTTCGGTGCAATTCATGAACGCCGAGGGTAGCCGAGGATGAGGAAGTCCGCGGTGGACGAGCAACCAGCTCACGAACGAACGAACGAACGAACGAACGAGCAGGAGCCGCGAACGTTCGGGCCCGCCGGGCCCGATGCGAGATTAGGCGGGTCCTCTCTCGCCGCGGTTATCGGCAGATGCGCGTCCCACCCGATTCCGCCCGCGTGTTACACGCGACAGTAATGCCATGTAATCCCGGAACAATATCCCCTCCCCACTCCCGCCGAACTGGGCTACATCGCAACGGAAAATCGGGGACCGGTGTCGATTATAGCGCGACTCGACCATTTTATTCGATCGCAGACGGTCGGAAATAGTTGTCCAATTAGTCAACTATTAAGTTTTTGCATGATTAGACACCGTACTTCGATATGAATATCTCTGACGTTGCTCCAATTCCGGTTGCGAGCACAAAGTCACGCCCACTTCGAATAGACCACGCCTACTGTGTAGAAATTGTCCAGATAATCAGCTATCACTGAGAAGAGTAATATTCAGAATACAGGATTATCGTATACTTCAGAAATGGATATTCATAAAAATCCAGGGCACCGAAGCCACGCCTACACGGAACGTTCAACGAGAACGGATTAAAGATAGTTGTCCAATTAGTCAACCATTAGGTTTCCACGTTATTAAATACCGTACTTGCGTACTGAGAGCTCTGATTGTGTTCTGGCTCCAGCCGAGAGCACCGGAGCCACGCCTACTCGGGGCAGACCACGCCTCCCATGTACACATAGATCAGATAGTCTTATGTCTAGAGCAAAAGGACAATTCGCAATAAAAAGCTATCGTGATGTAGGGACCAGATAGAACATGGGTCCAGATTGCCCCGAGAAGCGTTGTTCGTCGAAACGAAGAGCAACGAAGCCACGCCCGCTAGAAAGCCATCCGAAAATCTGAAGTTCTTGATAGAAGAAGGTTCAAAGATCGCGCGGAGGTCGATCGGACAGAAGTCGGCCGAGAGAGATGAGCCGTCGGATCGGCCAGGAGGGAAGGGCCAGGCGATAGGGAGCGCGCGAGCTCGCCCCCCGGCCGACAAAATGATCAAAAGGCAAATTTCATACATTATTTTCACTTTAATGCTACCGTATCGCAATTTATGGGAGGGCCGGGATTTATGCGGGCGCGTATACGCACCACAGGGCCTAATCTGAGCGGGGCCCACCAGACAGAAACGTTCCCTGGGCCCGTTCCCTGAGCTCTGTCGGGGCCGTAGCGGTCGCGAAGAGAGCTCCTTCTGCCAAAGCGGTAGCACGCGCGCCGACCGGCCGGCCAGGCCGGGGCCCGATCGTAAAGAACTTTGTATTAAAACGTTGTACGTCCCGGACCGTTTATGTCAACAACCTCTGAGTTGTGTGTGGAACGCCTCACGCTGCGATGTTAGGGTCTACGCTCCTCGGTGCAACGTTCGTTCTGGCCCCCGGGGCAACTCGACGGGGAGGGTGCCGCCGCATCCTTTTCCTTTACGCCCCACTTACAGAGTCTTACGAGAGACAAAGAGAGAGAGCCGACTGCGATACAACCGGCGACGACCGATCCCTCGATGCCTAGTCGATCGGTAGCCTCGACGATCTACGGGTACGCACGGATAGGATCGATCCGAAACCCGTTACCAGCCCCACCACCTTCCCGCGATCCATCTGCGATACACCATCTCTCTCGCGGCACCACATTTCCTCCCATCACTGGTCCAATGCTCTTTCTTGGCTGATCATCTTTGCTAACTCTCCGTACTTCAGAGCTTCGCTAGGCAAGGATCAGGTGATCAAATCTGCCCCCAAACCGATTTTTCCTGTTCGTGGCAAGTTCTAGTCGGTACCCCCGCCACAAGGGGGTATCTCTTCCATTCTGCTGGGAGAAAAATTCATCAGCATTCTACCTTCGTAACGCACACGACTGTGAATTTTTTCCGAATTTTACGCCACCCTCTGTTGTTCCCAAGGCTGACGCTAAATTCAAACGAGACCTAAGCAGACTTGTTAGAGCAGCCTACCAGCAATAAATATAAATTTACTGTTGCTCCGAAGAAATTATACATGCTGAGGAAATACCGACCCATCCTGTACATACAACTTCTTCATCATGCTAAGTCTCCGTCACGAGCGGGACTGGATGTTCCGGAGGCTGCTGGCTGGGAAAGTTTAAACGAAATCCGAGTATGTTCTATCCAGTGCAAATAACTCTGTGATCGATGATCATTTCTCTTCCCAGCGAGCGACGATCTATCCACGTCGGCGAGGACATAGTTAAACAAGGTTGTCTACTAACTGTCATTAGCGAGACGCAAAACGAAAAAAAGAAAACGTTGGAAAATCAATGAGCTGCGAGGATAAACGAACAAGACTATTTCGAAAGAATCTGAAATCGACATTGTAGATCCTGTAGAACGGATCCACAGCGAATCCCCTAAAAAATCCGATCCCGCCGAATGAAAGCTTGAAAGCTTCCCCGGGTATACGTTTGCGGCCAGTTTCGGAGTGCAGGTCGATCGTTCAGCGTCGGATCGAGGATCCGTCTGGATCGTTGCGCCGATCGATAATTAATGGCGAGTCGCGAGAAGAGGGGCGAGGGGTGCACAGCGCAGGGAGCGGCGACCGAGGGCAGCGGCTCGGCGGACGTACGAATAATATGCAAGCTCATAATTAATTAGCGAGAGAGAGAGAGGGACAGAGAGTGTGAGCGTAATTAAGAAGCGGTCGAGGTTGGGGTCCGCTACCGGATTCGTAGTTCTGCGCGCGTTGTCGCGGCGCGAAATTCGAGCGAGATTCGATTCTCGCCAACTTCGTTGACGCGCGTACCTGTTGCGGATCGTCTACCTGTTGAATCTCGGAGCGTCTTGCCTGTCGGTAACGAGGCGTGCGAGAGCGGCGTGCGAAAATCGACTGGATGAAAAGTTAAAAACCAACTGGGAGAGTTTCGGTCTTCGCCGTTATATTGGCAATCGACTGACGGACAGGTATCGAGAGTCCCTCTCCCCTCACCCTCTTGCGATTCTTTTTTTTCTCTCTCCCTCCAGATGACGTGGAAGAAGCTGAAGAAGATGAAGAAGCAGAAGAAGAAGAAGAAGAAGTAGGAGGAGGAGAAGCGGCCGAGAAGAGAGTCTTAACCGCTCTCCGTCGGAATATGGTCGCAATTACCGCGGGAGATTAATGAGCCGATGCTCGCGCGATGCGAGAGAGAGAAAGAGAGAGAGAGGGGGGAGACTGCTCTACGAATGGTCCACCCCTCGGCGTCCTCCTCCGCCAGCATCTCATCGTCCCTGTCTGAGAAAACGACTAATTCATTCTGCGAGAGACAGGTCACGTATCTATTCTTCTTGTTCGCGTGCGAGCGAGAAAGCTTATAATTAAACCGGGAGATTTAGTATCGACCGCTTTAATGTCGTTGCGCACCCTTTACCCGGTCCGTTCTTTCGCTCTAGCCCGATCCGTTTTATATCCTGCCGCGATCCCGAGGACGTGCATCTAGACACCGTGTACGCAACGGTAACCGGATCACACGATTCGCGGTCCTGGCACTTCTCCCACAACTAAGAAAACGGGAGCTGTGCGATCTAGGAAAATCGAATGTCTCCATCTTACGTGAAGGCTTCACTGTAATACCTTTTATTAATATTTAGAAACTTTCGGTATATCAAATTAAATAATTTTAATAAGTAATTACGTACAGAAATTTTGGCATCTATCGACAGGAAGTTTCAATAATTCCGGTTATCAGATTCGACGGGAGATTATGGGAGCGCGGGATGTTCTGTTCGACAGGGCGAGCCAGACGGTCCTCTTCCCTCTGACCCCTCTAATTAACCGTCACGCAGCAGGCGGATATCGCCACGGAGTTATTATCGTGCTAGGTGCACGATCGAGATCACTCGGCAATATTAATAATCGGTCGTTAGTCACTCCCTTTCATTAGCAATGGTACCGGACGTAGCCCGTTTTGGAAGCCAGCCTGCCAACCCGTCTAATTACCCGGGACTATACGAGCCACCTCGTCGACCCTCCCTTAGAACTAACCACGAGCGTGACAAACGTGCCGAGAAATCGTTCTTCCGTTCCAGAGCTATGCCAACGAGAGACTTGACTTTCACTGGCGGATACACCGGTAGGTAGGTATTGTAGGTATTCGAATGCGCGCCGCGGAAATCGAACGGTTTCTAAGAGAACGATCCGATATTGCAGCGTGCATATAATTACGTCTCCGCGGATTTATCAAATTTCATTCATTCGTACTGTCGTTGCTCTCCGGTATGCGAGCACAAATATTGCTCAATGTCCGTGCGTCGACAAGTGTACATTAAAGTCGAATTACTATTATTAATAGGTGCGTATATGTGTATAGGCTGTCGCGGTGTGCTCATAAATGTTTAGAGCAATAGACGACGGTTTTTGCCGTCGCCGGACAAGAAATTAATGACTCGGGGAAAAAATTGCTCTGGCTTTGACGCGGCGAGATTATGGATCCAGTTTCTCACTGGAATTTTACTCGTACAGAGATCGCGTTACATAGACTAGAAGACTGGACGAATTATTGAACCACCTCTTAAGAGTAAACTACACATCGAGAAACAATGTGTTTCGCACAATTTTAACCCGATATATCAACCGGAAGGGTAGTTATGGGGTGAAAAGTGAAAATAAGATTTTTCCCTATTTTTCCAATTTACTCGTCACACAAAAATTCTAAAAAAAATTGAACAGACATCCAACGCCTAGCCACACCGTAATTAATTTACTTTCGGAGGAATTGTTCGCGAATTTTTCCAGATTCGTCTTTTTCTTCAACCAGTAGGAATCTACGGGATCGATGCATTAACGTCGATCGTCGGCGTCACTGTTCGCATAAAAAGTCGAACGGTAATAATCTCGACAGTGAGTAGAGAACGTATGGTGGGGGGGGGGGCAGCGAGAGGAAGAAGAAAAAGAAGACGAAGGAGGGAGGGCGAGAGATGCCACCGGATATTGAAACGGAGCGAACGAGCAAAAAAAGAAGTAACCCAAAAGAAGGTGGGGTGGTTGGAGGCCCCGCGTGTCTCGAACGACAGTCGTTACGCGAATGAACCAATAATGAGTTAAATGCAATTAGGCTGGCCGGGGCCCGGTACGGGCCCGTCGCCGTCGTCGAGCGTGCCCGGGCGTGAGAATGAAATATTATAATTCATTTGGCGCCCCCGGGCTTTGGCAGGATGCATTACCCATTCCGCTAAGCGCGATACCGCTGAAAACAGCTCGTCCCTCGCGAGAGCGAACGAATGACCTCAGATGAATATCGGTTAATAGCTTTTTTCGGCCGAGGTTTCATCGCGGGGAACAGGGGGAGCGAAGGGGGGTGGGTGGGGGGACCGATGACGCGCGCGCCAGCCAACAGAAGAAACGGAAAAAGGAGAGTCGAGAGGACTGCGACTGGTTCGACTGTTCCTCAGCTTCCTTTTGCAGCGTCCCCATCCTGCGCACTGGGCCAAATCCTAGCGAATCGGTTCGGGATCGAGACCTGGATTCTCGGACTCGAGATTTTTGATAGGTCCTACCTGCATAGAGCAGACTGTCGACTCTAGAGCTAACTAGTCTGTCCTCTCGTTCTCCGATCTGGTTTGGGACCAGACTTGCGCGTGATTGAATTATTATAGATAAATATTAATTCGTAGAATTCGGACTACCTTTTGACATCCAAAAAATGTCAAAAAATTAAAAAATCTCTCTCTCTCTCTAAAATTCCCTACATCTAGATCACTCGCCCCACAGATCCTTCCGGAAGAGGAAGCCCGCGAAGCCCCATCTACCTGGGATTATTATAATTAGCTTCCCGGTTGCGTATCCTCTCCCAAAGCAACATAGTCCTTTTAGCACCGGTAACGCTTAACACTCGTTACGACCAGGTGTACAAGCTAGTATCCTCCTATGCCACCTCTTCCTAGCCCAATCTTCGCTCTTTTCATCACGCATTCCCTTTCCCGTTTTCACGCGGCCATTCTCTCCGCGCGCGCATCACTCTCTAATTGATATAATCCACCGCGGCGTAGCTTTGTTACACGGAATCTACAAATTACACGGCTCCGGGCGCAATTAGTCGGTCTCTCTCCGCAACTCGGAGACGTTAACGCGTGTCTCTCCTCGTCTCATGGTCCCCTCGTGTGTGCGTCGAGCTTTCTCCGTTTTCTTTCAGTCCCTTCGTGTCCCTTTCTAGGGTCCAAGCGAAGTCTCTCTCTCTCTCTCTACCCGCTTGATATTCTCCGCTCGAACACGCGTGTAATCCTCGCAATATCTTCATCCAACGCGCGACGACGTCCGACGCGCGGATCGTCCGCGTTTAACTCGAAGAGCCTTGTGGCTCGTTAGCTCGTACACACCGGCCCTCTCGTGCTGCGAAATTAATTTCTCGCTTTCCGACCAGTGTGTCCGACTCGTTACCGAGACCCCCGCCACAGCCGGGCGACGCGACGTTCGATTTAAAACCGCGCGATGATTTAAACGCGGCCGAGACGCGCGCGGTTTCTCGGGCCGATCGATGATCGCGCGAGATCAGGACTGCACGCGATCCTCTCGCTGCGTGCGGTTCGACAACGCTTGTATCGCGAAGCGAAAAGTTTCGTAATCGATGTTCCAATAATTTTGGGATCACCGAACGCGGAAATGAAAATTGGAATTTCTTTGTGACGCAATATCTGACCGAGGAAGGGTCGAAAAGAGAATAAAGAATTTCTCAAATACGACGACGGAGGGACACGATTTAAATCGAAAACGAATTAAAATCGCTGTCAGCGATTAAATTGCATGACGGTGAGTCTATGAGAAATATGTTTGAAAATATAAAATTTGTCCACTTCGTGGGTAAACATTGAGTCATGAATACGTTTTAGGAGAGCGAAGCTATTTTAAATTGTTTGATGTCACCTCGCAAATTTTCGAATTAAAGTTAATAAAGCTGTGAATAGTCGCAACGATAATTTTATCATTCTGAATAAAATCCGGTGTTGATCGGTCTCCGAGGGTTAATTCGAAATGGTCCGACGCGATTTATCATGCTCAATTTTGACCGGTTCTCCGATGGTAAGAGAACGATCGTCGAGCCTCGTAAAGCTGAAGAGAACCGTTGCCGTATACGATCGGCTGACACGAGCACACACGGTAATCCCATCGCTATGAATTTCGCCCGCGTTTTTCCGGTTCCGGAGCACAGTGGCGCCCGTAAAGCTGTCGTCGCCCCGGTCCCCTCGGCAGAGAAGAGAAAGGAGAAAACACGCGTCGCGATACTTGATCCTCGTCCGGGGATCTCTTCCTGAAGCCGTAGTCCTGTCCGCGATCGACACACTGACGTCCTTCTGCCACGCGTGCTGATTCTCCTCGTTCCCCGTGGTGCCATGCCGCGCCGGTGTCCCGTTATCCGACGTTCACGCGAATCCACGTTGCCGTACGAGCATGTCGGGGCTACCAACGATCGGAGATACCGATCGGATGGTCCCCGACGGTCCCCGATGCTCCCACAAACGGGCCCAAGGCTTGAGAAACTCCCGGAGTAACACACCGAGAGTTTCGTAATACCTAACACTCAGAAGTGGACGGACGACGCGACACAGTACCGACGAAATTTGCATAAACAATCGATGCTGGGACGATGGTAGAGAATTTTCAAAATAGATAATACACTGAAGAGAGATCCAAATCATTGCTCGATAATGCAAACTATAGATTTCTTAGTAGTCACAATCGCTAGATAAACCTGGTGTTCGTATACAGTGGATCTGCAACTGTGTAAGTGCACTGCCACATTCGCGACGATCAGAACACACCGTCAAATATTTATCCGAAGATAACAACATTAAAGTCACATAAATCTCGACTGTTCTGGCTTTACGGTGACCATTAAAAAGTTGATTAAATCTCTCCCAGTGAGTTTGGTAGTTAGGAGGAGTTAGCGCAAGGAGATGCTGTGTGTCAAGGACGAGGCGTCGGTGTCCCTCAAAGAAAATAATTACCGGACGAGTTTCCAGGAAACCGTTCCCCGGCTCCGATCGTTAAACCGGGGAAAAAGTTCTCGGTACCACGCGAAATTTCGGTGCAATTTCACAGAGCGATCGGGTCCCCGTAAACGAACCAAAGGATCCGCGGGGCCGGATATCTCATTGTCCTTCTGGCGAGGACCGATTACCTCCGGGCAATCATTTAACGAACCGGCACGGCGCGGCGGCGGCGCGGCGGTCGTTGCGGGGCCCAGTGAGAGACCGGTGTTTACGTTTATGGCGTCTATCCCGCGGCCTAGCGTATTGGGTCCGAGCGGTGTAGGCCTTCTCGCAGACCCGAAGACGTTTTGATCCGAAAGTCAGCTCTACGGATACCGCGAATGCGGTCTGTTATTAACGCAGTTGGTGCCCTTGGATGGCCCAGAGAATCTTCGATGTACACGGTGTTCGGCGTTGCACGGGAGTCTTAACCCTTTGCGGACGAGTGTCGGCAAAGATTTTTTGGAAAAAAATTTTTTTGTATTTAAATAAAGTGTTACTTTTAAAATTATTCACGGACCTAGATCGAGAAAGACGATTTTCGACTTTTAGTGCGTCGAACCTTCTCTACAGCAAGGATAAACAATTCAGATGAGATCCACGATGCGCGACCCCAGCAAAATGCATGAATCGCAACGTTCGCATTCCTGAACCACAATAATTCCAGCTCGTTCGCGGCCGCGATAGCGTGCGTCGTTACGGCTGCACGGTCTCTATCGCTCCCATTTTTCAGGCTCGCTATCTAAGACCCAGCTTTCCGTATCCCCGTCCCTTTCACGTCGGTAATTATCTCCGTTTCTTCCCGTCCGTCGCGCCGCGTTCCTTCTCTCTCTCCCTCTCTTTCTCTCTCTCTCGTTCTGCTCAGCATCTCGCGTACCAATCGCGTCCCAACCGTATACCGTTAATTCCACGTTTGTGAACGTCTCTCGCACGGATACTACCGTGCGTGAGTGCGTGCGTGCAACGCGCACGATCCACAACGTGCAACGCTCTCCCGATCAGCCACCCACCCGCGAGTAGTGCAACCAGCGCCGCGACCGATCGATCGCGCTCGAGAACGATTCTTTTCCGCTTCCGCGACGAGGAAATCGAGGTTTCGTTACGGTTGAACTTTTCGCGCGAAATTCCTTCGCCCGATCGGTAAACTGTTCGGTTCAAGTTAACTCGAGGTAACGAAATTTGTTTTCGTATCGACATAAATCTTGAAGAACGCTCGAACAGAGTGGCGATGAAAAATTTTCCCTGCAGAAGGCAACCAATGGCGTACAAGGGGAACAAGTTCATTAGTTGAGCGGAACAAGTATGTACACGGTTTCGGTGAGAGGTTCCCGAAGGCCAGTTTCGGCAGACAGCGCGGCAAAAAGAAAATTGATTTTTCGGAGCTTGTTAGAGCCACGTTAATGGTATCGAAGGATCTATCGTGCGGCGTTAGGCCGGCCGGGGCCCGATTAGTCATTAGCCGTTGGTTTACCCGTCGAAAGCGGCCGTTCTTTGCTGCGGCATCGCTAAACCACTATGTAATTACGCTCGAAGGGTCCTTCAGGGTAAAGAGGAAGACCGGAGGATGAGAAACGATTCGGCGAGTCATGCACCGTCATCGTCTTCTAGGACGAATCCAGCCTGGGACAAGGACGAGAGCGCCTCGGCGTGCAGCCGGCACGACCCGGCCCGGCCCGGCCCGGTCCGGCGCGTTCCTTTCGTCGCAGACTCAAAGATCAGTACAGACATTGCGTGCAATGGCATTCTTCCGTTCACGGTTCTGAATTAACGATTGTGCCACCTTCTTCGATATTATATTCTCCTTATACGAAATTCGACGTTTTGTACTACTGAATTTTCTTTTGGCCGTCTGGCATCGCGTTAACCTGTACTACTGAATTTTCGCGCCACCTCCTTCGATATTACATTCTCCTAATACTCTGGCTTATCGTTGAGTTGCACCACTGATTTTTGGAAAATTTTTCGAACGGACGAATACTATGCTGGGAACCTGTAGAATGAAACTACAAGAATGCTCTGACATACGTTCATTTCGTAACACAACTATCCATATAACTCTACATGTATATAGCTTTACAGCTACACAACTATCCATCTATGTAACTATGCAAGAATACATTTATACAACTATACAACTGTACAACTGTACAACTGATCATGGTTGGAAGCACTCACCCATTCATTTATCAATTTTTTGAAACATATTATCGAAGGTATGAGACAGATTATTGCAGGTTATTTGCTGAGACGTTGTTTAGGTCCCAGGAACCGCGTACAGAAGACGGTTTTTATGCGTCCGCGACGGTTTTATTCGTTCCGTGGTTTGATGCGGCGATTTCGATGGAACTCCTCGACATGGAAGAAAAATGCCTCCTGCGACGGACTACGGAGACCGTGTCGTGGAAAGAAAGGAAGAGGTGCAGGAAGGTCTAATTGTGAGACTGGGTCCCCATTACGGGCCTGAAATTACAGGGCCGGGGCCTTCTCCCCTTCCATAGAAATCCGCCGTCGACGGTGTGCTTAGCCTTTCTTTCATTTTTTTTTGTGTTTTTTTTTTAGTTAGTAGCTGCCCGAATTCCGGGAACAGTACTCGTTATTATAGAGCCGCGTCGATATTAGTATCTTGTCGTTTCCACCGCGACGAACCGTGAGGCCCCTTCTTCCTCGGAGATCTTAATTGCCGGCCCAGGAAATCCGTCTTTCGTTCGTTCTCTCGCTTCGCGTGAACGGTTTTGTTTTCACGAGATTTACCACGAAAAACTCGTGGCATACGGCGGTTAGGGGAGGGGGGCTAAGCGCGGTCACGAGATGGTCGGGACAGCCGATGGTAATTGAGAATAATGGCCACGGCAACGATTGCCCGTGGGTACGCGAGGTGCATTCACCCCGGGGCGGGCTACAGCTGTATCCTCGCCTCGTAACTATACGGCGAATACTATGGTGGAACGTCCAACACCCTTCCACTTCTCCTGTGTAAACCTATTTGCTGTAAAATTACTCTGCGGTGGCATCTCCCGAGACTGTTCGCATCGAATCCGTCTTCTTGTCGCGAGATGCGCGTGCAACGTGGACTCCTCGGGCGCCGGAGAGACAGTCCTAGCAGCCTAATCTCCTGCGTCGGGAACTGCAAACATGACCCTTGACTCGTTCATTCGAAGATGATCGAAAACACCCTCCGAGCGAATTATCTGAGAAAATTCTGAGAAAAAGAAATCGAACAGATGCCAAATACATACAATATTCGGATTGTTAAGTTGGACATACTGTTTGTAAAAATTCGGAAGAATGCAGATTTTGCATTGAAATTTAAGAGCAACCCCATTTATATTCTTGGAGTATCAGGTGCAAGTATTGTTCAGGAATTTCTTCAGTGTTTTTTGTCGGTCATGCACGTTGGTTTGGTATCGGAGCTTTCGTTAAGAGGCCTGTGGAACGAGTTCGAGGGGCCGCGGGTTAGAAGAATGCGCCCGTCAATGACGATCATAATCCGGAAGCTTACCGAACAGTGTGAACAGACATTTTTGCCGGCTGTCCACGCACCATTCACGATTCGTCATCGAGACCGGCTCCGCCGGGCTGGGAGAGGACTATTAATCAGCCGGGCCCGTCGGTGGTCCCTTTAAACCGATTTAAAGGACAACACCGACAAAGGATCGCTTTTTCGGAGTCGCACTCCTCTCGTTCCGCCGCTCGTCAACCTCTCCGTCCGCCGGCGACCGTATTCTTCTTTATCGATTTAAAATTCGACGGGGGAGGGTGGTGGTGGAAGGGGGAACAAAAAAAAACGAGGACCGAGGTCGTCCGCACGCGCGGCCGCGCATTTCAGTCATTTGTTGACGGTGTACAATCGATATTTAACCCTCGGCTCTGCCCCGGTGACAGCGTTTGACAGCCCGACTTAACCGGGACCCGCAGAAGCTCCGATCCCCTTTGCTTCCGACGGCAATCGATCACGATTGTTCTCGAAAATCAATTTTCTTTGTGAATCTTCCAGACATATTTTCTCCGAATCCGTTGATCGTATCATTGCAACTCAATTGCACTACTTTCAGTTAAGATTCGTCGCCAGGAAATTAATTACCAGGTGACCCCTTCGAAACTCATCGCATCGTCAAAGGAGTCCTCGTTCATCTCAATTTTGAGTAGGCCAACAGTCACAAACGGATCCGTCCGCATACGTCACAGGGTCTAAACTGACCCGGGCGCCCCGCCGTCCACGTGTTAAATTCACCTGGTGTTTCATCTACTCATCGTTGCCCTAAATGTGGTTTGATCGTGGCTGAACGTCTTTATCGACACATTTTCATTGAATTTCCATCGAAATTCAGAGAGGATCAGACTCTATTTCTTCGAGAAAATTTTCTACAGAGCTAATTACACCGCGATATTCCCGTTCACCAGCTGCAGAGAATCGAGCCGCACGGATGTGTCTGGGTCCAGCCCAGCCGCAGAGCCTTCGTGGAAGCATCCCGTGTTATTAGAGCCGCAATCATAGAAATTATGATCCTCCTTCCGCCTCTACCAACCGGACGGGCCGACCTTTCTAGGTCTCTTCCTTTCGGTTGTCGCGGTGCCATGCCGTGACGTAACCGCGCGCCTTTCTCGAACAGAATATTATCGCTAATTCCGTGTTCTACGGTTGTAACCCTCGTTAACGACCGGGGACTAGCTCACTGGGATATTATTCCTTGGCACAGATACCGGAGATCGGGTCCTGGTCCGTCGTTAAATGGCCGGCGACCTTCTTAACGCCAGCAATCTACGAACCCTTTCTTTTTTCGCCGAATGGAAATCAAAAGACCTTGGAGAGTGTACTCTGTGCTGAGGATTTAGGGGACTGGTCAATTGCTTCAACACTCTCACGTCTGTGGACGAGATCACCCGAGCAATCACTGATCCTCCAAGTGATCGCTGGATCCTCCAAGGCTTTTGGAGAGGCTCCGTGAGCTCCTCAGCCCGGAGGTGAAGGCTTACAAAAAATTGTCTAGAGTTTGATAAACTCCTCTAATGGCCCTGCAGGAGAGCCGACAGTCCGAAAGACGGACTTCACCACAGTGAAGGTCACCTTGAAAGTTTGAGCTAAACGTGAAAATCACTCTGAAACCCTCCATTCTCTCTTCTTTCAAATTGAAAGAAGTCGTTGCAGAAAAGCTGTCAGACGGTTTTCGGCGTTAGCCAGTGGGCCATCGAAGTTCTGGTTCAAGGTTCGCGAGGTATTCGACGGAAGAAAGAGAAACGGGGCGAAAGAGGTCTCGAGGTCGTTTCTGGGCGTGGTAGCATCCACCTTTACATCTCCGGTGTGTTCGTATACACCTCTCCGTCTAGAGGGCCTGTACCCTCTATAACCGTCTTTTCCTTCTCGTATCCTG
Organism: Lasioglossum leucozonium; assembly: GCA_028454225.1. Taxonomy (NCBI): domain Eukaryota; kingdom Metazoa; phylum Arthropoda; class Insecta; order Hymenoptera; family Halictidae; genus Lasioglossum; species Lasioglossum leucozonium. Next base: position 3,953,427 of record CM052214.1, read on the forward strand.
CTCGTCCCGTCCCAGGCGGACAGCGCTGCGGCGTGTGTGCGAAGAGAGCACAAGCGAGAAGAGAACCCAAGCCGGAGAGAAGAGAGAGGAGAGAGGAGAGAACGCGTTCGGTTCGCGTTGTAGAGGTTCGCAAGAGGGTTTCGGTTCTTCGGGCCATTTATTTTTTCCAGCGGGCCCAGCCTCCAGGGCTGTCCAAACGACGGCCTGACGGCTGTGCAAGGAAGAGGCCTGGCCTATTGTTTTAGCCGGGTACGCTTAAATTGAAGCCCCGAGCGATCCACGGGCCCCGCCGCGAAGAAAAAACCGACGTGTCCACGTGCTTTAACTTGTAGGCGGTTGTTACCGTGCCCCCCGTCTCCTTCCTTCGTGGCCGGGACTTTTTACGAGAAACAAACCGAACCGAGGATGGCTTGCGCGAGATACGAGAGGAGTCGTTCGTTCCTCTCCTGCGTCCTCCGAGTACGTATAGCGCACCCAGCGATTCATTCGGACACATCGGAGCTTGGCCTCCATGTCCTGTGGACCCGAATCTTCGAGACCCAGGGGTCTGCATTGTTAGCAGCTTCGAGACTCTGAAGGAAAGTCAGAGAATAATTAGGAAATGCCTGACACTCCTGGCTTTGAAGACAATTAAAAAATATTCGAATATGGACTTAGAGCGGTCTCAGGGACCCCAATCTTTGAGATTGAAGCCTGTCGGAAGTCTCCCAAAACCACATCAAACCACGACCACTGGACACGACCAAGGAGTACTAGTACGCGTGGTCCAGGCTCGGAAGGGAGGAAGGATCTATGTCGTTTCCGCGTCCCTTATCGCCCTCTCTGCAGCACTGACCGTTCCGTGCGGCACGGCGATCGAAGAATGGGAGGAACAAAAAATTGCGAGTACCATCGGGGGCCCATCGTGGTTCTCCTCGTGGAAGGTTGAAACGAGAGAGCACGCACCTGGACGGACCATCGCATCGCCGCGTTCGAAGCAGACCAAGTGGAGGAAGAGAAGTGTAACGACGAAGATAGAACGCCGTCGGAGCCAATGGAAAGGAAAGGAAAACAGAGAGACCAACGAACGTTGGACAGAGACGAGGAACCTGAAGAAGAAGAAGAAGAAAAGAGACAGAGAGACGAGGAACGCTCGCTCTGGCTGCCTCTGAGCAGCAAACAAAAACTCTAATCGAACTTTCCGAAGCTCTCCGGTGCTCTTGTTGGACCTTTTATCACTCCGGCCTTAGGGTACCGTCCGAACGCTTATTTATACACACACGGCGGTGCGCGAGTATGCGTCTCGCCTCCCGGTTATTAAAGAATGGGCGTCCCCGGCAACAATATTTATTTATTATTTTCCACGACCCCTCCCGCCCATAAGGGATCGTTGGCTGTCCTCTTCCACTCGAACGGATAATCCACCAAGACGGAACACGTGGTAGGTAAATCCGCGATACTCTCCCGGGGCGTTCGGCATTATTGGATTCGCTCGGATCTCCAGGATAAACAAACTGATCGTTGCAAAGATCATCAGAAAACGGATCCTCGGTGCTTCGTTTAGACTCTTCGTCTACTGATATTCGAGCTCCAACGAACCCTAGACCAGGGATAGTCGACCGCAGCTAGCTCCAGAAGTGTAAGAGATCATTCCCGAGGCTTGCCTATCGAAGATCACCAGCGGATCATCGATTTCGATCCTCACGGAGCCCGTTCGTGGCGAGTCTCCGTCGCTGGCCGCGTGATTACGTGCCGGCCCGAATCGTTAGGACCACCTCGTCGATAAGTGGCGTCGATTTAACGCGTCCCGGCGGTCATTAGTATCCGCAAGACCCGATCATTTCCCCGGCGGTCTTATTAGTTGATAATGACACGTGCATTTGCACCCTCCGCGCGCGCGTGGGACAGGTGTTCCGGTTAAACGTCTCGGACGAAATCTGCGGTGGTCGTGTTGTTGCGGCTTTCCGGATCACCCCGCGGACTGTGACAATCAAAGAGGACCAAACGAATGATAGGGTTTAGCCGTGGACCACCCGTGGACGGTGGTTTCGCGCCCCAATTGTCCTCCCGTGAAGCTAGCGGAGGCCGACAGGAGAGGCTAACCGCGAAAGAGGGCTTGTGCAAGGAAATACCTGGGGGCAGGTAGTAGAAACGTAAATCGAGCAGGACGTAAATAGGGTCCGCTGCCCCGGTTGCATGGAACAGTATGTACGTACGCGAGAAGATATGTAAATGGACAGTGCAATTTGTCCTCGACGCGCACAGTTGGCTTCGGCCGGCTGGGATACAGTACATCTCGGGATGTTTCCGTGACGGTATTTAGTGCTTATACTCGCCGAGACCCGGTACCCAGCCAGCCTCCGCAATGACAGAAATTGTATGCTAATTAGGGGTAAGAGTGGCGTGCTGTGCCAAAGTGGCCAAGCTGCCCTTAGACCGCTCTGCAGCTCCTTGTCCGCCTCTTCTTCATTCTAGCTTCACCGTCGCGACCTCGTCGTCATTCTCTTCGTCGTCGTCGTCGTCGTCGACGACTTTCCTTACACGAACCAGCATTATATTTATCGTGCTGAACGGACCGCATTCGTACCTACCTACCTCGACGATGCAGCCTCTCTAGGAGACCTCTATTCGCAAGAACTGGTACCCGCCGCTGAATGCGGAAAAACGCGGAACCGTTCGGGAACCAGACTGGAGCGAATATTTGCGGAATTTCAGCGACAAAACCCAGTCGATGAAAATGCACGATGGTCTGTCAAAGGTGTTTCAAGGATACAAAATTTCTGGTTCAACGTCTTTTAAAATTATTTTCAATGGATTGCTACCAATCACTCTGGGGTCCAACAAAATCCTCTAAAACCGGAGTCGTGAAGACCGTAATGCGTCTCCACATCGAATCCTCTTCTCTCTTTCTCAGAACAACTGAATCACAACTTCCAAAGAAGATTCACTAATATCCTTGAATCCTGTTTTTCGACAGACATCTGTGCTCCCAAGCATGAGCAGGCTGTTTCAATCCCTGCGTCGAAAACTCTGTCGATCGCAAGGTACACACAAGCCCCCCCGGTCACCATTTATAGACGTATTCATCCGCCTCGTGACTCTCGCAGTCACAGAAAAGAATCCACGTAGTCGGCTGGAGCGCAGAGCGGCGGGTAGGAGGGCGCGAGGGAGGGCAGAGCAGGACGTCGCCAAGCGTGGGATAAATATCTAGGGTCTGTGTTTCGTTTAATTAGCATCGGTATACCAGCACGCTCGCACTCGCTTACGTAGTACGTGTGTACGTGGCGCAAACCGTGCGCAACCCAGCTACTTACCTTGGGCGAGAGAGGGTTGAGACGGTGTTGGTCGAACCGCGCGAGTGGGTGGGGAAGAGGAGAGAAGAGACTCTTTCGAGGAGCTCTCCTCGAGTCGTGTCGCGGGCGTAAGGACGCGCGGATCTTGTAGGAGAGCGAACCAAACGAAACGGAACGGACGCGAGGAGAGAAAGAGCATAGGAGGAAAAGGACGGAAGAGAAGAAGGGGGAGAGAGAGAGAGAGAGAGAGGAGAGAATCAGAGTCGGACGGACACGTTGACGAGGCACGGTAGTACCTCGAGGACTAATTAAATAAATCCGGGAGCGGCTCCTCGGGCTGCGATCGCGACCGTAACCACCACGACGATGGTTAGGGTCGTCGTTGCGGAGGCGTCTCGGGTCAAGCAGGAGGTCAGCACGCTGGCGGTCCATCTTCTCCTGCTCTCTCCTCGTCTCTTCTGCTTCATCACCGTCGCCCCGGTGCTCCTCTTTTCGTGACGAGGCCTAGCGCCCCTCGTGTCGTAGATTACCCAGGCCCGTCCTAGCTAGTCATGCTAATTTATTCGACGGCGGGCCCAGGCCTAACGATCGGTCTCCTTCGTCTAGAACTCGACCTCGAGAAATGCACCCGGGGTCGAATGTTGCCGATTAGCGAGCCGTCAGGATTATTTGTTGCCAGCCAGAGATCGAATCGGGAATCCTCCGCTCGCCCGGCCTCTACCAGTGCTAAACTCACATCTGGAGAAAGTCCGAGGTGGGTATACAAGATCGGCGAACGCATTGCGATTATTACAATGTCTGTCGATCTCTCGGCGAGACGCACCCGCGAAACACGTTAACAAACGTTCGATAGCGTTCTGTTCGTCGGTGTGCGAGCCACACCAAGAAGTAGATGAGAAGTGGCAGGCATCGAGGATACCCGATGCACGACCAGATAGAGCCTCTCTCTAAACCCGCCTCTCCGTACACCTTGCCGTTAGCAGACGATATTAGTCTAGGTGGCAGCTGTTGGTGAGAGCCTCTGCTTGTAACCAATCAACGTGGTCGGTCTCTGTTCGACGCGGTTCGCCGTCTCGGTCGCGTCGTTCATCATCCGCCACTTGGCCGTCTGAAGTTTCTCTTCTCTCGTTCGCGGATGCTGCACACCGGAGCTTCGACGAGTCATTACGCGAATACCGCGAGCTACGCTACGAACAGCCCGAGCACGATGATACGATGTGGCCCGGCTCCATGCCCCAGACTAAGGCAACCAGATTTCACCTACAATCTTCGCTTCGGGATCGAGAGAACCGTCCTCCGACACGGTGCATTGTATTCTGTTCGGAGGTTTCGCTATGGGAGGTAAATTCGTTGACGAGGCTGACAGAAATGTCACACGACCATCGGAATGTTTCTTAGAAACGAAAAAGCATGTTGGACATATAGGAAAAATTTCCGCCATGTTTCAAACCAGCAGAAAATCGAAAAAAAACAGTTTCGATCCCATTTTTCTTTTTGCGTCGACCAAGCCGTGAAATAAAATGGCAAAATGGAAGGACGGGTTGGCATCCTCGGCGAGCGGCAAAGCGCGAAAACACTTGTAACCATGGGCAGGAGATAGTCCCCGGTTCGGCACCTGGGTGAATTATACCGTCGGAACGAGGGTTACCGGCGACACCGTGGGATATTAGCGTCGAAAGTCGACCGTCCGCGGTAAATAAACGTGTACCGGCGCGGCGCGGCGTCGCGCATTATGCGGGAGAAAACTTTGTTCCCGCGCCGAAATATGTGGAGTAAAGGAGTGACCGTGCGCACAGCGTGCTCCTGTGCGCCGGGTAATCGAGATTTATATCCCGATTACCTGGCCGAAGGGGAGGGGCAACCGAGTAACGAGGAACATTCTCGTCCTGGCCCTTAACATAGTTAGCATTAGTCGTACTCGGGACTGCAAAGAGAGAACACCGAACCAGAAGGGGTTGCTACGCGTCTGCGAACTTATTCCGAACAGTGCGATACGATGTAGCTGGCAAAAGCGTACGCAAAGTTTTGCCGCAATCTTTCTGTACGACATACCGTAGCGGATTTTTATGTGAAAGAAAAAATCGTTCAAGCACCTGGGACTAATAGACCGAAGCTCCTTAACTCATTCAATCCAACTCCTGTTTAAAATCGTACCCGTTTATTTTTATCAGCAGTTATGATATTGGACGTCATCGCCGGTGAATGATGTGACGAATGAGAGGATTACGAGGACAACAGCGTCGACGATCCCGGACAGCTGTTCTCCGAGATGCGTTTTCGGGCCGGGAATGGGAAGTTCGGGTTTCGCGTCTGCGCCGCTCAATCGATGTATTGTATTACCATTACCATTTAAACCGATGCTAATGCCGACCATTCGCGTTGGTAGCCGACGCTAATGTTTTCTGGCGCGCTCCGTTCACCGAGCGGGCCCCGGAGTTCGTGGCCCGGGGAACGATGTTGCATTCATCAAGCCAGATGATTTGAAAAATCTCAAGGACCCTCCTTTCTTTGGGTCTTTAGCACTGTGACGTCCATGATTTATTGAGTAATATTCACCGGCGTATTGGCCAGCGAAAAAAGGCGCGTAACGTTAATCTGAATAATGAGCCTCCGGCATCAAGCGCCGACCGCCACCTTTTCATTGCTATCGATAAATAATGTCCCACCCCCCACTCTCTCTCTCTCTTTCTCTCTCTCTCTCTCTCCCTCTCTTTCTGCCTTTCCCTCTCGTTCTTCTTCGTAAAACCTTCCTCTCCGGTTGATTCTCTCTTTCCATGAGCGTACCGACTTCGAGTCAATTTTTCGTTCGCTATTTATACCGATTCACTTACTTGGGGGGTGTTACCAAAGCCTGGGAGAGAAAATGGTGAAAGTGCTTTTTAAAACAATTTCAATTGGTCCGAATCGGTCTCTTTGGCACTCATCTGATGGCACGAATATGAAATTTAGGGGGGTGAAAGTGAAAAATTATAAAAGTTTCGACCTAACGATACAAATATCGAACTCCCGGTGACAATTCCCAGTCCCTCACTGCCCAAAGTGGCAATGACGGAAGACTCGCGTTTCCGGTGGGCCGTTTAAGAGTTTCGAAACGAGGCCGATCGTCTCCCGAGAGGACCGTGCGGCCGCGATAGCATCGGTGTCGGTGTCCCCGTCTGCTTTTCCCCGACTTTACGACCCGGTCGACACAGGAATCCAATTTAAACGACACAATGATCCGCGCGGCCCGACCCGTTTATCGTTTGCATAATGCGTCCCGCGCCAATCAGGACGGCTCGATCGGAATCGGAGTCACAATCGAAATTGTCGATGACAACCGCCGTTCACGAAAAAAAAAAGAAAACGATCCGGCAGAAGTTCGATACTTTCCAAGGATGTTCATCGGGCCGCGCGCTATCTGCCACGATCAGGCTAATAGCTACAAGCCGACCCAGGGAACCAAGGCTGTTCTTAATAAATGGAAATTCCAGGCGATTCCGGTAGCCGAGCGTATCAGAAATAGGCGTGACCTGGTCCCCGCGCCATGATCGAAATCTGTCCGAAGGAAACGCTTTCGATTCGATTAAGACTTCCCCCACATTACCTACGACGCCCAATTAATTAGCTATGGGAAACAGTCAGTTGCAGCAATAGTCCAAATGTGGGAAAAAAATATTATGAAACGGTCCTTGACATATGCTCTTTTTTAGTATTAGGTCATCTCATAAGTTCGTGCCGCTTATTGCTCTACCACTTAAATTTCTATATGAAGCAAACCTTTAAAAAGTTTACTAGAAAACATAATCACCCTCTCGTCTATTCATCTCTCTCTCTCTCTCTCTCTCTCTCTCTCTCTCTCTCTCTCTCTCTCAACTCTAATCTTACGTTTATACAACACACCGCGAAAAGAATAAACATATCCGCGGCACGAACTTATGAGACGACCTAATAATTGGGTTCCGTCTGCGTCGCGCGCACGTCACAGCATCACGTGACTAATCCGATGAAGACAAAGAGAGAGGGTATCTCTATTCCCCGCCCGATTTCTCCTATCTGGCTCTAGCTCTGCGGGCCAGGATGGTAGCTTGCGCGGCGCGGCGTCTCAAAGATGCCTATCCTTATCCAGCGAAGGCAAATAGGCTATATAGGTTTGGCTGAATCGGTCGAGATCCGGGGGACTGGCTAATAAATGGAAATTCGATTCGCGGGTTCCCGATAGAGCGATAAACCCGTGCCGGGTCTGAACGAGGTAACGTCGAATGGAGTTATACGGTGCAACGGTGCAATTCCACCCTCTTGGGAGCTTTGAGAAAGAGGGTTGGAGGGTGCGGGGGGTGGGAGGTCGGCGGTGACGAGTCCGAAAGACGGTTCGTTGAAAAGGGAGGTAGCCGCCGCCGCCGCCGTCGCCATCGTCGCCACCGCCGCCGCTGAAGAAGAAGAAGAAAGGGAACGATAGCGAGTGTGGTGGAAAGAGGATCAAGCGAGAGGAGAGAGGGCAAGGATGTGTGGCCCCGCTGATTGTGCTCCTGATGCCGCCACCTCGCCTCCTTTTCTTTTCCGTGTTGCCGGACTGCAACAGAAGTAGCATCGGGCAGTGTGTGTGCCGGGCGAAAAGGGGGTAGGAGGGGCGCATTGTGTGTTTCCGAGAACGGTGCGCTTATCGGTGGATCTGTCGCGGTAATGAGGTATCAGCCGGCAGCAAATAAACGAACGAACGAACGTAAAGAGGATGAGGTGGCGGCGGTGGCTGCGGGTGCGGCTGTGTGCTGATGGCGGTGGTGGTGGTGGTGGTGGTGGTGGTGGTGGTGGTGGTGAAGACGAAGGTGGCAGTTGAAACGGCGGCGGTGGTTGTTGCTGGACAAAGAGCAAAGCAAGAGAAAGGAGAAAGAGGAAGGGCGGGAGAGTGTCTCTTTGGCTAAACACAGGGGAGAGCCTGCTTGCTTGCCTGCTTGCCTGCCTGCCTGCCTGCAGCAGCAGCTCTGGGTCCTACCGATACAATGCTTCGATTAAACATTCGCTGCCTAAATAATCAGGCGCGCTTCGACCCGGTGAAAGAAGGACAAAAGGAGAGGAGGAACCTCTCCTCTCCCTCTCGGAGATTCTCTGCCAGGACCCAGCAGAAAGAGAGGAGGCGATTCCGGTTCCGACCGAGTGGGAATGGAACACGTTCCTCGTCGTTCCTCGTTTTCGATCCGCGCCAGATCCTCTCTCTCTCTCTCTCTCTCTCTCTTACTCTCCCTCACCCTCCCACAATCTCGCTTCTTCTTCTTCTTCTCCTTATTCAACGATCCTCTTCGTCCTCGTATACACGATTCGCTTTCTTCTTCTTCTTCATCACACTCTCCTCTTGACCATCCTCTTTCGCGTCCTCCCTCGCCACCCTTACCGTAAGTGTATATACGTATTATGCAAAGCGGGTAACCGTAGGTGGCCTAGGGAGCCGGACGCGCGCCATGTAATTAATACCGATGCTCTCATTCCCCTCCCCCGCGTCACCCACCGCACCAACCTCGACCGTTTCTACGCTTCCATACCGTCTCGACTCGCTTCTCCCCCTGCTTCTCCCGTAACGACTCGCTTTATCGCTCGATCCTGGCTCTAGCTTCGAGATAACGCAAGAGGCTGGGTCAGGTCAAGATTGGGCTAAGTTAGCTACCCCCCTAAGTACTCTCTGAATAAGAGATTAAATGAGAATATTGTCCTCGGAGAATCATGCATCGATAGACAGAGAGATCTTCATAATAATCCCCATAGCCCACTTAGGGGCTAAATGCCAAGTGGCCCAGGGCGAGTTCAACGTTCGCGGGATCGCGGCGAGATGAAAATTCCGCGATACTATCAGCCTAGGACTCCTCTAACCGGTCCCGATCCGAGAGCTCCCTTTCTTCCCGCGATTCTACACAGAGGCGAAAAGTGTTCGGGTCGAGGCAGATCATCCGGCCTCTGGAATAGATAATTGTCTACAAGACAGAGGCGGAGAGAGAGAGAGAGAGAGAGAGAGGAGTGGGGCTTCCTTTACAGGGACACGTGGGGTTTCTGTCCCCACGGAGATTGAGTTATCTGTAGGTGAAAATCAAGCAGTAGCGCGTGCCACCACTAAATAATTCGTCGCCGCTTCTGGTAGCCCTTCTGGTCGAGGTCTCTAACGGGACCCCGGGGACAGGCTGGAATTTTCAATGAACTGCGAGACCATCGACACCCACGCCCCCGGTGTGTTCGTGCACCAGCATTAGCGATAGCCGGTTAGGTCTCCCAGTTAGGTCTCCCGGTTGGAGGCCTATATTCGGCGTCCGAATCCTATCTCTCACTCTCTCTCTCTTTCCAAGCTGAACGAAGAGGTCCAGGAGGAGGATCTCAGATGCGAATCAGGTCGAGGTACCTAACGGGCGGGACTCACGAAACGGGAATAGGCCCTGGGAAAAGAAAAAGCTCGTCCCTTCCACGAAACATAATTTATTTGTCAGGGGGTTAGGGCGACACCGAGCACTATCGTCGATTCCAATCGTCTCTCGCGTACCTAGGCGTCGCGCTCGACATTCCTCCGTCCGATGGGAAGTCCACGAGGAATACGATGGAACGAGGAATAGCTCGCTCGGCTATTCGAACAGATACCGTCCGATATTTCTTTATCGTAGTCGCGCGGCCGAGGAAAATCCTACGATCGTCCGTCTAATCGTCAGAAAATCGTAATATTCCCATTCGATTGCAGGATGCGAAAGCATCGACATTCCAGAATCGAATTTCCATCCGAGGGAAAACTGAAATCTCGGGTTCCCAAGAACACAATGTCGCGACCTTGCTCGACTTCAAAACCGCCCGTAAAAGCAAAAGGCTCGTTTCCACGCTGCCCGATGACCGAACGAATCCCATTATGAGGCGTAGTACACGTAGACGTGCAGCGGTCGTTACAGGGTAACCGATACTCTGCTCCCCGACGTACTCTCTCGACGTACCCGGGTTTATCGAGCTACAGTATCGCCTAGGCGGTAATCTTACCGGTCGGCGGGGCGACTACTATACTTTCCATTTAATCAGATTCGCGCGACCGGTCAATCCTGCTCTTCTTAGAAATTTAGACGAGATTCCGTTATCGGTCGATCTTATTGCAGCCTTCGACGATAGCGTTTCTTTTAATAGGAGGCCAAGCTCAACCCTAGCATTCCTCTGCGGCTGGAAATCCACCCATCTTTGCATCTACCTACTCCAAGACAGTTAGCTTCATCTTATTTCTATGTACTCGTCTCGTTGGTAAGTACCAGTTCTAATGAAACGAGAGGCTTCGGCAAGATAATCTTCATCATATCCTCCATTTTTCATTTTTTTGTGGGGGACGGGGGGTTAAATGAGGTAGCTGAGAGGGTCCTCCAGGTTTTCCAGAGTCACCTTAAGCGGACACCACGACTCAATTAATCGATCAGTTCAACGTCATCGAGGATTCATAAAATTGAGGACTAATGAAACCGTAGAACCGCAGCCTGCTCGATTATCATCGTCCCTCGGGTCGCCGGTGAACATATTCGTCCCAGGCGGGGCTTGGGATGCACCGGTTTGCCGAAATTTACGAAGTCAGCTCACCGGAATACAGAGATTCCCGGGTTCTACCTGCAAAAGGACAAGAGTATCCGAAAGGCGGCATTAGGATGCGCGCGGGCGTCCACGTATCCCGTTTCAAGATGGAGATAGCCGACTCTCGTACCCGCGGAGATGGCTAGGACCTTCCCTGGGCACACCGGCTCACCGGCAGAAGGAGCCCTTGACGCGCACATTTATCACCCTCTATTGTTGCACGGCCAAACATCCGGCCTCGTAGGCCACGTAACCGACCCGCCGAAGAATCGAGAGACTCGCGGTAGCCGCTGCTGGAATCGCGGTTTTCCTTCGACCCAGGCCAGATTCGGTTCCTCCCCGCTTTGATCCACCTGGTAGCCATTTTGATCGACCTGCCAGTACCTGACTGTGTTGTCCCTACACTCAGATAGTGATCAGACTACTCTTTCCTAACTTCCTTAACATTTTTGCTGACGAATTGCCAATCGAATCGACTTGGAACGTCCGACAAAACAAAATCTTCTAAAACCTGAAGAGAGGGTAATCCACGGTACAGAACTACTGCCATTGTCAGCAGGGTACACAGCTGGATCGACCAGTTCGCGCGCATTAATTTCACCCGGGACTCCTCCGTTTTGCGTTATTCGCAGTGTATTCCCCATAACCGCAAGCCCCCTAAGTGTCACCATGGGCGTCCCGGTTCAATCACGATGATTACCGCACGGCCGTTCGCGATCGCGTATATTATCGGGAAAATTGATTTCCTGAGAACGTTGCCGGCCGTGGTAAACTCAGCTTTTAATGTAATAGTGATACTGGTTATAGCTGGCCTAAGTATCGTCGTGTATAATGTATTCGTCGAATGTTCTTTCGCCGAGAGAGTTATTGCGGGTCCGGGAACGGTGTTCCCCGCCGTTCGTAACCGCCGATATCATTAAATCGAAAGATTCTCCGAGCCGGTATCCCCTCCCCACCCCTCCCCGCCACCCCCTCCCCGCGTACTATGCTTATCTTCTTTCTGTTATCTTCGACGCAATGCCTTGTTTGCACATTGTTTTTCCCATTAACCCGGTCATTACGCGTCGGTGCATTGTCTCCGGTACCCTGTGGTTTGCGCCGCGCGTACTCTATGATCGCGAACTTTCTACGTAAGGGAAAAGACGCCGGGCGTTGCATCTAATTTTCTATTATGCTGCTTATCGCTGCGAGGAGAGACCCCTGTGGCTCCGTTTCGATCTTTCCACGAGAAACCTGGACGCGATCGAGAATAAACGCTGCGAGAATAATCACCGCCCACTCCGTCCCGGCAGAAACGATACTCGGGGACCGACGACGTTAACCACCGCGATTGTATTTTACGGTTACAGTGTGATTATTGTTGTCGTTCTTCGAAAAAGAAGAAGCGGACAACTATTTTACGCCGATTATTGCACATCAATTTTTGTGGCGATTGGTAGAGGACGCGCGAAGGTCAAATTTATTCCTTTTTTTTATGGAATCAGATATTTTTCATTGGGCTAGTCGATTCAGCTTGTAGTACTGTTGCTGTTGGATTAACTGAGCTAAAAATATATATAAAAAACAAATTCGACCTTCACGCGTCCTCTAATCACTCGAATAAATAACGTGTCCCGCTAGAAACCATTCGATGCTTATCCGAATGAGTTTTCATCAAAATCGTCGCTATTTATGCGATCATCCATGAATTCCATTCAAGAATTTCATTTCGGTGTAACGGAAGCGAAGAAATGTTTCGAGATCGCGAGTCGGACTGGACGTTGTTGTGAGCGCGTCGGGGGTTAACCTTTTGCGAGCGTTCGGTGCCGTCCGGCGAGGATTCAGGAAGTCGAGCTCGTCGTTGTCAGTCCGCGGAACGTTAAGCGCAAAGATGGCCGGGGATGTTAACGCTTGGCAGCGCGGAACCCGGATTTTTTTCGGCTGGAACGCGAAGAATCGCCTTATAAGTCCCCTCCCCGTGAGCGGAGTTACGAAAATCGAGGGAAAAAAACGGCCCCGGAGTAGGAGAAAGACGAACGAAGACACAGCCAGCAGCAGCACCAGCAACAGAAGCAACGGCCGCTGTGAAGCGGCGGCGGCGGTAGGAACAGCGGTAGCATCAGCATCAGCAGCAGCAGCAGCAAAAGCTGCAGTCGGAGAAGAGAAGAGAGGAGGAACAAAAAGAAAAAACAAAAAGGCGCGCGACAGTCGGCGCGCCTACCTCTCATCCTCTCTCCGCGGTTCTCTCCCCTCGCTCCGAGGTTTGTCCTTGTCTTTCCCCGGCTGCCGATCGACTGGTCCCGAAACGGTCGAATAAAAGGGAAGGGTTCGGGCTGGCCCGGGTCTCTCGGTCCTCAGTGCGGGTAGCCCTCGGTGGTCGTAGGAAGAACGTGGCCGGAAGACGAAGAAAAAGGGGAGAAACCGGTGAAAAAGAGAATTCGGAGACGAGGATTCGGAGAAAGAGATGCGGCGAAGAGAAGGAGAGAGAGAAAGTGGAGGTCCTCGGCGGATATTCGTCGAGCGAAAACCACGTCCTCAGATGCGAGATATCGGTTATCAATTAACGGACCGCGCATGCACATACGGAAGAGAAGAGCGCGTCGGCCTTTGACGATCGGGGCCAGGGTCCTGGTTGGCAGCCGATAGTCACTGGGGGCCCAGTGGACCCCGGGGTAATTTAGAGACTGACGTGGCTGTCGGTACCCGCGGAGGGAACGAGCCAGCGCGTAGATATAGAGGGAAGAAGAATGGGGGGAACGGCGGAACAGTGGTGCGCGGCAGAGGAAAAAGGGGAGCACACCACGAGGAGGAATGGCGAGGACCTACGCGGGAAGACAGCTGAAAGGAGAAACAGGAGGAGGAGGAGGGGAGAGGGGCGACGTTGGACCCCCGATCGCCGAAACAAATGCAAAGCGAAGACCAGCCAGCAGCGGGCCGACGACGATCCGCGATCGAGTGGACCCTCTTTCTCGCTGCGGCTCGCGGCACCGCCTTAAAGTATCTACTACTAACCGGCCCAACCTGCGGTGGAGGGGGACACACGACGAAAGGAGCCCGAAATCTTTTGCCAAGCTAAACGAACCAACTCTCCCCGGCCGGCTACCTCTTCGCTGGCCTGTCCCCGGATCTCACGGGGTGAGACAAAGATTGCTCCCGGGGTACCCGCGGCACCCATAATTCTTTCAAAAGACCCACCCGCCCCTCTGGCCCCCGTAACTCCGCGGCACCGATCATTGCACCGGTCTTGTAAAGTGTCATGCGGAGCATGGCTTGTTACCGGGGTAAAGGCACCGCGGACGGACCCTCATTTGCAAACGCTAGCTACCTAATCCCGCAGCCAATCGACCTAACTTTTGGGGAGCTGTGGAGGGGACCCATTCCGGAGCCTTCGGAGGTGGGCTTTCTTACGCGTCGGGGTCCAGCGAATGTTTGAAAATTGTTAGATACTGTTACGACGACGCGAAGTCGTCGATTCTGAAAATATGTGACAAAATGTGAGTAGAAGCCACCGCAACAGTACCTAGACTGTTGAATCAATTCCAAAAATCTCATCTTTGTAACTTCAGCGATTGTGAAATGAATCTCCGACCAGTCGTGCGACCGACTGCGGTAGGTTCCACTTGCCTTCGCGCGTACGTTCCGCCAGCAAACTCGGGTTCTCGCTTGATCTCGTTAGATCCTCGGGAAAATCATCAGAAATCGCTCCCTTACCTGTAAGCAAACGGAACACCAGGTTAGTATGTATATCTCGCAGGAAAGGTTTGCGGCCGCGCGATAAATCGGCCGCGTTCAGTCTCCCACATTAGGGATTTACGATCGGCACTAGAGAGCCGCGATTTACAGGTCACGGAGACTTCCGGTGCGCGTACACACCTCGCGGGAATTGATCGCGTCATATTATAATTATTACGGTCATTAATCTGCGGGCGCGGTATCCCGGCCGCGAACTCGTTATGTAAATCGCGCGACGCGACGCTACGCCACGCAGCGCCGCCGCACCGACGACGACGACGACGCGCGACGGTTTCGATCTCGGGAAAAGGTGTCCCATAAAGAATGGTGACTGGCGGGTGGCTGGTTACGGTGGAAACGACGCAGCGCGGCGGGCAGCAGCAGCCGCCGCCGCGTGCGTGGTGGCTTTCCGTCGTCGTCGCGTATTTAAACAATCCCCTCTTCGGGCAAAGAGAAGAAGCCAGCCCCGGGTACATACAAACGAGGGCCCCGAGAATTATCGGGGATCTTGTCGATTCTCACGGGGCGAACCGGCAAAAATACATGCGCGTGTAGCGAGCCCGGTCCGCGATGAATTCCGCGTATTTCTTCCGTAACTCGCGAGCGAGAGAGAAAGAGAGAGAGAGAGAGAAAGAAAGGTGGATCTGATCGAAGCCGCCGATTTCGGGTCCACGCCGAGTGGTCCAGAGTTCCCTATATTCTTTGACTGTCAAACGAAGCAGCTCCCTTCGGCCAGCCACGGAAACTGGTGGAACGGGGGAGACCGTGAAGAAGAAAAGGATTTTTTCGTTTGGTCGTTTCTAGTACTCTTCTGCCAGCCGATGCTCTCGTATATATTCCGACTGTGGTGGGATTCGTGAAATTGTGTACCGGCTGGAATGGTTCGATCGCGTGTATGTGTGCGCGTGTGTGCGCGGCAGCGATCCAAGAAGGAGGCTGGCCCGTTAGCTGCCTCTGTGATGGTGATATTTACGGTCCGATAGAATCAGCCCCCGTACGACGTAGACGAGAGAACGAGAAGAAGCCTGACCGAAGGAAGAAGAGTGGTCTCGTCGTCCCTTTCCTTTCCTTTCCTTTCCTTTCGTTCTGTATCGAACGAACCGAGGGACCGGCTTTCGCGTTCGGTGCCCGAACCGTGTGTGTGCCCTGCGCTTTTTTTGCGGCTTCAATTTGAATTGAAAAAGGCTGTGGACACGAGGACAATAGGTTGCGCCGTCGCCGTCGCCGTCGCCGTTGCCGCCGCCGCCGCCAGATCCTCTCGGTTAGTCTCCTCTCTTTTCTCCTCTTCCCGTCCTCCTCCGCCTTCGACTCCCCGAGATCCAGCGCTATCTTTTTTCCGTCGCTCTCTGTTAACGACCACGTTAATAACCACGACGTTCCAGTTGACAACGAGGAAGCTCCCGGTAGGGAGCTTGATCTTCGGGTCTCGTTCTCTACCTTCGGTGGGGCGAAGTATCGTCCACTCCCGTCGGAAAAGTCCGATTATCCTCTAGTTTTAAAAATCGACTATATGGCCTGGTTATTCTTGATGACACTTTACGCATCGTGATCAGCGAAGTCATCGTCGTAAGCCAGTCTTATTACACGACTTGATACTTCCTGCTCGGTCAGGACTTGATTAGAGTCTATGTTGACATTTTCGAATGTTCTGCTTATTACAGTTTAAGAATTTTTCTATATTTAATTTTATATACTTTTTAACGAGCGCCCGTTATTTCATGTATTGTGGAAAAATTGTTAACTTCCTTTTAAATTTATTAGTTGCATTGTTGAATTCCATTTTCTGAGAATAATTACCTATACACATACATTAGTAACCAAATTTAGAGAAGTGCCGAATATATGGCCACTTGTCAGCACTGTCGCGATCATAAGCGCCAACACCGGGGCCTAATCTCGCCTTCCATTCGATCCCTCGAATCGGCGACTTTTCTACACACCTCTGCCCGGAGAGTTTCCCCTTTGTTTCCCCCGGCGATTACCTTCCTCCGAGTCGGGCCCGATCTTTTTTTCCACTTGTTCCGTTCTCCACGGTTCGATTCGTTCTATGTCTTTTTCTTAGCCTGCCTCTATCTGGGGTCCTTTATCCGTGGGCTTCTGCTTGGTCGTTCGTCCTTCGTCCCCTCGCCTCGGGGCGCTCGGTTCGCTCGCTCGCCAAGAGAGTAAACGCGCGCACGACGACCAGGACAATCGCGCGGGGGCCCTCGGACGTAGAATCAGATATTACGTATGCACGGCTTAAACCGCAGAAACCAGCAACCTCACCCCGGCCATCTCTTTTTCTCTTCCAGTTTCTCCTCGGTTCTTCCTGCTCTCCACGGCAAGAGATCGTCCTCTGCACCCGGCCCCGGAGAGCACCACCCCCGTCCTCCTCCCCCTCCTCCTCCTCTTCTTCCTCCTCTGGTTTCGATGCTCCGTTCCCATCCCTCTTAACCTCTGCATTCGAAGAGAACGACCCGGCTTCTGAATACCATCGAGATGGTTCCCGAGAGGCCCCGAGTCGCCTCTCTCTCTCTCTCTCTTTCTCTCGCACTGCGCGGATCGTCTCGTCTGTTTTCTTCGTTCCTCTTTCCGACTTCCTCGAGAGGCTACGCTATTAGCCTCGAAATTGCCGCCAGGCCGATCTTAATCGCGCCGGCCGCCGAGAACGATAAAGTCGAGCACCGTTCGCGTGCCGCCGCCGCTTCTTCTTCGACTAGCACACACCGCATCTGCACCCTCCGAGGACGCCGCGCGCGCCGCGCCGATTCAATTACTCTCTGTGACACCGGTTTGTGCACCGGGAATCCTCCCGTGACGTCAGAGATACGCCCAACTCACCCCGGGTGCAGCCCATTCGGCCAGGACCCTTGACAGTCCGTTGCACGACGCCTTTTCGCACCTTGAAGAGGTTCTTACGATTTTCCCAATTTTACCAATTCTATTCTCCGCGACTCCCACCCTGAAGAGATTCCTGTTTCGCTGTTTGCAATTTTCACCTGTCAAAGCACACTTCGTTAGATGCAAACGAGTTGATCTACAACCAGCTTATCGCCTGCTATTTATCAATTACATGCCGAGCGATATCAATATATGTACTCCTTAGTGTGCTTAGTGCCATCGAACAAATATTTAAATGATAGAAGCCAACTGGTTTCTGCCGGACATACAACATTCCAGTGGAGAAGCGGGGGTACGTGTACTTTTATTTCCCCGGCTGTCTTCTTCCTCGCGAAGAAATTCCGCATTTCGCGCTGTGGGACATTTTCCAAGCGAGCACAAAGGGCTTATCTTTAATTAATTCGTTCGACCGTTCTTCTCGCTCATCAGCATTCAATTCTATTCGCGCAACCTTCCGCCTCGAAACGAGCGGGGATACAGCGTTACGAGCGGTTCGTCTTCAACGTGATAATTGGAGTTTCGAGAAAGATATGCATATAAAGCGAGAATGCGATAAGTAGACTGCGGATTCTATGCATTTATGGCAAAAATGTGTAGGTATAACTTAAAACGGTGGTAGGAATAAAATAATTTAAAAATGCCAACTTATTATTTTCAGCTTGTTAAAATGATTAAAGTGGGAATTCATTGCCTATTTGGCTCCGGTCTCTCGCAATTTACATCGACAATTTTTATTTTGCATAAAGATCCGCGATCTAGCGTTATGTACAACATTGTAAGTCGTCCGTAAGAAATTGCTTATAATTAAGTAAGTGAAGAATAATTGAATCTTGTGCGACCTTGCACAACTGGTCTCATCCTCTCGAAATTCCTTCGAGCAGAGCGAGCAAACCTGGAGAACCTCGTTCACGATTTTTCCCCCGAAGAGGCATCAAAACGATTCTTCCAGTTTACGAGCGAAAAACCGAGGAGGATATCGATCCGCGAATTATCGGGATCGGCATTGCGGCGATTAAGAGAGGATAACATGGTTAGTCTAAAAGAGGGACAGTTTAAGCGAGAAATCGAAGCAGCCGGTTGCCTCGGTCCGTACGACCGACGACGACGACGACGTCGGGAAGAACCGCTCGGCGAGTGCGCGCGTTGTTGCTCGATTTTATTGCTAATAGGAATCCAATGGTCTCCGGAGCACCGACGTAATTTCCTTCCCTTAACGATCTTCTTTCGTCCCGCTCTATCCCGCCGCCGCGCCGCGGATCTCGCAAGTTTCCTCTTCCTCTCGTTATCCGCACCCCAATCCGCATCTCCCCTCACACCTCCACTTTTCGCTGTTCCTCCCCACCCATCGACGTCGTAGCTTATATTTCACGAGTATTTTTCTCGGTCTCGGCCTCTCCTCTCTATCTATCCGGCCAAAGGCCCTGCCTCCCGTGTACGCGTGTGTGTGTATATATATGCTGCTTCTGCTTCTGCCGCTGCTGCTTTCTCCTTTTTCCCTTCCACGAAGTGGGCTCGCGTGCAAAGTCGATGTACGTTTAAGCGTAGCACACGAGAGAGGTAGGCAACAGGGGCGAGAGGGGAGACGGGGAACCGGGCGAACAGAGCGAATTACCGATCGCGCCGCGGAGCGCGAAACGAAGGGAATCGGGGTGGGGGAGACGAGCAAAAACGAATTTACGACTATCCGCTCGTTTTATCGACAAGCTAGGTCCTCCGAGGAGAGGAGCCCGGAGAGGATACCGACCACACGGAGTCCACAGAGAAAGGCCTTCTTGCTATCTGCCATTCCCGAGAGACCCGAGGAGACGCCTATTTCCTAGGATTGCGCGGATCGATAGCTCGAAAACTACTCTGAGAGATTTCGAGGTCAATGTATCCTTGCTAAAATCAATTCTCTATTTTTTTACCGGGACGTACCACACCGAAACTTCGGAAAACATTCACGAACAATCCTCGTAAGTGTACTACACAGATACCGTAAAAATATAAACGATGACGCAGTTGAACTTCGATATGGAGGTCCGCATTTTTCCGGGGAGTTTTAATGTTCTTGATTTCTTGTAAACCAGGATTTCCAACGTAAAAATCCGAATTAATTTCGTCACGTGTATCCGGGTTCAATTTTTTACAGAATTCCCCACAAATAGGGAAAACAGGGCAAAAACTTATTTTTAGATTTCATCCTCGTAACTACCCTCCCGGTTGACGTATGGGGTTGAAATTTCGCGTAGCACGTTTTGTCTCGGTACCCTATCGAATATCCTTTGGAAAAATTCAATTGTAATTCGGAAACAGAAATGGGAGGGGTCCAAGACGAAACGGCTGTTCGGTCCCGAAGTCGGGATCCGTTGGCGGAGATCTTAATGGAACATTTTGGAGAAGAATCCGTCGGAGGTGGGAGAGAGAATTTGGGAGAAAGTGTTCGCGGAGAGGAATGTAGAGGAAGACTCGAAGTGTCCTATTGGCGCGGGCAGTTTCAGGGAGGAGGTCCGCGCGATACAGAATTTGGTGGAGTCTCTTTGAGTGGAGCCGCGCCGCTCGCTCGGAGTCCGCTTTGAATTCCAGAATCGCGCGCCTCGATTACACGGGGACCCGCTCGCTCGTGTAACTCGTCCACGGCGGTATTAAAATTCCGTGGGGCTCTCCGTGGCCGTTTCGGCGTGTGTTTCCATACGGCGAGAGCGGGTAGCACGGGGTACGCACGTATCAGCGGCGGGTAGCAGAGAAACGCACACGCCGGAGATAGGGACGGATACGAAAGAGAAAAGAGCCACGTCCGGTAATAACGACTCGCTAGGAACTTCCGCCCGCGCGCGATCTTTTTCGTGTGCCTGTCCGAAACAGGAGGGCCGGAGATTTCGTGTTGTGTTCGTTGACGGGGTCTTTCTTCTTCTTACTCTTGTCGTTTGCGAGTCGTAAAAGGGGTACCGCCGGTGCCCTGTACATCCTCGTGCGCGCCGCGTTCCCGAGTCGCATACGAATCGCTTCATTTCTGTCGAGGATGAAGGCCGACTAAATTTCTAATTCCGGGTTCGCCGCGATCTTCGCTGGATCGTAAAAAGATCTTACGAAACGCTCTACCCCACGCGCCGGATACAGAATTGTCCGGAGTCTTGGTCGATTATGCCAGCCTAATTCAATTCTCAGCCTGGTATCTGCTCTTACAACGATATGGTCGACTTTCTTTGCTATCTCGGCGCCATCTATGATTTTATTCGAATTTCGCCATCGCCATATTGTTCCTTGTTAAATTCATGTAATATTCATCTGCATCATTTTTTTCCATGTTTGCTGCTTCTCGAGTTATCGCGGTTAGAAGTGTTCTTACGTTCCCCTTTACGAGTTATACGGGTGATTTTAATAAACGACTTAAGTGGACTCTAGCCCCTCTATCACGGCTGTTGATGGAATGGTAAAAGAAAAATGTTGTGATTGGTCGGAATTTTGCGCATCTGGGAATAATATGTTTTATGTGCGGCCGACCGTTTTACCGGGGGTAAACTAGTACTAACGACTAAATCTCTGATACGTGTTAAATTATTTTACGAGAAGCCATAGCCTATCCTCCCGAAAGTCATAAACGAAAAGGCGCGATGCAAAATAATGAGCAACTACCTGCCGCTGCAGGAAGAGTACAAATCTACAGGGTTCTTGCTAGGCTGTACCTCCTCGAGTCATATTAAACGTAAGGGGCTGATTGTTGACCTGAAAAATCGAGCAACTAATAAATGTTATTATTGTTACGCTATGTAATAAGAAGATTGTCGAACTTTGAGGGGTTGTTTCATCCCCTAATCAAAGGGTCAAATATTTTTGCCTGAACTATAGACGTGCGAAGTTTCATAAAAAAACTACTGAATGCCTTTGGGCCAACAATTCTCTGTATAAATAGATCGCGTAATAGAGGCTCACAGCGTTAGTCGCGTCGTATACACGAGGTTCTACCGTACACCCCGTTATCGAATCTCTGGAATACTCAATTGAATTTTCGTGCGGATCGCGGCGCTGCAGGAATTAAGACGCGCTCGGCAATATGTAAATCGACACGGTGACTAGAAGCAATGCGCGCCGGGATCGTTAATCACGACCGGACTCTACGGGTTGCTATTAACGTCCGGAGCAACGAGAGACCCGATCGGTAACGTAATCGCGGGTCCTAGGACGGTGCCGGTGATTTATCGTCCCGCCGAAATCGTTCGACGAGCCGTAGATAACCGAAATTCTAATTTCCCGCGACGTTGAGGGTCCCATCAGACCTGTCATCCATTAGACACCTTGGATACTGTGCTCGGGGTCTGCGAACACAACCACCTCCTCAGGTTTCACTTTGTGCTAAATGAATTTATCCCGTGTGTTCATCTGATAAATCAAATTTAGCTTCGGAGGGCTGGAAACATCGTAAGAAACGACCCCATTGAAGAGGTTCCACCATCAGTTTAGGGTACAGAGGAAACTTGCTCGGAAGGTCCACAGGAGGGACACCCGATCGCCGAATAGAAACAATTACCAAAGGTGTCTCGCTACAAAATTGAAAAGGCTCCGCCAGCACGGTTTAGGGTATAGAGTCTAACACCTCGGCAAAGCGATTCCATTTAAGAGGTCCCCAGAGTCTCGGGGTCTCCCGACGCTCGCGTTTCACGCGACGTATTAACTTTCAAAGCACGAGGTTGATCGACGAATACGAATCGAGGGACCGAGAGGATGGTGTACTGGCAGGCAGGCTGCGGGCAGTTTCCTAATGATTCCGCCGTCAGCCGCCACACCCCGCTCGAGGTCGAAACATCATGGCATCAAGGACCGGTGAATACACAGCTGCGGAAATAATTCGGCCGGGTGAAATTGGTCCCTGGCCGGGCGAATAGGAGACGAGGACGATGCTGTTCGATGACTGTATTGGTGGCGGCGTGGTGCGTACAACAGGCTAATAGCCGTGTGTGTCGGACGAAACACGCTTTTGTCGTGGAACGAACGAACGTAGGAACGAAAGGAAAGGAGAGGAAAGGAACGAACGAACGAACGACCACGACGACGCAACGGTGGTCGTGCCGGTTACACATGCGAACGAGGATCGCGTGCTTCGAGTCTGAAAACAGAAGCGACTCGCCGAGACTGACGGCCTGAGCCACGGGTAAAAGAGCCCTTGGTCCGAGAGAGGGAATATAGGCTAGGGCCGAGGGAACACGGGACAAGAGGGAATCCAGTCCAGCTGGTAGGAGAGCCAACAGGAGACCAGCCGAACCAAAGAAACCCTGCCTCGAGCTCCACCTAATCAACGTCTAGCTAGTTCTTCGACCTTCTACCCGGCGCGGCGCAAACCCTGCTCGAGACGTATAATTCCGTTCGTGCGTCCTCGCTATAAGTTCGAGCCTTTGATACAGGAACACCTTTGCTATTGTTCTGCGCCGATAAGGATCGCAGGTTCCGAGAAACGCTATCAGCTATTTGGACGTGGACGCTGTACAGGACCTGCCTAGGTTCAGGTCCTGGATTAGGTCCAAGGTCTGGGATCAGTCAGACGACCCATAACCACTGTACAGACATGAATCTGAAGACTTAACCAAGAACACTAAGTCTGGGGGAGTCTGAAAATCTGGACCAGGGTGCAAGAAGTATTTGACTGTTAACCGGTGCGTTCGGGTGTCAATCATCTTGGTCGGTAGCATTTCCTCGTGCGTTCTCGCTCGCGCGCATAGTTCCCCCGGTTGTTTTATCCCCTCCGTCTGGTGGAAGAGAGGGCGGAGAGGATGGGAGAGCACCGGTGAAATTTCAGCCAAACGCAGGTCTCGCGGCCCGCAAAAAAGGGGGACCCCGCTCGCAACGTCGGATAAAGACGGCAAGAGACCGATCGTCCAGGACTTTGCCTCTTCTACCGATCGATTGCTTCCTTCTTTTTCTGTTCCAGTCGGCGTCCACGACGACGAACAGAAAAAGATAGAGGGAGAGAGAGAGCGACCCGGGTACGAAAGAAGCCGGATTCGATGGAAAAGAAGGTGGACAAAGGCGAGAGATCGCGGAGGCGAAACGAAAGGAAAGAGACAGGGCGAAAGGGGTAAGGGGGCCGCCGCCGCCGATCTAAATGCGGGCTCGTTCGGGGCCCGGCCCCGGGACCGGGACCGGGCCCGGGCGCGGGCGGCCCGTTGATATCGAATTTATCAGGTGTCGGGTTGCAACCGTTCATGCTCTGTCCTTAAGCACGCATCCGCGCCGTTTTGCCGGACCAACGCGCCCGCAGGATCGCCGAAACTTCCATCCGATTTGCTACGCTTCGACCGACCTGTACCGGTGCCGCGCCTCGCCGCGCGGCCCTTTCGTGCCTCAGCGACGGGGAATTTCGATTTCGCTGAACGTCCGTCACGAAAGCGTTCGAACTTGGACTCGTACCAAACCAGTCCACGCGCGGCTTACTTATTTTCGACGGCAGGGCTACTGCGCCAATCGTCCGCGACACGTCCGGGGCGGTTTCCCAACAAATCACACCTCCAACCTCGACTCGCCCAAGTACCTCGTGATGCTTGTCTGGATTCATTGGGAAGCTGTTGGCAAGGTTTAACTTCGTTTCGCTTCCTCGACTAGCCGTACCCGCTTTTTATCAGACTGACAACTAAGGTAGCTAAGTTCTTAGCCTTTGAGGCTTGTGCTTCTTTGCTTCTAATGGGGATCGAGAGCGGATGTCATTTTCTTGTAGCACGTGGTTGAAAGATTGATCTTCATCTCCAAAGAAGATTAGAGCTCTGTGTAACATCGTTCCTGAATGGTTGATTAGTTGTGGGTTCAGCTGACGAAGTAGACGTCATCCCCTAATTCCCCATGTTTAAGTTTGCTTGCAAGAAGCTTAGCTGTTCGTCGAACTCAGACTTTCCCCAGACTACCAAGAGCAGACCTCAACCCGAGGTATCCTCTTCCCCGGCGTTTCTCCCGAAGGCAATCCTTTCCCATCAGAGTCCCAAGGGCTAAGGGGGTCTAACAAGTTTATCTCGCGTTTCCTGTGGAATCTCCGAACGATCAGAACGCGGAAGGATGCGTTTCCCCCGGTCCTCGGCGGAGAGAGAAAAAAAGAAAGAGGTCCTGATAGAATTTAAAGGGTACGCGCATGAATCGGGAAGGGTGTGTAAAGTCCGAACAAAAGAACGTTAGTCGCGTGTGGGAGTAAAGGCGACCGTGAAACTAACGATCACGGTTGACGGTCTGCGTGTCGTGCGTGTCTACGTACGTGTACGTGTGTGTGTATCAGGGGGCAGCGATCACGCTTACACCCCTGTCGGCGAACAATGTTTCATTCTTCCGCGGCATTTAGCCGGCACTAATCAAGATCGGCCATCCGGCTAAATAATCAGATACGGTGGAGAGCCGTCCCAAAAATCCCTGTTCGAGGCTCCTCGCGAGAACGAAGAAGGGTGTGCTTCCCGGCTGGTTCGGGACCTTGAAGACGAACGACAGGCTCTCAGGAGGAGGGAGGACCGACTTCGGGATTCTGGCGAAGTCGAATTCCAAGCTGGAGGAAGAGCGGCGAGGGGAGGGGAGTGGGGCTCTGGAAGACGCACAGTGAAACGCGAGTCCGCGGAACAGGGCCCCGGGCCAAATAAACGCGTACGAGGGCCGAACGCGGAATGCAATCCGCTTTATGTACACGCGATTGATCGCGGAATCGTTCGTTCCGGCCCCCGAAGAGAGTGAAGGAGGGGAGCGTGGGGAGGGGAGAGGGCCGGTCGTGAATATCGGTGGAAGAGAAAGAGACGAAGGGTAGGAAGACCGGACAAGGGAATCGAATACCTCGAATTCGCGTTAATTTACTTTCGCCAATTGGAAAGGAGCGAGGATCAAAAGAAAGAGCGAGAGAGGGGTACCGAAGAGGTACGAGGAGAGGAACGAAGATGGGTGGAAGTGGAAGGCATCCTTTCGGAGTCGCGGGCATGCTTTATCGAGTCTATACGATCTCCGCGGGCCGGTAAAGTAAATAAGAGGGCTCGCGTCCCTCACGAACTTAACCTAAACCGCTAACCCCGCGACCAGCCGAGGATCGAACGCAGAGAAGGGACTCTTCTCTTTCCCGCTCTTTTCTCGTAGGTGGTGGTGGTGGTGGTGGGACGACGTGTGCAGAAAAAAAACACCAAGATTCCGGTAATAAACGCGCGTGGGCGAGGATCGACGAATTTTACAGTAATTCCCGACTCTTTGTCCGACGGATACCAATTTAAATTCTTTTAAGCCAATGCGAGCTTGCCCTCGCCGAGAGGAGACGCGAGTCGGGAACCGGTACTCTCGCGGGGATCACGCAGAATGCGCTCTCTTCGTCTGGCTGGCGAAACTTGTTGCTTCAACTTTGATGATGATGGGGCGACGCGTCGGAGAGGAAACGACGCTTCAAGACGCCCGAGCAACGCTAGATGTCCCCCAGGCTGGGAACTTTAGGAGACGTTCGCTGTTGGTACTGTTGAGTCCTGAAATTAGCACCCCATCCTGACCTACCGAACGTAATCAAGCTCTAGGAGCTAAACCAGCGTTGCAAACAGACGTCAGATCCGTTCGAAAAATGCCTGATCCGCGAAAGTAGCTTACCAATCTACAAGCACAGGTTCCACTCTATTAGTCGAGCATGGTCCAGCAGAAGAAAAGTCCAATCTTCAGTTTCCCGAGTTATCAGGCGGATCTTAAGCCCCGGTCCTGTCAACGGCACCGAAGATCGAGGGATCGATCACCAAAGAACGGTTCCTCGAGCGGGGTACGAGGATCTAGGAGCTGATCCTCGCAACGGGACCGCTTGTCATCGATCTCTCCGATGCGGCGCGACACGGCGGCCGACTATCGGCGAGTCCTCTCGGGTCGTCTTGAGAGGATGAGTCCGTTGTGACTCGCGACAATATTAAATAAATAGCCTGACGGCTCGAGACACGGCAGGCCTCACGGCGGCGGTAGAGAGTTATACCTTTGGCGAGCAGCATCTCGTGCTTGTGAAAAGAGAAAGGCTCATCGAGGGGGTGAGACCAGTTGAGAAATGACAACACGATCGCCGACACCTCCCCTGCATCTCCGCGGCGTGGCGCGGCGCGTCGGTTCGGCTCTACGCTTCCTGTCCGATCCCCTCGGCGCCGATTCAACCGGCACATACACACCTCCGCCCCCTCGCTCTCGGACTCACTCCCTTTCTATCTCTCTCTCTCTCCTCAGGATCCACGGCATCGCATCGTCCGCAGCGTTACGTGCACGAGTCTCGTACAGCTTATTACGAGCTATAGGAGAGGTGTTCTCGCGGCGAGCCACGCCACTTACCGGGATTGTTTAGCGGCGTTTACGCGTCGATTGCTGACAGGGGGGTCGTTCTCCAGGTACCGTATTATGCATTCGTACGCCGTCCGTAGTCTCTAGCCTTCTCCCATTCCGGAATTGCGACTTCTCGCTCAGCGACCCTACTCTCTTCCCTTTCCTTCTTCCAGTCCTCTCCCTCCTTCCACCACCTCTTCGTCTGCTTTTCCGTTTCTACCAAGGAGAGCCACCGCCTGAACGAGAAGCGCCAGACCTAGGCTGCGTGCCGCGAGCAAACCTCCAGCAACGAGAGAACGTGCGCGAAGTCTCTTTCCTCCATTCGTCCCCCTCCTCCTCGTTCGGCTGTGTGTATACCTCGGATGTACATTCGTTCGTTCGTTCGTTCTATGGGAACACGGAACGCGAGATAGCTGCTATTCCGCGACACCCGGATGCGGACAGCCGCACGAGTTGCTGCCCGCCTCTCGATCTCTCATCCGATAGAGATCTTTCGATACCCGGCCAGCCGCTCTTACATCGGGACGCGATACCGATGCCGATGCCTTAAACGGCCTGCGAGGGCCGCGCGATTCTTCTTCTTTGCACCGAAATAAGCGAACACCGACACCTTTCCACCACCGTTCCACGTACGCCCGGATGCCGCTTAAGGACGATCTCGATGCTCCCTGTGAGTTGACGATCGCACACCGGCGGTCTGGGGACTTAACTGTTTCAATGCCGCGGGCCTTGGATACGATTCAGTTACAATCCGACTCCGTTGTCGGTCCTGTGTCGGTGACACCTTCTTTCTGGCCAAGAGCAATTTTTACTGCTAGGTGAGGAGGAGACCAAGTCGTGTTAACTCTACGGCCCGATAGGCTGGGATTATTAGTCGCTGAAAACTTCCAGCTTCCAACAAAATGGAATCTAGAACGGCGTCTCGACGATCGGACGATTAAACTTTCTGAAAACGATTTACCAGTCGGTCGGGGAAGGAACCGATCGATTCTCCAGCCGTAAAGGATGCGAATCGCAGAACCGTGGGTTTGATGTGGAACGGCTGTAGGTGTTGAAGAGTCCGCGGAAAGAAAATCAGACTCGGCCCACACCATCGCGTTATTCATTCCAGCGAGGCAGCTCGAGCGTAACTCCTCGATAAGCTAATTCCGTGGAGATCCGTGGAATACTGAGACAGAGTGAGAAAGAGAGAGAGAATCGAGGAGGATCGGTTGAGAAACCCTGCCGCTCCGAGGGGAGCATCCACAAAGCATCCACGAAGAACGAGAGAGCGAAGCAGGGAAAGACCGAAGAAAAGAGGATTGGATGAAGAGGAGGTGGGCCTACGCAGCCTCCTGCGAAGTAATATGCTCTCGCCGCATGAGGTCCTCCCTTTCCTCCCGAGACCGCTCTCTCACCCTCCAGGCTCCTCCGAGCCCTTTTCAGAACCTGGCGCTGGAGAGTACCTCTTCCACGCTGGGAGACGCTCTACTCCACAGTTGATCAATGTTTTAATTGCTGTTAATGATTCCGGAGATTCAACTCTCGGGGAACCGAAAGGCCCCGTTTACACCGGCCGCGAACTTGAAGAGTTAAAGGGCGGCCACGGCCATTCATGGTCTCGGCCTCGGTGTCACCTTCAGCGGAAAATGTATCTTTGCTTCCTGCAATCTTTGCTCCTTTTCTGTTGTCTTTGTTCCTTTTCTGCTGTCTTTGCTACTTTTCTGCTGTTTTTGCTCCATTTCTGCTGTCTTTACTACCTTTCTGCAATCTTTGCTAGCTTTCCTCCTGCAGTCCTACGGAATTCTGGGCGAGACGGATCTTCCCGCGAGGTTGTCGAGAGTATCAACCCGGGGCAGACTCATTTCCGCGAGCGCACTCACCATCGAGAGATAGCGTCCGACGTGGAGGCGCTTCCTCGTGAATTTACACAACGCGTTATCGACTCCCCGTCACCGAGGAGGCTCGATTATATGGCCCCGGTCCTGCAATAAA
This sequence comes from Lasioglossum leucozonium, assembly GCA_028454225.1. Classification (NCBI taxonomy): domain Eukaryota; kingdom Metazoa; phylum Arthropoda; class Insecta; order Hymenoptera; family Halictidae; genus Lasioglossum; species Lasioglossum leucozonium. The sequence continues at coordinate 3,982,067 of CM052214.1, forward strand.
GGTCTGACCCGTTGCGCGCGTCTCTCGTCGTCGTCGTCGTCGTCGCCGTTCCCGGTGGAATCTTCTTATTCGCCGGGTTTGTTTTTTAGTTTTCCGTCGAAGTGGACGCGGACCGTCGCCGGGACCGATGGGCCTCTCTGATGGGCCGCGTGGCACACGTTGCACGCCGCCGTGCCTCAACCGCATGGCGTGGCGTGGCGTGGCATGGCGTTGTCGAATCGAAGGCCAGCAGAGGTCGTCGAACGGCCGCCTCTCGTTCCCCGGGTGTGGGTGGTTGAAAGAAGGCCAGACAAATTACCCCCGGCTTAATACGACAATGTGCCATCAACTTTGGCCTACACGCTGACAGTTACTATTTCATATACCTTCTCGTTTCGCCCGGCCCTCTCTCGGCCCTTTCGTCCCTCTCCTTCGTCTTTCGGCCAGCCACCCGCCGCGTTCCACGGATACACCACGTGCGCGCTGAGTCCCGGTAAATCGAGAGGAGCAGGTACTCGATTCGACGCAGTCTCGCTCCCCCCTAACGTTGCGTTTACGCGGCTCTCGTGACGTCTTCCCTCCGGCGGCACGTCGAGAAGGTGCTGCGATCATAGGAAGGGAGCGAAGATCACAGAAAGGGACCAAAGGACAACGGAGATTCATCAAGAAAGTAGAGACGCGACAAAAATGTCGAAAATCCTTCGTCACTCGGATGCGCAGACGTGACCGATCTCGAACTTTCCCGGGACTCAGTCGGCTACATCGCGCAAAGAACCGTTGACGCGTCCAGGCGGCGGCGACAAGGCGCGGCGCGCGCTCTCCGCATTCCGTCCCGTGGGAAGACGAGCGTGACTCTTGTTCCGCGCTTCCTTCGCCTAGGACTTTGTGGAACTACTGTTCCCTCTGTTCATTAAGTCGGCACGCATTTCCTGGGTCTCGTAACGGAGACAGCAACCGGCGAACAGTCGCGTGCGTGCCCGGTTACTCAGGGCCGAGCGTGACGGAGATTCGCGCGCAGCAACGCGTACTTAGGTATTCGGACACTTCTCCAAAAGGCTCATCGAGCAGCACAGTTACACTGTTATGTTGCTCTGCCGGTGTAACCTCATGAAGCTGCAGAAGGTTGAAGAAATGCTGGGGAAATGATCCCAGAGGGTCTGCGGATGACGCCCGAAATCTTCCCGCGTGAGAACTGATGCTGGAGTCCCTTACGGCTGCTAGGCCTTTATAGCGGTTTAGCACGTTGGCTAACTGGTCCGAGTTCTTCCCGTAGGTACCATCTGTGTATTCTTCCAATAGTAAACTTTTTCCTGTTTTTCTGATTGAAATTTCGAAGACATGTATCATCGGACAGTAGTCACTTAGGGAATCGTCGTTGGGTCCCATGATAGCCAACATGGTAAACAAAGAATTTTTCATTTTTGCAACTATCCCATCGGCCAAGTTACATGCCAGCGTATTCGTCCGGCCAAGCGAAATCTTTTCAACGCGCAATAATATATTACACATCTGGACCCTCGTCTAGCTCACCTAGCTCACTTAGCGACCGTATCGCGAGCCGTGGTGGCGTATCGGCGCGCCATTACGGAGGTGTACGGTGTTCTATAAGCGACGGGGAGCAGCAACGGCGAGGTACGCAAGATCGGCGCGCGGTGTCCTGGGTAAGGAAACCCCCGCGGACCACGGTGGATCAGCCGATTGTCCGCTCGTAACTCGAGGTAATTAGAATCAGAAGTACCTACACCCTTGTTCCCCCGCTTCGGCTTCTTCCAGCTTCTACCACGGGCTCGTTCGTCCTTCTTCTGCCCTCCCGCCCCTGCCCCTCTCTGCTCTGGCCGGCTCTCTCCCCCGCACACACACACGCACACACGAGGTTATGTTTTCTTTTTCTTCCTCGTGGCCGTGTACTCTGTCGGCTGTCTCGTCGCCCCATGTGGCGCGTTTGCATATACACGCGCGTGCGTAAGCGATGCGCGACTCCAGGCTTATCCACCGTCACCCATCCTCTTTCGCTCGTATTTTCTCTGTCCCTCTCTCCCCCTCCTCGTTCTCCACAACCGCCGCCACCTCCTCTCCCCGTTGAGCCTTTTTTCGTCCTCTCGAGCGGGTATTCCTGGCCGGAAAGGAAGAGAGGACGCGCAACCTCACAGAGGATGCTTGCACGCGATCCCTGTTATTGCCAATCTATCGCCATTGCGGCTCAAGCATCTTCGCAACGCCGAAGAAACCAGCCTTAGATCATCGAGTCTAGCCCTTGCCCTTCGAACCCCCAGTCAGAGGAGTCCGTCGCGAGCCGCTTTGGTGCTTTTCTTCGAGGCACTCGGTCCTCTTCATGGTCTTCTTCTTGATAACGTTAGGCTTACGGGGCGCGTTGTGATATTTTTAACGCATTCCCGTTATTCCAGGTGATTCGCAAAGCGTTAATACTATTCCCACGGAAGACAGCTTCGAAAATATTCAATAAACATTGAAAAGGGGAATCACGCCTGATCGGACATCAACGTGGCCGAGAACGTATTTCTCGTAATGGCGGAAGTTTACTCGAGGTCGCGGACCCAAAAGCCATTTAAACAACTAAAACTGGTCGCGCCGTTTTGCTCTCGTTCCGATCGTTTATCCATCGGCCGCGTTGGAATCTCGGATCGTCGACGACCGTTAGGTTTCGGCTTCAGGTTAATGAAAAGCCGTGGAAAATCGTATCGCGGAAACGGCCGCGAAACGAGGCTAATTTATCTGATGTATCGCGATTCCCGTCGGACGAGAAACCCGCGCGCGAGCACCGTAATCGCGGGGCAACGATAATCGGCCCCCGATCGGTTCGTCGGTGTACGGGGGGGACGATCGTCTCGTTTCCGACTGTCGTTTCGATAAATCGCGGCCAGTTACCAGTTCTATCCGGCGCGGCCGCGGCCGCGGCCGGGTCCCCCGACCATCGAAGCCAAAGAAGAAACTCTCGCGGAACAGCGCGACACGCCGATTGGTCGGCGGCCGGAGAGGGGAGGCGGTTTATTTTCCGCTCGTTTCTATCGTTCGGAATCATCGTCGATTACGTGCGCTGCTCCGGCGCGCAACTCGCGAGAAAGGGGCACAGAGCAGAGAGTCAAAGAAGATGGCAAATTACTTGACCACGAGAGCGCTCGAGGTGACTCGAAGGAATTTCAAGCCCGCAACGGTGGATAGGTCGCTGGACGGGGAACGTCCTTGAAACGATCCGCAGATTATTCCCGGCATCTTCCAGACCGAGACGGTGCGCGTTGCGTTTCGACGTTACGCGAGCATCCTGTAATCCTCCTGTAACTTAGAAGACGGCACCGGACCATGTTCTTCGTCATGTCCTGAGGATAACCACCGTTATCTGACGAGAATGTCGCGTAGAGATGTTGCGTCTCGAAGATACACAAGTTTATACCGCGTAGCGGCACCGGGAAAACCCCCCGTCTATTCTATATTATACACTTGTACCACCTTATTAAATAAACTATCGTATCTTGAGTTAGAAAGCGGATAAACGTTTCTAAACTTTATTTGTGACCGAATCTTATCCGCATCACAAACATCATCTGCCTAGAATAGAAGACCTTCGCATCGACGACACCGGACCTTGTTCTTCGTGATATCCAGCGTCTCGGAGGACATCACCGTTATCAGCTCTTCGGTAATATTGCGTACCCTCGCGGCGGCGCTGCCCGTTGATCGATTGGACGCGTCCTCTCACTGTGGGACATAGGACTCCGTGATAGCGCATGGTAGTGCGGATCGATTCCTAAGAGGACTGGCTTCCCGATACACATCAAATATATTGCTTTACGGTCCATATAATCGAATAATGGCAGCTCCGATTCGATTGAGACCATATGTTGTCTGAAGTAGCGAGTACCATGGTTGCAAAACCCTCATAGTATGTAGATAGAGGATCGGTTTCATGTATTAATAGGGGATCGATTTTCATGCTGACCGTAAACCTGTTCGTCCGAATTTTTTCCCATACTTGTAAAATTGAGTACTAGCCGAGATACCGTAATCGTACGTGAATGTTTCTCGATCGTCATTTTTCCTATGGGTACAGAAACGAAGTTACTAATGTGGGAACGCATGAGGCCCGATTGAACGATGTCGTAATGGAGGTCGTGGCATAACCGCGTTATAACGCGTTTTACCCCCCGTGGAAACCGAAACGCCTCTCCCGTGTCCCCGGAGATAGCACTGTCATTGTCGTCTTTCGATTCGTTCCCCCGGTCGCGTCGGTTAGCTCTCGCGTTGCTACCCCGTGGCCGGAATACGCTCTCGCGAATCTCGTCTTAGGACTCGGCAAAATCACACCAAAAGATCGCGAATCTTTCTTCTTAACCCCGCGATTCCCTAGTTCCGTTCGGCATGTGGACCGTATAGTGGATCCTTGCGAATCCCCGGAATCAGGAATGCAAGGGGGCCCCCGCTCGGCAAACCGCAGAAGCGTCTCCCGCTAGCACAATAGCCGTGACATTGCGATCGGCATTACGGTCGCCGAAAAGTGGACTGGTTTCAATGGCAGCTCGTCGTCGCCCGTCGGCTATCCCCTCGCGTACCCGGTTCCCTTGGCCGTGTACCCTATAGTACCCACCTTCTCCCTATATCCGGCGAGGATTTCGGGGCGCCTGTGTGTAGGTAAAGGTGGCCACGGACGAAACTTCGGCGGTCGGTCGGCCCAGCGATCGGGCCGGCCCGGTCCGCCTCGGGACCCGTTTCCACTGCGGAACTATTGGCTATCTCTTGTTGTGTATCTGGCATATTGTTAAGTTAATTGAAAGGGGTGATAAAATCGCAATGTTTTTGACATTAAGTGAGCTGCGAGTCTTTCGGGGCGGGAGACAGAAGGAGACGGGACGAGATAGGAGGGCCCCGTGTGTCTCGCCGCTCGCTCGCGCGCGCGAGGGGAGGAACCAGGAGGGAAAGAGGAAGAAGACGAAGAGGAACAGGACGATGAGGAGGTGGGGGGAAGAGGGGAATGAAAAGAGCCGTGGATCGAGAGAGCGAGATACTGCGTACCTGTGTATAGAACAGCGTACAGGTAGATAGAACGGCATCGGGGGCACACGGCTCCGACTCGACTGTCTGTGTCGGTGAAGAGCCCGGAGGATCGGCAGAGGGACCACCCGAACGGGGCCTTCTCCGCTGCTGCCTTCTCCTCTCCGATTCCCCGGCAATCCGTGCGAGTATCGGGCCCGTCGACACGTCGGAAGTTCGTCCAGGGATCGGCCTCCGGGACCGTCGTCGTTCCCCGTCGAATTTATTGTACCCGCTGGCAATGGAATAGATTCGGAGCGAGAGCGCGGTGACGACGCGCATTCCGCTCACCACCGTGCAAGGGTGTCAGCTGAAAGCTATGTCAGTTTTCCCCTCGCCTGGATCGAAAGTGATCGGAAGTGCAGACAGGCCTCGGAGTTTCGATGGTTCGTGAGAACATCGGCCCTTGACCTTCGAACCCGTTCCGGTGGGCCTGAGCACACCTTTGGATGACATGGTAGGATCTAAGGGTTCATTGATAGGATATGCACAGTTTTCTGTACTTTACATACCCTATAAAAGCCATGAACCCCAGATCGCAATAGATAGAGCCTGGATAAAAGCTCTCCAGCATTTGCAGGCATAAACAAGGCCTAGACGTCCCCGACAGTAAGTCCCTAAAATCATCAAAGCTGATATGAGACCACATGACAGCCTGAATTGTTTTCGAACTTTGGGATCCCATATAGATCCTCGACTTTTTCTAACCATTCCACACACTTCCCGAAGGTCCGAGCGAATCCGAAGAACAGGTACTAAAACTCTTCTTCGCAAAGCCAATGTCTAGCACGACCAGGAACTGCACACTTAGCTAGACCCAGATAGGAGACTCCAACTAGCCCATGAATGAAAAAGGACGACCACGAAGATCCCCAAGTTTTTTCAACCGGTACAAGGATCGCGAAGGTCTTATGGGTCCCACAGTAGTTACTCGAAACCAGCTGGGAGGAGATTTCAGGCGGGCAAATCGCAGCACGATCGGGTCTCTCTGCCTCGTCAGACCTGGACTGGCCCCTGATACACAGGTTGGACAACGAAGACGACCTAGCTAGGGCTACGGCGATGCCTAACGCGTCCCTCGCGTATCTCGGACGTCGGCTGCGACAACGAGACACCACCGTGGAACGAGGATGCCTAAAGAGGAACAGAAACTCCGGGTAACGAGAAGACCAGCGTCGAGTCGACGAGGACAAGGCGGAGATATACCCTTGGTTACGGTTCCTCTCTTCCGCTCCGGGGAAACCGGCCTCGTTAACATGAATTACTACCGTTCGCCCAGCCACGTACACCCCCGCGCATGACTATTGGGACACTTATCGGAACCCCGACTGTCCTACAATGTTGCTTACCCGACGTTTCAGTAATAATAGATTCTAAGTTTGGTTCTATTGAGTGTAATTGTACTTTTAATATTGCATGGTTAGGTCGACTTGTCTGGGGTGCGGAAGGACCAACAGCATCAGCAATCATCTCCACAGCTTTTCCACAAAATCCACACAGTTGCTGACGCCTAAACGCTTCAATGGGCCCACGAGGACCTCCAAAGCCGTTGCGCGAAAGGGGTGCAACGGGTCGCGCGACGTCGGCGCGATAAAAGGCCCGGAACCGTGGTCCCCGGGAAGATAAAATTCGACGCGTAGGTAGCGCGTCGATGTAGCCGGCGGGATCCTGAATGGTTAGCCCTGTCGCGATCGCATATGAAAGCTGTACGCGCATTCAGAGATCCTCGAAACGTTTCGTCGCTCAGCAGGCCGCCTGGGTTTCTCCGGAGCCCGCGCCAGAGGCCCGCGAGAACCTCTCTCGTGGAAAAGAATCGAAGGACGATTAACTGGCCACGAAGGAGGACGAGAATCGCGAAGACAGATCAACCGGTGTCACGCGCTTAGCCGGGCTTATTTATGCATTTACGAGCTCCAGGATTTACCAGCGTTCCGCGTGTGTCCGTGGGCCCGAGGCCCGAGGTTCCGGGGGAGTCCCGATACCGGTCCCCTCCAGCGCTCTCTCTCTCTCTCTCTCTCTCCACTGAACACAGATAATTATCTGCTGGACCTATAGCGTGCTTTATGCTGGAATGCGTTTCTTGTACGGGCCCGACACAACTGATGCTCGCGCACGAGCCCCTTTCTGCTACCATCTACGCTGACGCTATTATTTCCCTGCCGCGCTGTTTGCACGACTATTTACTGCGTTTGCATGTGAATGCCGCGCGAGAGCTGCTTCGTAGCCGAGGCCGTAATGCGCCTGGCCTGGCTAGGCCGTGCCTACGTATATCTAACAGAGTCGCCCGTATGCCCTACCGAGAGAGCCTAACCGCGCCGCTGTATAGTCACCGGGAATATCTGAATGCACGCGGTGGTCGCGTAATAACGCAAAGTCCCACGGTCCCGTTCCGCTACCAACTACCTGCGTCAACTTGGCGAAACACTGACAGCTTCGAAATCTTCGCGCGCCAGCCCTCTATCCGGGCCTCGTCTTGCGACTCCTACGCGGAGCTTCCAAATCGTGCTACCGGCAAGCCAACACCAGTTTAGCCTTACACGCAGTTCAACCGAGGCCTGTAAGCAGAACGGTAGATGACAATGGCCAGGGGTCCATTCTGAAATTTGTCGCAGATTCTCGCAGTCGTCCAAAGTATCTCCTCAGGGTTGTTAGGGTACGAACGCGAAGCGCGGAGGCAGAGGCTGACGGACGGACGCAGTTAATAATTCGTCCCGAGCTCGTGTAACAGACTGGCCGTTCGTGCCCGGAAATCCAAGAAGCGAACGCTGGCGATGGTGAAAAGAAAGAAAGGGCAGCGATAGCATCTCGCGGAGAGGAGCGTTAACGGGATTTCCGTGGCATACCCTTCTCGCATCCGTTCCCTCGGGCCTTCTACAACCTACCAAGTCTGCGTCCAGCATGGGCATAGATTGTGGGCCATTCGTACAAATTTTCCTAGGCCTAGACACTGTGCTTGGCTTCGAGCTAGCCTGGGGGCTAAGATTCGGGATGGTTCTAGGATTTTCGTTGGTCATGGTATCCCTGCCGAGTTTCTTATAGACTGCTCTGGAATCCTAGGTCCTCCATAGTCCTTCATCATCAACAGTCCTAGCTCCTCCATAGTCCTAGGTCCTATTCTTGGTCCGGGTTAGGTCTAGCTTCCAACAATTTGTCCATCCTCAACTTTCATCTTTGGTGAACTGCTAGTTCCTGAAGATACCTTGAGAAGAGTCCTACTGTCGTAAGATTTTTGCATTCTCGCGCACGCCAACATAATCCAGAGTTAATAAAGTCGGCAGCCGTCCCCCTCCCCACTCCATTTTCTAAGAGTTCTTGTTGTTCGTGTTTGCGTGGCTCCTCCGCCACACTGCCACCCTGTTTTCTCATCTACGGCCACCGACCACAACATCCTCTACTCCTCCTCGTTTCGTGTTCTCTCGCTCCGACACTATCCGCCTCTCTCTGTTCACCAAACGAAGACCGCAGACACAACCGACCGGACACCCGCAAATTATTTTCTCTCTCCCGAGAGGGGATAGGTACGGGGAACTCATCCAGTAGAACCTCCCCCGTCCCTTCTCGCGATTCCGCTGCTTGGCCCCCTTCGATTTTAAACCGCGCGCCTAATCATCCGCATGAGGTGGCCAACGGAACGTTTCGCTTGGAAATTTCATAAACGTCCCCCTATTTTTTTGTTACTGACATGGATATCCGCGGCTTCCTTGAAGACCGAGTGATTTTGCAACATGGAGACGGTGCTACGATGTTATAAAAAATTGGGGATGCAAGCAAAAGTACCAATCTCACGAATTGATAAGCCCGGAGTACCAAAGTCAGTAATTGCCATGATTTCGCTACACCCGAAACCGCAATATCAATCTCTCGCCTAACTCTCTCGTCTGACGTGCGCGAGATGATTTCGTTCCGAGAAATAAACTCCGGCGCTGTCCTATCATTGTCGAACAAGTAACCGAATTGTAAATGCGAACGGCGGAACAGCATTTTCGACGAAGCGCGAGGACGCGTGAAAGAGACAATTTATTCGACTGCGACCTATTTGCCGGCACGCAGGTGTGTCTCGTCGATCCCTCTGAAAGGATATTTCTTCGTGGTTCGACCGTTTCTCCGGGCAACAAGATCGCACGGGAGATGAATGGCGTCGGGAATCCGTCATACCGAAAACGCCCCGGGCATCACCAAACGCCCGTTGCACGCAGCCCGGACTCACACGCCGAACAAATACGAGGATCGGAGCTGTGAGATTGAAAATTTGAATAATTCGTATTAACATTTCGCCGATGCAACACCGACGATAAACACATTCCGCGAACTCTATTCCACTGTTGCGAGAGATTAACGCGCTACTCGGGAGCCGAGACGCTGCGCCGCGCCACGCCGTACCCTCGTCAGATTTTATGCATACAATTTTCCCTCGTTAGCGTCCCGTTTTTGTTCGAATTGCACCACGGCAGTATTAGCGCGTCCGATGGGACTCTCGGTTGCGATTGCATCGATGGTGTGTGCGTACTGTGTCTGTGCAAAAATGGCCTCGTCTACTGGAAACTCGTTGATCGTTGTTACGGGACCAAGGTTGGTAATTTTGTTTTGCATTATGTATCCTGTGACCTTGAAACACCTCGAGTAATTATAGTCAGGGAATTCATAATGAAGGGGACTACAAGGGTAGGGGTGTAAAAGGGGTAGTTCAGTTTAAAAAAAAAACTGAAGGTAACCTTGAGATATCTAAAAAGAGAGGAATAACAAAAGCTATCGTTGGCTTTTTCGTTACTTTTCTAAAATAAAATAACAAATATGACATTTGAAAATTGACACTATAGTAAAAGAAAAATAACCTTTCTGATATACGTAAGTTAGAAGACAGAAATGGACGCGCAGGTACGACGGAAAAATAAAGTGCCCGTGATGATATTAATTTGACATGTTCGGGACCAGTTCCATCGAGTTTATTGTTCACAGGTGATGCACGCGTGTGCAGGGGCGGTTACCGATCGGCGCTGGTCGTTAAATATTTCATTTGTCGCGTATCGGCGCGAGAGCGGCCGGGGCCTTTTTACTATAATTATCGCGTTACAGTTTCGTGGCGCGGGTCGATTTATCCCGAGCAAAGTTACCCCTGAATGACGGACGATGACGAGAATCTGGAATCTTCGTGTAGCCTGGGGGGCTCGAAACCAGCTCCGGAGCACACTCGCGTATGCGGTAGGAGGTTTTTACCGTCTCATATAAACGGGGCTGTCTGGCCGGAATAGTCGAGAGCCGCATTGGCGTCGCGCTACCAAATAATACGCTTTATTAGTCCGGCTATGAAAGCGGGTATCGCGCCGATGCATCGATTAATCGCGCCGCGCTCGATTTATCGGCCTACGCGTTCGACTAACGGCTCAGAACGGTCCGGACACCTTTAATCTGTTATCTCGACGCGACTGCTCACGCGAAACCTCCGGCTTTCCAACGGAAGGACAGTGTCGATTGACAGTCAACGTCATGCTGCGCCAAAATTTTTATAAATTTTCACATTTTTCCGTACGTTTTCCCAAGGTTTTCAGAATTTTTTTAATAGTGTTCAGAGTGTTTTCACGAGCCCTACAACGTTTTATGGCAGCCCTACAACCGACTTGCGAGCCCTACAATTTTTGTACAAAGCTTCAATATTGTTTCCGTCTCGGAATTTTTTTCGTTGCCCTCTAGAACATTTTCACACGGGTGCCTGACAATTTCTCCGTCGGCTGTACAATGTCCCGACGACTTCGGCCTGTCGCGAGCCGGTCGATTTCATCGGAAAACAATTTTTTCCCCGGGTTTTTTTGCAGCATCGCTGGAATGCAAGGTCGAGATCGAGAGAGGGGCTTGTCGATCAATCGTAAGAATCGAGTCGGTCCGGGTCCGCGGCGCGTCGTTTCGTCCTCATTAAAATCATCCGCTCGTTAAAAAGTTAAACACCCGAGGAACGACGGTCGAACGCGACGACGACGCGACGCGTACCGACGCGACGCAGCAACTGGAAAAAAGAAACGAGCGGAGGCGTGTGAGTCGAGGCGCGCGCACGTTGCCGAAAAATCTCGGCCCGGTCCCGGTGGCTACCGGTAGCTAAATGCGAAAGGATTATTAATAACTTGATCGTCGATCGACGGGTCCCCGGTATAAAACGCCGTCGATATATTTCATGCGTTTTTATCGGTGCCTCTCATCTGCCTCACTGGTAGAAAGTTGCGTGGAAGATAAGTGGTGTCGAGAATCTGGAATCTCCGTATGGCCTCGGGCCGCGAAACACTTTGCACGCGTGCAGCGAACGGTTTTTGCCGTGCATCCTACTTGCGTGCATGCAACCAACGGCCGAGAGCCGAGTGCCCAACAGCCAAACCACGCTGCGCTCACTGTGTGCCACGCCGCTTTCTACCATATCCGATCGGTAGCGGCTAATGAAGGACTCGACTTGCATCGCGGAAATCGCTGCTTTCGGGGCCCCCGGTTTCTCGACCAACCTCGAATACTCGATTCACCTCTTTCACGCTGGCGCGCGCTTCTCTTTCGCGAAACCACAGCCATCAAAATTACGACACCTCGATAACAAAACTAATACATTGACAATTCCGGGACTAAAGCAAAACAGTCGTTCGGTAGGTAGCACGAATTTAGGGGGAACAGTTACCCCCTCCACTCTACCGTCACGCGACGATGCGACACATGCGCGACAGACGCGTCACGTGACCGGGCGGAAGCGTGGGGGAACAGCGTCGCGGAAGGGGAAGATAGAGTGGGGGACAAGTCTCAATCTGGAGAGTCTGATTCTCGCTGTTCTGAAGGAATTATTATTTAGCAATATGTGTGTGTGTGTGTGTTTGTTAAAATCTCTGAGAATTAATCCAGAGGAGCGCGATGATTGCAAGTTCCACGAATTCGATCGGTTTCATCCCCCGTTTATCGAGCGACTCGGAACACGCATGGATCCGACGCAAAAAATGAATAAAAACCGTCAGTGGGAGGAAAAAGCGCGGAACCGTATGCGCGGTGCACACGCGTGGAATCGTAACGAGATTCTCTCTCTCGTTCTCCCCGTTCTCGGTGAGATCGGCTTCGAAAGTAAGGCGGGTTTCCAGGTTGTTCTGCGCCGGATAATTACCGAGAGATAGAATTACCGGTTATCAGCGACCGGTGGTAAATACGCTGGCAAATGCCGTGGACAAGCCGGCTGAACATAATGCACTGCGGTGCATGGCTACCGGCGCGAAACAAACGCGGCGGCGGCTCGCGTTTACGCAAGGTTTTTCCTCTAATCGGTAGAATCGGATCGCTAAGCAGCCGCTAAACGCCCGGTTACACGGTACGGTGCAACCGAATGCATCGTGGCCACGGTTCCCTTGTTGCTTTACGAGCTACCACTGCACCACCGGCCGCGGCCGGACCGCTGCGCGCTGCACCATGGTGCACGGCTCCGATCCAGCGATCCCGTGAACGCTCCGTTGCATTGGGCGGTTTCGCTCAATTAGGATACTTCTTTGCAGTGATCGCCGATCTGACGTCGTCGCCGGAATTGTCCGGCGAACCTCTCGGCGAACTATGAAATCCTACCGAAATTCGTTTCCGCAATGTATGCATCGGTGTCGGTCCTCCGAAAGTAGTCTTGAAAAATTTCAAGATAAGGTGTGGCACTTTGGGAAATATTTTAGAGCCAATGAAAAAGTTGTCAGGCTCAAAGAAAGATTATTAGAGTCTCTAGAAACATTCTAGAGCTCCCAGAAAATTAGAGTCGATACGACGCTTCCAGAATTCCACCGATTTTTTCACACATCAGAACTGTGTCTAGCTGCTTGTCTAGCCTCGAGAGTTGCTTTCAGTCTTGTTTATTGTTCGAGCAGGGAGAAAAATGGCGAGGAAAGGAATCCACCAAAGCGAGAAAGAATCTGCTCGTTCCGGTCGACAGTTTATCGTGTAAAGTGTACGCGTTATCGCTGGATCGGATGTGCTCGAAAGACGCGTTCACCAGGAGCAGTCGGGGCGGCGTTAATAGCCGATCGTGAACACCGATAATAACAATAGCCATGAGTTACGGTATAAGCGCGGCTGCATACCTAATGCGCCTACATTGAATCCCCCGCGTTCGACTCGCGGGAAATTTATGGCGGGATTCGTCCAGCCACGTTCACCAAATTTATAATCGGCCGCGGCGAATCGCCCGACGCACCGCACCGCGCCACACCGCGCCGCAGAAACCTTTTGCTTGTCCCGCGAAAAAACGCCTATCGTTTACGGCCAATTTAGTTCGCAACGGCCGGGCCTCGCCTCTGCGCCGAGATCACCGCGATCAGAGATTTATGAAAATCTTGCGACATCGCGATACATTCCTGACGCTCTCGACGAGACTACGTCAATGTATTCGCGAGTTATGCAGGTACTTGAGATTTTTACACTCCGCCTAGCACTCTCACTTTCTCCGGATTCCGATTCTGAACGTGTCGAATGATTTTCTATGAAAGTTCGAGGCTTGGTCGAAGGATCTGATAATTTTCTGAGCGACGGGTTCCGGAATTCTTTCTAATGGGTCGAAAGCTTTATCACAGGCTGCAAAGTTTATTATAGAACTCTGGAATAGAATTTCTACAAGCTCTAAAATATTTCTAGAGGCTCTAGAGTATTTCCAAGGAACACGCTATTTATTATAGAGCTCTGTTGTATCGTCCTGAATGCTCCACATTTTTCCTGATGGCTCTAGAATATTCTCTAAAGCTCTAAAATTCATTCCTCGGGCCTCTAGCATTTCCCCCCGAGACTGATAACATTTCCGCCGGCTCTAGACTATTTTCCAATCCCGTACAATATATTTCCAGCGCCTCGGCACGCTGTTTAGTGTCCCGCGATTTTTCCAACGACTACAAACTATTTTCATGGGTCGTAAAGCGCATCCATTCGATAAGGAGCGGCCCCGAGGCCCCGGGAAAAGTGACTCGCGGCATCTGGCGTCGCGCGACAGGCAAAAAACCCGCGCGAATATAGTGGACGCGAAACCGCGAATGCATCGTAACTGTAACCTTTAGAGGCAGGCGATAAAAATCGCGACCAACGGATAAATCATGTACCATCGCGCTGGTTTCCCGTGTGCGGTTGCGCGGGTCCCTCGGTACACACTGTTGCCCTCGCGGAGACTATCGTTTATTCTTCTCCGACCTGTTCGGACTCGCCGTTCGAGGATTTATAAGCGTGGTTTTCAACCGGAACACGTAGGTGACGAACACAACGACGTCGTCCCCGGTCTTGCTCCGCGGAACAATGAAAGAAACGCGGAACAGCGCTTGTACCCCGCTCCCCTCTCTAACGTCGCGCTTCCACGCTCATTTCTGTCCCTTTGTCTCTCACTCTCGGAAGACGTCGCATTTATTCAAACACTAGCCTTCGACAATTTCAAAAAATTTTCCAAGATGTTTTTGGCTGTGTAACTTAAGATTTGAACTTCTTAAATGTTCCAAAAATGTTAAAATTCATATTTATAACATATAGTAGAGAAGTGAAAGCAGTGTCGCCAGATTAAGAGTTTCCCCCTTCCATTCTGCCGTTTCCCTTCCGCCACGGCGCGGTCACGTGACGCGCTCCGGTAACTGTATTCCCCTCGATTCGCGCAATCTCCCCTCAACCGGCGACTCCATAGAGATAACGGTCCCCACGGGCCTCGAATCGAAATCGTTGTGCGGAGTCTGGTCGATGGCATTTTTCAGAAGGCCCCCGCCTAAGTATAATAAAAATGGGCACACGGGTAATTGACGCTGCACGCTCGATCAACGGTTACCGCGAGCCGCATGAACCGTAATTAGCGCGGTCGGACCGTGCGAAATTTTCGCGGAGCGAGGAAACCGCCGAGTGGTTATTAGGAAGCGTTCGGACCGGTGGTAATTTCTTGAATTTTAATGCTCGCGTTTATTACGCTTAACGTTTATAATTGCCGCGTACTGCGCGCGGCGCTGCGCCGCCGGCGTGTCTTTGTGCTCGCGAATTCACCGGTTCCTGGTGAAAATGATACTTCGTCTTCTTCGTACTCATCCCAGTTTCAAAACTCGAGGCCTCCGTCGGGACACACGATCGCGATCGTACGCACCGTTTCGTTCGCCGAGCAGTACTCTCTCGTGGAGGATAGAATAATTATCGACACCGCGCGCGAGGAGGCGCTTTTCTAGCGAGATAACAATTACGAGAGTGCCTCGGAGCTTAAGCGCTCTCCGAGATTACGGTATGCAGCGTTTTAATGGTCCCCCGGCATTAGCGAAGACCACTTATCTGCCTATAAAGACACCAGACACGTTGCGTCTTCCAGACGATTTTATCGTCCCGCGAAACGACGGGCCATCGCGCGACCGTTTCGCGAATCTCCGCGAATCGAGACAAACGACCGGTCGGTCGATCTCGCGTCCCGGTCGACGACAATTCCAATACGAGGGTTCGAGTCACAATTCGATCCTCGAGCTCCTTGCTTGCTCGCAATTCTGTATGTTTTCTTCGAACAGTTTATAATTTTTGTGTAAATCATTGGGCCTGTAGTGCACGTGCAATAATCAGATTTTATGTTACTCCCACTACCAGTGCACCGATCCCCCCACTTATCTTTATCTCCTCCTCCACAGGAGGTTGGTGGGGATAGTAAATTGGCCTGCCATAAAGTGTGTTTAACCATTCGATTTACTTCATGCTGCTTGTTCATCGCAATTTTCAATTTTTATGTAAACTATTCAGCCTGTACTGTACGCCTGATCATTAGGATCGCCTTATTTCGTCGTTTTAATCCCCGCTCGCAATTTTTCCATAATAATATCCAGCCAATAAACTATGTTTGATCATTCGTAATTCATGTTGCCTCATCACCCCAGTTGTCAGCGATTACACAGATTGCGAGGCACACCATGTTCGACGTTCGCAACGCTCTTGAACTTGCTTTTTTCGCCAGGCTTCTTAATACTTTGCACTTTAGATTGCGAATCTTTTGCACTGTACCCCGGCAAAGTAAGTAATAGAACCGGTTTTTCAGCGTCGAACAAGCTATATATCGGAATTTCCATAAACCAGTCCGTTTTTCGCGTGATCGACCGGTGTATCCGTTCCGCGATTCCGTGATTCCCCGGTTGCAGAGACTCCGCCGCGCGTTTCCCTGGGTACCGTGGGCGCCACGGACCGGATCGTTTAAGCAATTTTTATCGGCCGGTTTAACTACTACCGGTGCGCGCCTCGGGATCACTTGTAGCTGCACCGGGCGAGAGCAAAGTTAATTATCATCGATCATCGACGCGCTCGATCTTTCGCGGAAAGGGAGGAATTACCATCGGAATGAAAGACGGACCGAGCTCGGGTCCGTCCCTTCCGAGAAAAGGCATCGCCAAGGGAGAGAGCGGCTGCTTACAGGCGAAATCGTGCGTCGAGCAATCGATCAATCGATTCTCTAGGCGTTGCTGGTTATTACGTGAAAAATTCTTGTTGCGTCGATAGGTTCTCGCCGCGGGAGGGTTCGGACCCCCAGCGTACCACTCCCTCTCCACGGTCTTTTCCCCTTTCTTTCATCTTTCTGCCATCGCGGCAATCCTCATCTATCTCTTCCCTCCTCCGCCGATCATCCTATACCAGAGACCTTCTCGATCTTCGCCTCTTTTTCTCAAGTTCCAGCCTCGCTTCTCTTTTAATCTCCTTCCTTTTTCTCTCGTCGCTACCTTCTCCACCTTGTAGACTTTTTAGCCTCGCGCGATCTCCACTTTCGAGATAGGACCTCCCTTGCGTCGCGCGAGACGCTACAAAGTACTGCTGCCAGTTTTTGCAACCGTCCAGCTATAGCGCAGTTTTGCAATCTTCAGGATGCCACCAGAAAATTAACTCTCGAACCAGCCTCTCTCCAAGTGGAAGTCCGACCAGTCTGTTAATCGATGTTCCTTTTAATCGGACCGGTAAACGGAGATCGATTATTTCGTGTTCGACGTGTCGGGAACGCCGTGATACCTCGAATTCGCGAGGTCAATTAAACGATCAGCAGAACAGCAGGCATAAATAGCAACAGCTCAATGATCATCGCTAACTATAGATCTTAAAATAAAAATTGCAAGAAATAAAATTAAAAATTTCCTCTCTCCTGAATAATTTTAATCACCTGTCCCGCTGTTTTACATTTCATCTGCCCAATTTTTGCGACGAATCCGTGAGCCTAGTTGTAGCACAATAATAATAGTTATAAAAATGCGGTCGATGGCCTCGGTATCCTAGTTAATTCCGGAATAATTAGGTGTGCGCGTATCGGCCGCTGCAAAGAGCGTGGCCGGTGTGTGGCAGATTGAATGCGGTCGCGCCTTCGGATTTTTCCCGACTGGCAGCCGGTGTACCTTTGTGTAAACACGAACTTGCTCTAATTAAAGCGAATCGAAGCGGAGGCACGCATACACGTGCACAGGAGCCTGTGTACGAGCGCGCTCGCGGCCTCCGTTGCGTCGAGCCGAGCAACAGCAGCAGCAGCAATCGCAATCGCCGACAGCAACAACAGCACCGGGAGCAGCCAGCCTCTTTCGATCGGCATCGTTGCTCTCACCTACCAACCTACCTACCTACCTACATGACAGACACGCTCCGTTGGCACACATTAATAAACAACGCAATCCACTGCGTACTCTCTCTCTCTCTCCCTCTCTCTTTCGCCCTCTGTCTTTATCGCGTTCTCTCTTCTCAGTCTTTCCCTCCCCCCTCGTTCTCCGCCCCCAATGCGTCTGTCCTTCTCCTTCGATCGGTAAGCTTTACACGCGACGAAGCACACCCGTGGGTTTCGCAGTTCTCTATCGATAGACGCACGCGTGTAAGTTCCGCTAATTGCATCAGCATACCACCGACAATCCGCACCTGCGAGCGTTGCGCGATGTTTGTCCTCTTTCCGAGGTGGCTAGCGAAGAAATTTCAAACCCGTACACCTTCGTGACAAATATTATTGCGATTCAAAGTGGCAGACAGAGTAAAAGAATTTAAAAATATCGGTTCATGAATTTCAGTTTAACAGCATTATTGACAGTAGATTTACCAGTCAGGATGACGGGGAATCTGATATTTTCAACATTCTTTCCTAGAGTATATATTGCAATATGAACGGCTAAACATTTATATACATTGAGTTTTGTTATTTTTATAAAAAAAGCCTAAAATAATCATTCTTGCTCATATTGTTCCGGATTTTAGACTAACACAAGCAGAAAGCATCGAACTAATCGTCGTCCGAGTTTCGGCGCACGCGGTCGACCCGCGGAACGCGCGAAAAAGC
Source organism: Lasioglossum leucozonium (assembly GCA_028454225.1). Taxonomy (NCBI): domain Eukaryota; kingdom Metazoa; phylum Arthropoda; class Insecta; order Hymenoptera; family Halictidae; genus Lasioglossum; species Lasioglossum leucozonium. The sequence continues at coordinate 4,000,350 of CM052214.1, forward strand.
TCTCGAACGGAATAGTAATCGGGTTATGAGTGAGTCACGAGGATCGGCCGAGCTTTCGCGCGATAGGGAGCCGCAATTAGTGATAGGATCGCGAGGCATCGTATATACGTAGCTCTTGCGATGCACGTTCTCGCAGAGCCCTTTGTATATCGACCGTGGAATCGCGACCGGAGATAGAACGTGAACGGTTCGCCCGTTTCCGTGAAAGAAAACATCACGGACTCCGCGCTCTGGAATTCGAACGAACTCGAACGAGCAGAGCGCGAGCTCTCCTCTCGAATCCTTTTGGAAATCGTCCGGAGCGCGCTGCTCCTCGGAAACGATTTCCGAACTGGCTCCCTCGAAAGCAAGCCGAGCCGGTAATTTTCTCGTTCGTTCGAGCCAATCGGGAACGAGGCCAATCTGCGCCACGGAATTTCGCCCTTGTCCAAGACGCCGGAGCGGAGCAGAGCGAAGCTTGATTTAGCGCCGGAATTTTTCGCCGGACAATAAATACCGGATCGAAAACCGATCGTGCGGAATTTCGCGCGACACTCGCCTATAAACGGTCCACACATCGTAGAAATGCTCGGGCTCCCATTCCGTAACCCTTCTAACGTCTCCTATCTCGCCGCGTTTTCTGTTAGAGAGCGCGCGAGCCACGTACGCCGCAGAGTTATGCATCTCAGGTGCATAGGTTCCCGGTAAACCGGAATGCAGATAACTACAAGCCCCCGTCCCCCTCGACCTCTCTCCGTTCCCCCACTCCGTTTCTTCTCCTGTTTTTCGTCCGACTCGATTACTTTTTCAACGGGCCCCTCGCACCGTGAACCGAGCCTCCTCGGACCACAGCGACGCAGCCATCTACGCGTGACTGCGACCATGCGATTTTCTGCGTTACGCGCTCCCTGAGAAAGACTTCACGCGCCAGAATACCGCGTTACATTTCAAAAAAAAATTCCTGTGCCCACTATTTTTCTATCGATTCCACAATTATCTCTCGAGCTTTACAGTTTGCGGTGCTACTAAGATTTTTCCTGACTGTCACACAACTTTCCGTCGACTCTATAACATTGAAGCTCTACGCACCATGCCAGGTCTCCGTCCGGACATCAGAAAATTTTCGACCACGGGAACCGAAAAGCTGTAATCGAATTGTGAACGGCTCGGGACGCCGGTCACAGGATTTCTCTCCCTCGATTCTGCCTTCTGTCCTTTCGCTGTTGTACTCCCCCTGGTACAGCCGGTTGCAATTACCGATAGGATCGCGTCGCGTCGCGCTGTGCGGTGCACGTTCGTCCCGTCCACGACGACAACCGGCTGAGTGTATCGTCCCAGAAATCACGGCAAAAGAGAGGTCTTCAACCTTCCCCTTTCACGGGAGTAAGAGAATTCCTTTACCACCGACTCCTCCGGACTGTTCGCGGTGCCGGAGAAAGCCAGGCGAATTCGACGGACGCGAAGGGAGAAGACGCGCCGAGGTCCTTCTTTTTCTTCCGTTTTAGTCCCTTTCGATCCCCTTCCTCCCGGTCCCTTCGGCTTCATCGCCACGTACTACTCGAGAGCCCTGAGCGCGGAACTTGTCTTCTCATCCCTTCAAGTTCCATTCGGACATTTTCAATAAATTTCGAGAATTATGCAATATAAAAATTGTTCGCATTAATCGATTTCCTTTTTCAATAATTCTAACGACACGTAAATGATGACATCAGTACTTTTAATTTCTTTGGTGTGGCCTTTGACACATTGACGCATGGTCAATAAAGTTTGAGATTCCATCAGCTTTCATTGAACGCACCATGAGAAGAACCACGTGCTAAAGGGAGAATTAAATCGTTCAAGAATCGCCCCCCGAGGGGCGGTGCCGTTGCGTCTCGCCGAGTACGGAGTTACTCCGATATTCGCTATGATCAGCAGCGAACGGCGCCATGAACCTGTCTATTCGGAACGGTGCCAATGAGGAATGGTCATGGTTTCCCACCGAAGAACAGTTGGAAGCTGTTCCGACAGGTCTCGCGGCGTCGTAGTGGTCCGGCGAGCATAAGCCCGCGGAATTAATTGCCGGTGCCCGTGTCTCGCTCGCGACCGTATTAAAAGCATGTGGAAATTAGTGGGATCGTTAAAAATCTTTATGGGAATGCGTTCAGGTATAATCGTATCTGGCCTGTAATCCTGTAACGCGCGTTATTGGCTGACCGTGGGCTGCGACGTGTGTATATGGGCCAGTCGGTGCCTAGCGAGCAGACCGATCCCGACCACTCTTAATTATTCATGCAACGAACGAACGAATATCCCACAGCTCGCAAGACAGGACACGAATATCGTCGTCCCTCTCCCACCAGATTGGTCCTCTTTCTGTTTCTTCTCCAAGACGCCGGGTTCCCTCGTCTCGATCTCCTCGGGACCGACGCGACCGCTCGATCTCCTTTTTCATTTTGATTCGCCCTTGTATCTGTCCATGGTCTCTCCTCCCTCCCTCTCTTGTCGTTTCATTTACTCTCGATCAAGGAGAACGAAGGCGGAACGAACGATAGGGAAAACGAACAGGCGAGTAACCGGCGCGGCTCTCTCTCACTCTCTGGCTCGCTCTCTCTTTGTTCTGCTCTCTTTAATACGGAGCGAGATACTACGCCTGCGAAAGGTGGACCGTGCATGCACGCGTGCATAGACGAACGCATAGGTAAACGCGACTCGCAGTGAAACCTTGCTGAAATTCGTAGGAATTCTGAGGCGACGATGTCTGACACAGACGAGTATCACAGTCGCAGAAGGCTTAACGCACTCACTGCCAGTCAAATTTAGATATTATTTTAAGGAGTACACGTAGATTTTCGCAAAATATAGTAATATTTGGTTGCAGATACTAAAATGGATTTACAGTAACCAAGAAAAGACAAAAAAATCACTACAAGATATCTCGTATATTGGCAGTGAGTGGGTTAAAGAAGGGTTGGATTCGACTCACCCCTTGAAACGCCCCCTGAACACACTCCACAACTTGTGCCAATAACTGTGCATACCTGAAACAAAAATGAAAGCCCATTCAATTCATTCCCAAACACAGAAATCATACAAATTTACAAAAAAAAAGGTAGCGATTAAATATCATCCCCCATCCCCGCAATCAGCGACACAAGGGAAGCACCAGGGGTTATTAGAAAGGAGGGGTCGGGGTTATATCGAGAACGCCGCAATAGAGTGATCGGTGGGTCCTTGAGAAGGGAGAGGCCGAAGAAGAGCCGCGTCGCGATCTCCGAGTCGGATGGGCTGCGTGTGTACAAGTTGGATCGGGCTGTGTACGTTGATGCGTGAGTGCGTGCGTGAAACGGCTGCAGCGGAGCCGCACGCTCGAGTATAACGTAGCGTGATTTATATTCGCGCCTCGGTTCGCTCTGTGAGGGCCGCATACGTTTGGATACGTCACTGGCGTGTACCGGTCTCGGCGAGAGAGCGTCGGCGGGTTGCCGGGTTGTCGGGTTCGGGTTCGGGTTCGACTGGTGGTCGTTCCCTCTTCTGGTTCGGGTCGTCCCCGTTGGTTGCACCGTGACGGCTTGCACCGGGCCTTATCGGCACTTCCGTCATCCCCGCGCCTCCACGAGCCTCCAATTAGACGGCTCTAATTGGACGGCGAACGGCCGCGTCGTAATAAGAACTCGCCATCTCTCCTCTGCTAACCGTCTCGCCCCCTCCACCCCTCCATTTGCCGCGCCCCGACAGAACCTACTGCCGAATCCTCTTCTCAGCCAGGATACACAGCAGCGTGTGTCGCGTGACACATCGGCTTCGCGCGTGCATTCGATCACCAGGCTCTCCCCGGTTTTGTATTTTCAATTCGGTTCCCCCCGTGGAACAGGACCCCAGATGGCTACCGGACCCGCCATTCTTCTAGCCCCCATAACGTACCCGCCCGCCGATACTCTCGTTTCGATCTGCTGCGAACAATGACACCACTCCCCCGAGCACTGTCCTGTCTGCAGAGGGATCGTGAGCCGCCAGACCACGCCCACTCGACACTGGTAGTATATTCTCATCGGTAGCCGTGCCGGTGAATCCTCTTTCAGAGATCCAGCAAGTTTTCGAGAATACACAGTCTAGACTAATTGTTATGGCCAGAGATTGCTATAAAGGTTCAAGCTCGAGCAATGAAGCCACGCCCATTCGGAGCACCAATGGACCAATCGAACCGGGAGTTCCGCTCATCAGAGACTAGGATTGAACTAGCTCAGTAAGAACAATCTGTGGTCTTCACGGTTACATTTTCAAGAAACGCAGAGTCTATGAGATTGCCCCTTGGGGCACTACATAAGCTCCGAGTACCTCAAGAGCAGCGATAACACGCCCCGCTCAGGGGCTGAGGGAGCGATCTTGAGAGTGGCCTATTTTCTGACCTTCAAAGCACCTTGATCACTCCGGCAGGTCTAACAAACGCTACCAGACAGTCCTAACGACCGCACACCATCCTGAATCTGAACATACCGGCGCAGCGCGGCGCGGCGTCTAGAGCAACAGACACAGCTTCTACGCTTGCAACGTCCGAGGAGGAACACTCGGTAAGATTTCTCGGGCGAAGAGAGTGTTCCAACAATCGCCGACGAAACGCGCTCTCGATCGTGCTCACGTACGTCTCGTACGTGTTCATTCGAGCCGGTCCGCGGCGATACTACGCAGAGAGAGAGAGAGAGAGAGAGAGAGAGAGAGAGGGAGGGAGAGAGAGGAGCGGGCTGTGCGTGCAGACGATTGTCGAGCGAGTTTACGAGATGTTTCTGCGCGACCGCCTCGTCTGAATTCCTCGGCGCTCTGTGGCCCCTTTCTGTCCCTGTTCCCTTTGCCGATGGAAAGCCTCTCGTTCCAACAGAAGGGAGAGAGAGGGGAAAGAGGAGGAGCCGGGGGAGGAGAGAGAGCCTCTCGGAGACGGATCGCGTGTCCGAGAATGTCGTTGCATGTTTAGCGACTCGTCCGCAATTACCGAACGACGATGGCGGTGGTGGTCGCGGTGTCGTCGGCGGCGTCGATCGGCGGTATCGGTAACGACGATACCGGTCGCTTCCTCGCCGGTAGCGTACACGCCTACGCAGGCTGGGCGTCATCGGCGATAGCATCAAAGGAACCCGCGAGAATGTTGCGTATGGGTACCATCTTCACCTAGTGAACTTCACACTGATGACAATGTGTAGACATTGGGTACATTGTTCAACTGGGGGAGAATTTTTTTCAGTTCGAATGTGTTAAGCTCCCCGCATTGCCGGCTAATGCCCTCCCGATTCTTCCGAAGCCTCTGTTCCTCGCTGTTTGTCCAAGTCCAAGGACCAACTCAAGGAGTCCTGTCCTCCGGATTCGCTGGGATTTAGAGCAACGGCGTCTCGCCTGCCGGTTGTATCCCACGCCGACGTGTCCTCCGGGTCCGTCGATTTCCGAAAAATTAGCCGAAGGCCAGAAGGACACGCGAAAATCATTCTCGAAGGAAAGACTCGAACGGTAGCGTTTAGGAATTCCTGCGGGAACAAAGGTGGGCCCGGATGGAGAAACGACGCCGTGCCGCGCCGCGCCAAGGCACAACTCTGCGGAGCGAAACAAACGCGGTTTCTCTACGAGGCCCCGAGGGCCTACAGGGCCCACCGATTCTACCTTTCGGAAGACGGACCGGGTAACGCAATGCTCCGAATATTTGGCAAATGACCAGGTTGTTGCTTTTCAGCGAGCAAAGGGGGAGAGAGAGCAACAGGGCCGCGATCTCGTGGGTCCTTGGCTATAATAGAGGGGGTGGGATGGGGGCGAGATCGAAATACGAACAGCAGATAGAGAAGAAACGCAGGTAGAAGGACACACACACAGAGAGAGAGAGAGAGGTTTGGCGATCGAAGAAGAGAAGGTGGAGAAGTTCGAAATGACACGACCCGCAAAATTATACCGTCTGTCTATCTAGACAGGATGGTATGCCACGGATAGGAATTGTGTAAGTCTCCGCGCGCCGCAGAGACAAAGGGAGAGGTGGGCCTCGGACACGATCATTTGGATGATGGGGCGGCGGTGGTCGGGACGATCGTTACGAACCCTCGTTTCCAGAGAAGTATCATTCGCGGGGCGAATTCGTCGCCCGGTTGCCGGGGCCCCAGTGATGATCGACAGCCCCCGGGGACAGTCGGATTTTTGCGAGGTGGTGGGAGATTTACGGCGGCGCGGCGGCGGCGTCGTCGTCGTCGTCGTCGTCGTCGCGTCTTCTGCTGCCGGGAATAATCGAGAGGACGGCCAGCCACGGTGGCATGGTGTGGTGGCGAGAATCGGTTCGATACAGCCCGAGCCGTTTTCTCCTGGTTCCTCTCGCGAGTCATGCTGTCGATTCGAGGAACGGGTCTCGGGACGTTCTTCGCGAAAGATCGAAATATTCATCCCCACGGTAGAAACGGTTTGGCGTACGCAATTACCGGGGCTTCTTTCTTACCGGTGGCCCCCATGCTACCATTCCTCCTCAGTCTCTCTCTCTCTCTCTCTCTCTCTCTTGCTCTCTCTCTCTCTTTCTCCCTCCTTGCTTCTCCGCGCGGGCTGATGCTCTCGATCTTCTTCGATCCTCTTCCCTCCCGTCTTCTGGCTCGGTAGCGGGGTTCTCTCTCTCCTCTTCGTTCCCACTTTCTCCAAGCCCGGGTACGCGTCTCTTTTATCTCATTGGCGCAGCCGCGATCTTCTTCTCCGGTGTGTATGTATACGGGTACCACCGGGCGGTGTGTGTGCCTTTGCCACCTTCGCCCTCTTTCTCCTTCTGCGTCTCGGTCCTCTTTCCCTCGCATCTGCGGGCAATTCGGAGCGATGAAGCCCCAGACGAATCGCGAGAGAACACGGCATACCGCTCCTACAGTGCCCAGTCATTTTGAAAAATACCCCGGCAAAATGATTCGGCCGCTATTACGGTGGCGCGGCCTCTACTTCTTCCTTTGCCCCCTACCCAACCCTCGCCACCCTCCCCCTCGCCTTAGTCCTACTCCCCGTTCCCCTCTCACAGCCCAGCCCCTCTGTCCCGTTCGCATTACCTTTCCCTCCTCGTTTCCCTCCCTAAGATCTCCCGAAAGTCCGACGCGCCGCCATTTTTCTTATTTTTCATATTTGCCCGCTTCGGAAGCCGAACACTGGGTCCCGCCCGGGCCGCGCCTGCCCGCTCCAATTTCCGTTTCCTCGTGTCGATACCCACACGATCAACGACAGAAATCCCGACCCGAAATTTCGTTAGCCGCCCCGGTGCGTACTCTTCTGTACGGTTCCCTTGTCGCGTGGACAGATTTTAGGCTCTTTTTGGTAGCATCCCTCGTTGCTCCGCTTGGTAGTAGTCGCTATTGCTCATCGTGGGTCCGGGCTTTTATAAATTTCGTTCGGTTCGTAGTTCACAAATTCACAATTTTACTGAACAATGCCAATCGCACCTGGCGCGATCGAGTGTCCTAAGTTCATCCCTCGATATTCCCTGGGATTTCACGAGAATATTCCCGTGGCACGATGAAAGCGAAGCGAGCCCGAAGGGGATTCACCCCGATGCGGATCCGTTTCGCGGACTCCTCGCGCCGCCGAGGGACAGGGAGTCGGGCTACCGCTGTGATTTCAGCAGGGTGCTCCGTGGTCCCTCCGGTTGCCGAAGCAAAGAGAAGGACAGAGTTTTATCGAAGGCAAAAGGTGGTGGAGAGTGGCTGCCGAGGAGGCTCGGGGGCGAAGGCGTCCCGAGATGCCCGCGAAAGAGACGGCGGCCAGCCCCTTGCGGTGTGTCCGTCAGCCCGGCTATATATCACGTGTAAACGACTCGGGTATTAGCATATCTGTATCTGTCCGGTGGTTGTCCCTGCCAACTCTACCGGGGTGAATGTCTCCTCTGCCCGCCTCCACCTCCCCAGGACCCACCGGGGCCCCTACCCGGAATCCTCTTTCTCTGTGTACCCCTCTGGTCTCGCCGTTTCGCGCGTCCGCGTGTTCGCGTTCTCCCTGCGAGCTTCTCAGATGGACCAAGCAGATTCCGGAGAGTCGAGGAGAAAGGAGCGAGCGAGAGAGAGAGTAGCCGATGACGAGGACACACACGCGAAAACGCACCGGCGCGCGAGAGCCAGAGCCGAGCAGGAGGTCCTGGAGGACGAGACTGTCGACGAGGAGGGAAAGACAGATAGCAGCCAGGGGATAGGTATCAGCCCTGTTCTTCTCGAAACTTTAATTGGGAGCTTACACGACGCGCGCCACCGCGCCACGCCGCGCCGGTACGTATTTACGCCAAGAAAGCTGCGCTTTCCTTTCGATCGGAGAACACCGGGAACACCGATCTGTGGTTGATCTCGAAGTGGATATCCTGAATTGATCCACCGATGAGCCACGAGACGACACAGGCTCGGGAATGTGGATTTTGCAAGAGTATAGCGAAACGTGGCGGAAGAGCGCGTCGTTTCGATTGACTCTCCTACGTCTGGATCTGGTTTCACCCGAAACATATTTTGTGACAATCAAACGAATCGATATCGGAAAGATATTTTCATAAATCACAAAATTTCTCAAATAATTTTTAACCCAACACTTCACGGATCTGTTCGAAGCAGCAAGGATCTAGCTGACGTCCGAAGGTTATGCATCGAATAGGACGTCCAGCAGCGTCGAGGATCGAGCGTGTTTCCCGACACGCTGCAGCGACGAACGAACGAACGCGAAACGCGAAAGTGTGCGATCCGCAGCATTGGCGAGCCTTGGCAAAGCAGCGATACCGCGGTCGCGCAAAAAGAGGGACTTCTCTCTCGTGGTGGATGGAACGAAGAGTTTACAAGCCGCTAGAGCGATTTTTTTGGATTCACCGAAGAGACACGCCACGGCGCAAGAACGTCGATGGCTTTTGGAACGGTGGAGAAGGCGAATAAGGATAGGCGGATAGACGGTTTCACCGAGAGTACGTGCGAGAGAGAGAGATAGAGGACGTCGTTGGAGATGGAGAAGGAGCGAAGTATAATCACTACAATTACCTTACCGCCGCGGCTTCGCTTCCGAGAAGAAGAAAAAGAGAACGGGAGAAGGATGGAAAAGAAAAAGGACGGACACGCGGAGAAATGGTTTGGTGGCCGCGAACAGAAGAGGAGCATTACCGAGGAAGGGAGAAGAGAACCGAGAGATGAGTCCACGACGTGCAAGAGAGAGAGAGAGAGAGAGAGAGAGAGAGAGAGAGAGAGAGAGAGAGAGAGAGAGAGAGAGAGAGTAGTCCTTGTATTACGGGCAGGCGAATCGGCGCAATGATATCCCCGGCCTTTTGTTTCGTTCGGTACAAAACAGCTTTACGCGCTTCGAACGATATCGACCGCCTTTGCTGCCCCTCCAACCCCTCCACTACACCTCCCCTACGCTGTCTCTTCTTCTTCTTCTTCTTCATCTTCTTCTACAGCAGGCTGCCGCGCGACGTACCCGGTTTCTCGTTCCTCCTCCCGTTTCTCTTTTGCTCGTCATTTTCTGCCACATTTTCATCATCATCTTCTCCTCCCCCCGTTACTCCTCGCGTTACTTCTGGCTGACTCGGCGATACGCCGGATCGCGCGGACTAATGACGAGCCCCGGGGCGATCTTTTTCGAGCGTTCCACGCGCGCTCGTGCTCTCGACACTCTCCGAGAGCAATCCGAGAGCCTTCGAGAACATTGTTTCCAGGTCCGCGGACGAAATCGTCCCGCAATCTTCGCTTCTATCGATCCGTCCCGCTGGGAATCATTGCCCTGTCCCCCCGGTAAAGATGCTGCTGCTTCTTGTCGCGACTGCGCTCGATTGTCGCCAGCGATACGTGATACGATCATTTGAATAGGTGCTGCACTAAATTATTTTGTCACGGTTCCGAGCTTATCAGTCGAGCTTTGTAGAAAGATAGAAATTTTATTAAAAGTTTTAATAACTGGCGGACATGAGATCCTCGTGAAATCTCTTAGGATTATTCCTCTAGCTGTAACAGTTCACAAGATATTCGGTAAAGTATGTCTTTTGAAATATGTTCCTCTAAAAATCCATTTAAAAAATTTAAGTTTCGCAAAAAATACGTCGAAAAACCAGAACGATGTTTTTTTTAATGCTTGGGGCTTTGTTTCCAAGAAAATCGAGTTCGAGCATTCAGCGAGAACGCGTCACGGCGCAGAGGGAATCGCGAACGATCATTCCCGCGGGAACCTTGTGACTCCTTTGACGTCGACAATGACGATGTTCTTTCTACTTTGACGCCGTATCTTCTTTTATCGCGCGGACTCGACGTCGCGCCTCCTATCAGTTTCGTTCCCCGGCTTGACGTTAAATCGCGCTTGTTCTTTTTCGGTTCCACTCCTTTTCCTGCGTTCCGTGGGACGTCGACGTTCCTCCTCGCCCGTCCGTTCCGCCTTCCCTGGGACCCTAACGGCCCCCCTTCTTTGTCCCCCCGCCGCGTGTGTGTCACCTATCAAGCGCGATCGGCATATCGCGCGCGAGGTCGACACTTTTCAGACGCGATTCCCCAAAGGCATTATCGTTCGACAGTTTGACGAGCCGTTGCCAGTGCTGTGCACGTTTCCTGAATTCCTCTCGGGGCGGGCGGTGGGGGTCGACGAACTCTCGAAATCGTTCCTCCATTTCGAATTTCTTCCCGCGCGAAAGCTCGTGCGATCCTCGGTAATCGGCACATCTCGTGCAGGAGGAACGAAAGTGGTAGTCGCGACGCGCGAACTTTTCCAGAGCACTCTAGAGAACTTTTGTAGAGCAGTCTAGAGCAATTTTCTAGATCACTCCAAAGCATTCTAGAGTATTTTTCTAGAGCACTCTGGAGACATTTGAAATGAACTTTCGGGACAAATAATTTCATCCGCAAAAGGCATCGACTCCTCTCCCCCAGCAGAATGCAGAAAAAGCACCTCCAAAACATCGTCGGATTTCGCGAACGTGACGACTGTCACGGTCAGGACGCTCAAGGGTTTAATCAAAGAAGACGTTAGCGATGCTTCTTGCGTCTACGTTACCAGTGGGAACGTGTGTGGGCAGAGAGAAGCCTTCGAAACCTGCGCGCGTTAAAACACATTGCCTCTGGTTGGCGTTGCAAGTTGGTCAGTTGAATCTAACGACCCCGGAGTGTGGTTTTTGTCAGTTTTAGCGGAAAGGTGCGCGGATCTCGCGGTTTCCGGTTCACGGCGGGTTCTTGCGATCTGGATTATGTATGAATTTCAGCGGAAAGGTATGCGGATCGCGAGCTTCCTGTTTGCGCTGTTCGGTTTTTTGCGCCCGTGCATTATCTACGATTCGTTCGAAGAAGATCACGTTGCTGTGGATAGGAGAGCATGATCGGCGCGTTTCTCAGAACGTTCCGAGTCGGTTTAAATCCGTAGATAATCAACTCTCTCTCTCTCGCACTCCCGTAAAAATGACGATCGAAATGGCGTTTGCAGAAAAGCAGCTGCAGGTTTGCAACTGAGACGGCAGTTGATGTATTAGGGAGAGATTAGGCCGAGGATTTTCTCTGGACGTGTTTCGGCTGCGCGAAAGGTTCCCAAGGCCCGAAAACCGGGAGGGGGAGTGGTCTAGTCGCGCCCTTGAAGAGCGTCGGACGTAGATAAATACACCCACCGTCCTAGAATCCCAGCTCGTAGGGTCCTCGGAGGCCTAGAGAGGGCGTACGCGGAGAATTGGAAAGGTGGGACAAGGGCCGGGGAGGAGCTCGAGGAGCGGAGAGAGCACGGTTATTACAGAACGTTGTAAAATTATGGATCGTTAAGCGGCTTTACGAGTTTGTTCTGTTCGTCCAGGCATCTCGCTTCTTCGCCATCTCGCTCATTTTCACGAAGCGGTTACCGCGTTTCTCTTTCTAGTTGGTTATTTCACTGCTCCCCCCGCCCTCCCCCGTCATCTCCCTTTCTGTTGGCTTGTCTCTGGTAGACGGTGAGTAGCGCGAATCCTTCCTCGAACGTCCGCGGAATGCCTTCCTTCTCTCGAGCGTGACCGTGTCGTAGCAAGCGCGAGCGTGAGCAACAGCGTGAGCGACCGGCAACCCGAGCGCAAGTGCGAGCAAGAGGGAAAAACGCTGCTCCTTGTAGCGAGTGTGAAACGAACCTCGGTCGAGGGCACGGTCACGCTTCCATCCAGCGACGCTTTCTCGACCCGATTTCAGACGCGTTCTCAACGCTTCCGACCGATCCGCTCGATCATCTTCGAGCCACGAGGAGCCTTCCCTATACCGCGCCTTCTCGCAAACCGACGGAAAGCATCTGGTCGACAGACTATTCTATTCGATTCTATTATTCCCCATTCGATTTTGTACAAACAGGAGATCTTCATAGGAAGGTACAAGCTATACTTCAGTTTTTCTGATCGATTACGTATCGCTCGAGCACCAGCTTGGATAGAAAGTAATTCATATGCAGGTTCTGCAACGAGAGAGAACCAACAATTTACACGGGCCTCGTTGATCTCCTCGGGGACGAGGCAATGCGGCGTTCCCAACGTTTTTTACCGATCCCGATCCTCGCTCGACGATCCTCGAGGTATATACCGTGCGCAAACCTCCAGCTCCAGCCTTCTGCTTTTTCTTGGTTGGAAAATAGCGAGCTGCATAAACTGCATTCGATGGACATTCGAATACTAATTTCAACGGATATGCACCTTCAGCGTTCATTCCCAGGTCTATAAAAAGATCTTCTTCTTGGTGGACGCGATATTCGGAGGATGGAAAAAGGAATCGACGCGGAACACGAAGAAGGCAGAGTGAAGGTAGAGCGAAGAGGTAGCTGGGCTCTCGAACTGGATCGAATATTAATTTCAACGGGGTAGCTGTCCAGCTGGACAGGTCTATAAAAAGACCTTCCTCTCGGTGGACGCGATATTCGGCGGGTGGAAAGGAATCGCTCGAGAGCATGAAGAGAGATAATTTCGAAAATGAATTTCAACAGGGTAGCTCAAGAATCCAACTTGAGGGGTCTAGAAGAAGAGCTTCTCGGCGGACGCGATATTCGGAGGCTGGAAAGGAATCAATCGATGGCTAGCACTCAGAAGGATAGAAGCCAGCGCAGCGAAGGGAGGAGGTAGTTGGCTCGCGAACGCGACGATGGAATCCCGGAACGAAGCTGGTAAAAAACGTTGGCACGAGGATCGCGCTCCGACGAGGCAAAGAGACAACTAGACCGCTCGAAGGGACAGGCAAAAGGGGGGAGAGGGAAGAGAGAGAGAGAGAGGTAAAACCGGGAACTAGAATACACTCTTGCCGGGAGAACGCCTCGCGTGGATTGAACCGTAAAATGAGAAACAATTAAGCTTTTATAGAGTTACGATCGGGGACGGTTTACCACGGGTCGGCGACGTCTCTAGCGGCGGCAGCGAACCACCATCGGCCGGTCTCCCTCCGTCATCCGTTCCTCCGTGTTACAACTTGTTACATACTCCAAGGTCGAGGGAACGAGAGGAGAGAAGACGAGAGCCGATAGCGTCGTTGATTTTTAAAACGACGATCCCGAGACGGGGAGGAAAAGGGAGGACGAAGGAAGGTGGTCACGCGTGTACCCGGCGTCTTGCGTGTCATGCGTGTTTGCGCGTTCGCGTTCAACCGCTCGGATGTGTCGGTGCGGTGCGTGTGCACGTTAGATGTACCCGCGAGATACCCGCACACCAACACGGAATGACAGCCGCCTTCTCTTCAGCGTTATTCCTCCTCCTTCTTCGTCGTCGTCGTCGTCCTGGCGTTGCTTCTCATCTTCGTACCAGCATTTTCTCCTCGTTTCCCAACGAATTTCACGATCGCGTTTCATCCGACGATGAATGTAACCGCACAATGCTGTGGAATGACAGCCTCTTCTTCTTCTGCGTCAGCATGATTGTTCTTCTTCGACGTTTGTTACCTCACCGCGCAATTTTCCATTGATTTCCCGTACGAATTTCGCGGCCGCACGGGAACAGATACACACGCCGGGGGGACAACGTCCTTGCGAAACTGCGAAACCGACAAAAATCCTGGCGGGCCGAGGATTTCTTCTTTTTCTGACGGGTCTCCCGCGAGCTGGCCCCCGACCCAGCCTGCTTTAAAAACGCCGCACGCATCTGCCAGTTTTTGCTCGGAGCCCGAGCTTCCTTGCTCGTCGCTCGTCGATTCCGGAGCACCGCAGCCGAGGCCTCTGTGTCTTAGGCCGCGTGTGCAACGCGGTGCCCCCAGCCAGCTCTCTTTCTCTCTCTCTCTCTCTCTCTCTCCTCTCCGGTGTACTCCCCTTCGAGCACACCCTTGCAAAGTCGGTCCGCCGAGTCCTGCACAATTCACGCTGTTGGATCCATTTTTGTTACGATTCACCGTGAAATCGAGACCAGGCGGTTCGAGATCCGATAGATCGAGTTGTACTAAATTTTAGAGGCGGCTGCTACATATGCATATTGGCTGTTATGTGGTTCACAAAATTTAGGGTAATTCCTGTCAGCACTGATCGATGATACTGTGCTTCTAAATTTTATTTAACTCTCTCACTACAAGTTGAATCGACTTCTTGATCACCAGGTAGAAGTAGACTACACGATTTTCTAATAGACATCGTCCGATAAAATAGATTCGTGCCGATCAATTCCCAACAAATTGCAACCGCGCGCGTACGTCCGAGCGGCGCGATGCATATGCATTCTGACGCAGGGACGGCTTTCAACGACGGCGCGGCGCGACGGCCGGCAGACTGTAAATATCGGTGCGCAAGTTCCCCCGGCCTCGGAGAGAAAAAGAGGAAAAGAGGCAGTCCTATCGACGCTATATATTGTCAGCAATTATTGCTACAAGAGATTATTTGTTGGCAGGCCGAGGCGGATAAATCAATAGCGTTTCTCTCGTGAGAGAACGCGGGACATGGGGGATGGGCCGCGGACCACGGACCACGGACCACGGACGACAGCCCCTTATCGTGGTCATTACCGTGGTTGTCGTTCGCATTTTTACCCCCGGCGACGAACGCCCATTCGAACCGATCCGACGATCGTTTTGTTCCCGCCGCTGATCAAGAACGATCCGTTCCGCGGACGGTCGGATCGTCGGCCTACGTCCAGGAATTTGCATAATCATAGCGAAACAGAGAGATAGAGCCGAGGGGTTAACCGAGCCTCGACTTGCGATTCGGGATCCTCGAATTTGCATTCGAGCGCGTCAAGTGAGCCGATAATTGACTCCATTTGTTTAAGAACGGTGGTTGATCTTTTTTTATAGACGTGAAATTACCCACACTGGTCGCAACAAGCAGGAACCAAAGCAGGAATCTTATTCTTGCGATTCTCAAAAATTTGTCGTGCCTACTCGTGTCCAGAATCGCTAGATGAGAGGAGGGAGCGCGAATCGAGGGGAAGAGTTACCCCCATTCCGGCGTGAAAGGGGAAGCTAGAATCTTCGGTCTAGTGGTCAGCATGTTCACCGTACTTTTGACAGGCAGTGTACGCGCACTCGATGTGCATATATACCTGCATATAAACGTGTAACCGGATAATACGTTCCGCGAACGTGTTTGTCCGGCGGTACACGTTGCGTTCGCCGGCCTCGAGAGCTCGCACGCGAACCTGAACGCGCAGAGAGAATCGTTACCGGCACCGACGAAATCGACTTTCCAACGAGAGACCGATTACGATCTCTTTGGCCAGCCGCTCTCGTTCGGGAATTGCTAGTTTCGCGCGGATGTCGACGCTAACGATCGACCAGGTTAGATGAAATTTCAGCTTGTCCGGAGAGACGCGAAGCGCCGCGGTGCAGCGCGGCGCGGCGTTCCCCTCAGAGCCGATTAAATCGGAGCAACCCGGTCGCGCCAGCCTGCTAAAACCTTAACGGTTCGAGCCCCGACTCGACAAGGATCGCGTTTCTCGCGATCGTTACGCGAATCACCGGGCGGGGCGGCTAGAACTATAACTGGAAACCTGCTTCCGAGCGATTGTTATTCATGTTTTCGGGCAGAGGAGCGAAGAAGAGGCGTGTTGCGAATTGTTAATAAAAATTTACCATTTTTCTTTTGCATATAGTAATGAAGTGCGCAGATTTGTGGGGAAAATTCACGAGTGACGAACAAATGGTGACTGTGAAAGAATTCCGGAATATATACGAATTGTTTTCGACTCATTGAAACTATTGGAGGATGCACGTTTTCATTCTATGATCGAATGGAACAACTTTTATTTCTCATAAAAATTTACCATTTTTCTTTTGCATATAATAATGAAGTTTTTATTTTTATTTCCCATAAAAATTGACAGTCCGACGTATTCGATCACGGATCGTTTGGCTTATCAGACCCATTCGACGATACCCAGAGGACGCTGTCCCTCATGGAGTTCCCCGTGCTGCTCCTTATGGTGTTCATGGTGTTTCTTACGACGAACCGATTATTCCAGATTGTCCGAGTCCGTACGGGAACGGCTTTAATGATTCTGGGTGACCCTTAAAAGGCCGTTGTTTCCGGTCCCCGAGCCCCGAGTCGGACCCTATGGGAATCATCGCAATCGATATCCGGTCCGAGCCGCATTAAGCCGTTGACGTTTCGCTGATTTTTCATTCGGACTGCGAGAACCGAGCGATCGACTCGATTATTCGCACCGATTAGCTTTTATAGGGTCGCTCCATTTGCCGGTGGTGCTTCGCTCGTGCGCCGCGTCGCGCCGCTCCGCCGCCACCGCCCTTGAACGAGTTCCAAGCTGTATGTCTTCGGCCTGCCGGTTCCCTCCTTCCTTTTGCGTCCACACCGGTGCTATTCTCTTATTTACAGTTATGCATAAACATTCCACACCATATTTACTCGGTGCCACGATTTGTCAAAAGATGCCTTCAATTCGCACTCAACCTTCAACGTGAAATCTCTGATTTTTGCGACTTTTTTTGGTGATTTTTCATTTTTTACACCCAAAGAAAAATCTGAAAAAATTCCCCAATGTATGTCTCGGTGCTTGGACTGTGCCAGATTTTTCTCAGAATTTTGAGTTGCGACTCGATAGGGAAAATAGGGGTCGAGACTGATTTTTCGATTTTTCCCTGTGACCACACTCAAAGATGAGCTATCGGGATGAAACTTGTCGGAAAGGTTTCCTTTGTCGAACACCAAACCTGGCTCGACCAGCTTGGACAAACTGCTGCACTCGGATGCCGACAAACGGTCAGCAGAGCCCCGTAAACATTAATTTGTTAGATTCCCCGTGAAAACTGAGTCCTCGCGAGAAACTCGACGGCGGTGCGTTCTCGGACGTTCCCAGCAATAATTCCAGAGATATCGTTAATTATGCTGAGCGTATTCGCGCGCGCATAGTTGTTATTGACCTTTCCCGATTATCGTGGCTCGGACGGCGCGGCGGTCGGTGTGGCGAGCTGTGGGGAGGGCTACGGAAGTTATTAAAGAGAGGAGAGAATGCGCGCGGTGAATGGGGAACACATCGGGAAGTAATCGTGGGCGTGTGGCTGCAGAGCCTGGGGCCGCACGGTGGTAACGCACGGCGTCGACGCTTTCCGGGTAATATCGAGAGCCGGTTGATTGCGAACCATAACAGTACCCGCGGCGGCAACGGCTTCAGCAAAATAGCGGGTCGTCCGGGTAATATGAAGGCCGGTGTAGTCTGCGCCAGAGAGAGAGAGAAAGATAGAGAACACCGCGATACGTGGCCGGCCTCCTCTCCTCTCGGCCGAAGAATTTCATTTAGCGGATAGCCCTATTAGTCCCGCGCCAATGTTCCCGACCGCTTGCATTAATATCGCCAAGGACTATACACACACCGTCCGATAAAACGTCGGGCGAGTTTCTACCGGCCGGAATCGACCCACAGCAACCGCGCCCCGCCGACGGTGGATCGCAGTGAATCAATTTCACAGGTAGCCCGGCGTGTCGTCGATCGGGCGTCGCGCGGCGGCCCTCCGACGAATATTCGTCGGGCTTTGTTAATTTTACGACCGGTATCCAACCGTAAAATACAGCCTCGACCCGACCGTGCCCGGGAACCCACCGATGCACCACGAAGATGCACCTCTGATTGCAGTTCCTCGAGGAAATCTTCGACCGCTCTCGCTCTCTTTCGACACCTGCTACCTGGTGCTTCGACACTTGCACTCTTTGCATTGTTTGAAGAGGGTATTAGTCGGTTTGTGGTCGGCAATGAAGAGATCTGTATAGACACCGGGACCTAGTTTCCAGAGAAATATGGTAACAGGTAAATCACGTATTCTCTAAAATAATCTCAATTAATAAATCTTAAATACAGTGAAAGAATCGAACTCGAAAGGAAGTTACAGTTAACTGGGACAGCGACGAATCTGTATAAGAATTTTTATGACAAAATTGAGAAGACAGGAGAATTTTAGGGTCACGTTATAGTGCAAGTGCCAGCAAGATCAATCGTCACGGAGCGACGACCGTCCCTCCCGAATTTGACCGGTTCTCGAGAGGTACACGGTAGAATTCTTTCGGCGTTTCTCGGAGCAATCGGATTCTGAATTCTCGCAGGGTGAAAACCGTGGTCCCGGTTGCGTCGCACGGCGTCGAAACGCACCGGTGCGGTGTAACGTTGGATGCTGCGGAGAGAGGGTTCCGCCTTTGGAGGTGCGACGATGTTGACAGAAAGCCGAGGGGAACAGAGAGAGAAAGAGCTAGAGGGGGCGAGGGGAAAGAACGAGAAGGGACAGGAAGAATTTTAAGTTGGAAACCTTGTCGCGCGTTCCTTTACCTCGGAATCACGAATACCAGCGGCGCGGGTATCCCTCGGCCCGTCGCAACACAACCACCTTTGACTTTCTTAGGTCGTGGCCGAAAAAAGGACCATTGGGCCAGGCTGGGGTGGAGGGACATGAAACGAGGCGACAAGCCCCGTCAGCGTCCCTTCGACCCTATTCTAAGGGACCCGGTCCTGCTGCTGGGACGAATCGCTCTTCTAATGGAGCCACCGCGAAAATTACCTTCCACCGGTGTCTCTCGATTTTTTCTGTGGTATTTTCTATGGTGACGAGATTCCGTGGTATCTCCACTTATACGAAAACATTTGAAGAATTCGAAAATACTGTTGTATCATTTCCTGCTGATTACAATCATTAAGAAACGGACGTGTACGCGCGGTCCCTGCGGCTTGAAATGAATGCAGAGAATTTTTACTCTCCGTAAAAGTCCGCGGTCTCGTAATGAGAAATACTAATTAACATTACACACCACGGTCGCGTAACTGGTCTTTTATTTCACAATTATTGAAATCGTCGAGACTCTTCCGTGCGGACGGGCCGCGTTCAACGAATCTCATTATTCAAACACATCCCAGCGGCCATAGGTCAATAGATTAAGACTCGTCACCCCACTCTACCTTCCCCTTCCGTGACGCAACTCCCCACGCTGCCGCCCGGTCACGTGACCCGTTCCGTCGGACATGTGCCGGTACTGGCACAGCGAGAGAAGGGGTAACCGTTTCCACTCGACTCGTACTCCCTCGACCGACGACTCTGGCTGGTAGATGTTATCCGATTCGAGCCGATTCTATTTTCCTGTGGGTCAGGCGATAGCGATCTTTCTCTAAACTAATACTAGAACGGCGTCCAAGACACTTCGTGACGTTCTCTCGAGCACGATCGCCGAATAATTCCGTGTTACCGGTGCTGCTCGGGTGTATCATCAATTCCGCATTCTAATGAGAACGATATATTTCGGCGCTAATAATCGCGATACCGCTCGCGGGTTATAGCGTGTTATACCGGTTCCATTAGCACCAAAATATCTCGTTGACTATTTATCGAGGCTCTCCTCCCCTCCCCGCCTGCCACGCCGCCGCCTGGAGAACGCTTTATCCGATCGGCGTACATCCTCGTAATTATAAAAAACTGTATTATCCCCGAGGACCGTGGTAATTCAGAACTAATGATTTCAATTTAAAGCCGTAGCGGAGAGAGGGAAAGAGTGAGAGAGAAAGAGAGGAGTGGCAGGGGAAGCGGGGAGGGGAAGGTCCCGCGAGAGAAGCACAGCGGCCGATTCCTCGAAAGAGAGCCGCGGCGCGAAATAACGAAATGATTCTCGCAGCGAGAGATCGACGATTACGTTTCCGTCCTTCCTTGGATCTCTCTGTTCCGCGCCAGACCCGTTCCCTGCTCCTCCTCCTCCTCTCTCATTCTTTCTCCTCCGTTCCCGCCGCCGATACCAGTCCGTTTTTCTCGAGCTCCCACTCGTGTTTCGTCCCCTATAATTCTCGTGCGGTCTCCGTCTCTCTATCTCGGTTTCGCGCGCCGGTACGCGTCCGCAGCTACGTACACAAGTACGTCGTTAGCGCGATCCTCTAAGGGGCTGGTCCATAAATTTGCGATTCGCGAAAATATCTCGGCAGACGGGCAATTAAGATATCGGGAGCGAGCGAGCGAGCGAGCGAGAAGGAGAGGAGGATGACGGCGCGGAGGGGTGGGGTAGAGGAGAACGAGGATACGAGAAGCTTAGAGGACGAGAGGGCGTCGGCCCTGAAACACCGGCCACAGGTACACACAACCATACTCTCCTCCTCTCCTCTCACTCTCGCCTAGCTTTAATTACGACGCCGGAAAAAAGGAGCCCGCAGTCGCCGCCGCCGCCGGTCCTCGTAAAAGCAATTTCAAATCGGCCGCCGTCGACGCCACGCGGCGCTCTAATGAAATTTTCGCGCGAGAAAAAAAGAACCGACGACCTCGACTTTCCCCCCAACCTTCCTCCTGGACCCACGCTCGTAAACTCTACAATCTCTCTTTCTCTCTCTCTCTCCAGCTCTCTCCGGCTCCTCCGTGTCCTCCGATTTATTTCTATCTGGTTGCCGAGCTTACGAGCAGAAAGAACGTCTCCGTGCGAACGCATCGGATGATGTTCGACGAGCTTTCTTATCGCTTCGAGTCCGCACCCCTGACGGTAGTTTTATGGGATGAGCACGGTGATGGAAAAAATATGATGGGAAAAGATTACGAAAAAATTCATGCACATTCTACCGTTCAGTGTACATTACCATGAATTTTTTCCGAATTTTTGAAAAATGCCGGAAACTCGAAATCCGTGATTCTATACCGAAGATTATTATCGGGCGATCGAGTTTATATTGTCACGCATATTTTTTCCAAAATGTTTAAACACGTTTAGAAAAATTTGGAATCGCTTTTTGATCGCACGTTGCGGAACGCTGTCACCCACTGACCCTCTTTACACCTCGGACCCCGTTTCACGGGTCTTCTCTGTTCTCTGGGCCCGGCGCAATCTCCACCTTCCTTTCTCTCCTCCCTTATCGTGTCTCTTGTTTTGCAACGCGCGAAACAAATCACCGCAGCCGGGAATTCGCGACCTGCGACAAGCCGCTGGAAAGTGGGAGACGACTCTGCACAGCAGAGAGGTGCGCGCGTGTGGATCTCGGCTAACCGGCTGCCCCGATTTTTGTACCGATCCGACCAGCGTTGATCGTACAATGTAGGATAACAGTTCCAGCAGTAATTTTAGACTTCTGCAATAGAACAATTGATCTATGATCTTCATTGTGTGTTTCACCTAATCATTATTTTCAACTTTCTAAGACGAAAGAAAAAATACAATTTTTTACAATCGACTTAGAAAATAGTTATTTTCACAAAAAACTTTTGATTTGCAGGACGTCAAAAATGCATAGTTCCAATATATTATTACAACCCTGTCGCACCCCCGACGAATCGCAACACGAGAACTCGCTCGATAAACGATTTAAATCGAGATCGTGCTCGATCAGTAACACAGTCGTTATCACCGACGCAATTAGCAGCCGGTGACAGTGGTCGCTTAACGATAACGCAACCGTACACACAGTACCCGAGATACAATCACGAAGACTTCGGTACGGAAGAACGAGATTGGAAACATCCCAAGAATTTTCGCGTAGAGCGTCATCGACAGGAAGAGAGTTTCTTCTGAACAGAATAATTAATAGCGTGGGCGACGGTGTCTATGAGCGGATCGGGGAAACTCGGACCCGCTAGAGCCTTTGGAACGGGTTCGCAATCTAGCTTGATAATATCCGGATAAAGCGGACACACCTGGACGCTTGTTTCGCGATGTTGCGGCGACACGTAGGTGCGAGTCGCGCGCGATAAAGGCTATCGTTCTGTAACGACACCGATTAAACCGACTTTGAGGTATCGGCCGGGTGGAAACGTTTCGGAAGAGAAAAAGAAAGAAGGACGGATCTCGTAAAAACGCTCGTTCGGAAGGATATGCATACTCGGAGCTCTGCGGCTGGACGCGCGCGCGGCTGTATCGTGTAATTAACCGCCAACGCGTTCTTCCGCTGGTGGAGGTGACACACAGGCGCAAGACGCTGCGACGTCGGCGGCTACGGCGGTTGAGAATCGAGAAATTGAATACAAGATAGGAGGCGGTGTCGGTCATCGCGGGTCATCCCGACGAAAGAGGAATCGTGACGGGTCGTCGCGCGAAACTCGACGCGGTATGGTGCGCGACGAGTATAAGCGACAACGAGACCATGAGGTCGGCATACCCTGCGAGCAAGCGAGCGAGTGAACGAACGCGCGCGGATCCCAGAGAAGACCAACTTTATTTTCTCATGACAGTGCCGGTGGGTCCGGCCGGTTCGCGTCGGTGACAGACGTTAAAGTATTAGCCGATTGCGAGTATCCGATGTCCCTTCGAACCGAGCCGGAGCGGAGTGGAGCGGAGCGGAGTGGAGCGGAGCGGAGCGAAGCGGAGCCGGGCCCCGGGTGAACGTGGAACAGCCCGAACAGGGGAGGAGAAACCGGGAAGAAAGAGTAGGAGGGAATGTGAAGGAGGAGGAGGAGGAGGAGGAACCACGAGGAAGAGCGTTCCTCGAGCCACCCACCAAAAATAAAATCCTCTTTCCCACCCGTACTTTTTCTCCGTCTCGGTCTCTCTTGCTACTTTCTCCGTCACTCCGCCGCGCGTCCCCTCCGGGCAAGAAGACCTTCTTCCTCGATATCCACCCACAAAAATGCAACGACCGTCACTCCACAGCCACGTAGCCGGCCGACGATGGGCCCCGGAACCTGGCCGCAACACGATCAACGATACCCTTTCCGCGGAACCCGCCTCCAAAATTCTAAGCTCCGGGAGCTTTCTCTCGAGATTTCCCGTGATCTATGTAACACAGAGGCGCAACAAGGAAAAGGCATCGATCCCGTCGGAAAGTGTTCAGGGACAAGGGGGAGGACGCGTAGGTACCGTGAACCTGTCCATGGTTATAAATAAGGCCCAGGGGTCACGGCGAGGGCCAGGTTTACGAAATAAATACCGTAAGTTATGCCGGCCCGCGAAGAACGAAACCCCGGGCCCGAACAGAGGGGCTAATTCTACGATTTAACGCGATCTGCTATGCTGTCCCGGAACGTCGACGTCGCACCCGCGCGCGCACCTTAGGGTCCTTCGGAAATCCTCCGAAACGCTCGTAATTCCTGCTCTCTCGCGAGTTCTCGTTCGTGGTTCGAATCGCGCTCGGACTCTCTCTCCTTCTGACGGGCATTCTTGACCTTCGGGGTCAACCGGTGACCAGCGAGTTCTTCCTTGTCCGAGTCGATTGGAATGGCCGAAAATCGAGAGGCCAGTTCGATAAACCCAGTTTTCCTTCTAAATTCTGGCTTAACGTCTACCCGAGTGGGCGTGGTTAAGCTGCCCTCAATGTTAACGGAGCTAAAACATTGCCTAACAGATCATTGTCTACGTTAGACTTTTCATGCTCTGAGAATCCGATGTGAACAACCTCGGTAGATCTTTGATCCGAAGGTAATCTATTTTGTTTCGCGCCTAGGCGAGATTCCCAAAGTGGGCGTGGTTTTATTGCTCTCGATTTTAATGCAGCTAGAACAGTGCCTTACAGAGTAGTAATTATGTATGTCAAACTAGGCTTTGCAATCCTGATAGAACGAACCTAATGATTCTTCGGTCTGAAGACAATCTATCTTCCTTCGTACCTGTGCGAAATTGTCTGAGTGGGCGTGGTCTCGTGGCTCTTGGATTCGGCAGAGCTGGAACAGCGACTCGTAAACTAATCATTGCCTGTACTAGGCTCTGCGTTTGAAAGTAATAAGTTTCTACTGTTAAAAAGTATCCTATCTATACAGGTCTAAATGGGCGTGGTTTCTTCGCTCCCGGTCTACGAAGCACCGAAATCCAAATGCGTTCAGCATTCTTCCTGGATCAAATGGAAACGCGAGTTGCGAGCAGATCCAGCGCAACGACAGGATATTCGAAGGCGTGGACGATTTCTTTTTTTTTTTTGTGCGAGGACTCTGCTGTTCTCTTTCTCTATTCCTCTCTTTGCTTGCCCCTCGCTCCGGTTCTTTCTCTCCCACCACGAGATCTACCTGGCAAAGCCTCCAGGCAGCCGGCCATTGTGCGCAACAAAGCTACACTTTTCTACCCGATCCCAAGCCTAATGGATAATTAATTTTTGATAAATCGTCCCTCGGTGACTGGCGTCGACTGACGCGGTCTAATTTATTTTTCGATTTTTCACAAAACCGTTCAACCTTTTCCACGGCACAACCTTTCCCGTCTCTCGACCCCGAGATTCCGAGGCCTCTTTTCAGCGTGTCAGGATACATTAGGATAATGCGACGAACGACCGCCGTAAACTCGAGAACTCCGACCGAACGGTAACTATTGTAAGCGGTGATTTACACAGACTCTCCCGCTCTATCCTCCTCCCTCCTTCTTTATCCTGTCTCCCTCGTCGGGAAGCTGTTCGCTCCTCGAATGTCGTGCAATATTTTTAGAACTTAGACGACCCCGAGTGCAACTACGTCGAGCAGATCTACTGCGAAGCCGGGGCAGGATTCTAGCCTGTAAGGACTCTAGGCTCTAAAGGCTCTAGGCTCTGAAATCTCTAAACACTTTGAACTCCGATGAATCCGAACTCTGAAGACTCTGAACTCCGAAGACTCTGAAGACTCTGAAGACTCTGAACTCTGAAGACTCCGAACTCTCAAGGCTCTAATTTCTGAAATCTCTGATGACTCTGTTCCGCATCTCACCATCTGAATCCTCGGTGAATACGCGGCGACAGTTCACGGGTCCGCGGTTCGGAAAGCCGCGCGGCGTTCCATTCTGGCTGGTTATCTTGCCCCGGTTGCGCAACTCGCATGCTCCGAGGCGATTAATGCCGTCTGTTTCTCGCTGGAGCCGACGGTGAAAGTATCCCGGGAGGGAGGCACGTCTGGGAAACATGAATAATTACTCTGGAGACGGAAACTGTCGCGAGACCGACTTGGAAACCAACGCGACAGGATCCTCTTCGGTTTTGCGATTCTCGCTGGTATCACCGATATCGTGGCGATTCCTCGCGAGCGAGCGGTAGCTTTGCGTGCTTGCTCAGGAGACTCGCTCGCGCGCACGTGATCCATGGTCCAGTGGAATGGTAGCCACGCGATCGCTCCGGGCGAATCCTTGCCTCTTGTCTCTTTTACTTGCAAATCCTTACAAACGTGGACGCGCGTTCCTCCCTCGCCCGGCAACGACCTTCGTCTTCGTAGCCGTACACACGCATCCCGTCAAGGATCCAACATTTTTCGACTACGCCTCCTGGCGTTCAGCACGCGACTATCGCGATCCTTCTCGCAAAGAGTGCTATCGTCGATCAGGATCCGAAATTTGTTTCCTCTGACCGGCTAGACACCGGTGCCTTTCACGCTTGCGCGGTCAATATGTCACCGATTTCTATGTTGCGGACCTGGCGGGGGCACTAATTGTCCTTTGAGGCGCTGTGGGAAGAGAGAGCTGGGATGCCACGCCCACTAGGACACTGCCAGAGCTGTCTATAAAAAATGGGGACGGTTTAGAGTGAGTTTTGTGGTCGTTGATTTTTAGGAGATACGGAATCGAGTCCAGAAGATCTGCTAATTGATTTTTGGAGAAATGTTCTGGCTCCGTTAGAAACGGGAGCAAAATTGCCACGCCCACTTAGGACACTTCGAAGAGCAAAACAGATTTTGTCTCTGCAATCAGAACACAATCTACAGTATCTTTGTGGTCTTAAGCTCTAGATTTTTAGTGGATACAAAGTCGAAGTCGTGCGTGAGCATTAATTGCCCTCTGGGGCACAGTCCTGAACGAAACGGAACGTGAGTTGGCAAAAATTCGACTGGGATGTACAGGAATTTCTTCGCACCGCTAGAGGAAAGGTAGGCTGGTGTCCTGGCCTACGATGGTTCCAGAGGTGCAATTTTACTAGCCTACTGTGTCGGTCAGCAGTCTCCTTCGCGGTCCAGCAATTTTCGTCTCCGTTTCTCCAACAATCTTTCTCCGGTCGTCTTTCCCTTACCTCCTCGAATCCTCTCGGCACCGCAGTCCCGTGCCGTCTCATCCTCGAACTCCACCCTCCGCCCGCCTAACCCCCGACAGACCCAACGACCAGTATATGCCAGCCCTCCTCCTAGAGGTAATTTACTTTCCATCCTCCTCCGTTTGCCACGAGTGCCAGGTACGCTCCTTCTTTCCCCTTGCACGCCCCGCACCTCTCCCGCGACCGTGTCTTTAGGACGCGTCGACTATACCCGATACGCGTTAACTATATTCAGGGTTGCCGTGTTTTAGGAAAGACGATCCGGGACACGTCGCGGACAACCGCCTATCCTGGAGCAGGATTATTTTACTTTTTCCTCTCGCCTCTCGGTAAATCAGCAATTCTGTGCGATTTAAAGTGGACGACAGATTATAAGAAGAATTATAAGAAGAATTTCAGAACTCCAATGTACGAATCCTGGCGTCTTATTAGAATTATTAAAGGAATGATAAAATTTCGATTCGGGTCGGATATAGTTTGAAGCTCGTTTCCGGGAAATCCGCGGTCCGAAAAGTCCGCGTTCCCTGAAGGGTTCTCTCGTCGGGCGGCGTCGGCTCACAGCTCTCCGACGCTACAAAGTTGTTCCGCAGCGCCTACCAGCTATAACATCCCTCTCGAGTTTATTCCTCGGAGCGTTCCGGCTTATTGTTAGAGAGGCAGTAGATCCGCATTAGCGTACTCCTACCGCAGTCGAGAGAGGTCTGCGCCTCCTCTCTCGGGGCCCTCTCTCGCCCCTCGTTCCTTTTCCTTTTCTATCCGCGCCGTCCGGTCGGGCCGTATAATTAATACGGGCCCCGTGGAATGCCGGTCGCCTCACTCTCTTGGGCCCTCACCCCTCCCCGTTCCCCAACCCCACCCCTCTCGCCGAACCTGGGACTCATTCCGCCTTCTCCTCTTACTCACCCCCGTCCCCCCTCCCGCGCGCGGCCCCTTTCCGCGCCCGGTTCCTCCGCGTCCCGTACACATCCGACCAGTTTCCATGCTCTCGTCTAGGCTCCGAACCCGAAGACTAGGGGCCCAACCCCTGGCCCTGGGCCCGACGTCACGCTAACTCTCCGGGCCCCCCTCCACCGAAAACCATCTCTCTCTCTCTCTCTCTGTGTTCCGACCAGTGGTCCCCTCGCCGAAAAACTTCAAAAGTGGAGCACGCGTAACGAGGTCCCCGACGACAACGACAATAACCAGAACCCGGGGCCCTCTCTTTTGACAGCCGGACTCAAAATATTGGGCCCCCTTTAACCGGGGACCGCACAGAAGCGGGGAACTCGGTAGCGCCGCAGTATCAACGTTCCGGGCACACTACGGCCCAAATTTGCTCAGGGTCAAGGGTACCAGTGGATCCTCCCCCACTAGGAATTTTGCTATCGATCGAGAGTGATCCAGGAGTCTCGAAAATTTTGGCGGACAAAGTGGAACGAGGGAGGACAAGGTAGAACGGATCAGTCGCGACCGGGTCTGGTTTTCGCCTTAAAAGGTGCAACGCGATCCCTCTTCTCTTCCCTTGACTTCGACGTTTCGCAACCGGACCGATGCACCTCGCGCGGCCCGTTCGACGAAAGTTGATCGACACCGCACCATTCCACGGAAAATCATTATCACCGGAGGGCTAAAGAACGATCGCGTTCGTCGAAACGCTTGGACAACTCGCCACGAACCACCGCAAGACTCCCTTAAGAAGGTATTTCTGCCTGGAGACCGTTCACCGATTTTTCTGGACTACCTTAAAAACAGGATTTGTGTTGCTCGTTCGTTGTTATATCTCGAGATCTACCCGACCGATTCGCTTCAAATTCGCTGTACATCTCCGGAACACCTGTCGCGACAACCCACTCGCATTGTTTAGTCGTAATAATTTCTTGTTTCAAGTCAACATTATAATTCACACATGATCGAGAACATCGAACTGATCGATACCCTAAACTCAAAGCACCGCCATTCTCAAGATTTCCCTTCTGCAGACGTAAAAATTTATGGACACTGTCGAAACGTGAACAAACGTGTACACGCGAGTCCGGTGTCCAAAAATTTCACGGTTGCCCACTGAAAAAAATCCCAAACCGCCGCTTATCCGGGGAAATAGGTGAAAGAAGCCTGTCTACGCATTCAAGCGGGGAAGTGCGTACGTCTTACGGGGCATTACCGTAATTTGTCGCTGTTTTGTCTGGCCGGGTATTATTCCGGTATACACCGTGAGAGACTAATGTTATCTGCGCGGTGCATCGATGACGAGCAAACGAACAAGGCAGTCGTTAATTAAAATGTATTAGACCGGGTCCGGAGGCAGACGTAGGAAGAACGCGACTTCCTTTCACTCTCGGGAATTTCTTTGAGCCGGGAGGCTAATAAAACCGAGAGCGGGGTTCCTTTAAAGGAGGCAAAATCGAGAACGCCAGTCTCTTTTTCGCGTATAGAGCGTGCTATCGCGCGAGCAGCGCTCTCCTATATGCCCCCCCTCACCCCCTTGAGTACACCACGTTCCTTCCGTTGTTGTTGCAGCATTGGTTGCACACGGCGCTCTCTGCGCCCGTCTTAGGATAAACTAGCCTGGTCTCGTTCGACGTCCCGGTTTCTATTCTCGTTGTTTGTCCAGGCCTTGTTCCAAGATCGGTCGCGCCTGCCTTTCGTC
Source organism: Lasioglossum leucozonium (assembly GCA_028454225.1). Lineage (NCBI taxonomy): Eukaryota > Metazoa > Arthropoda > Insecta > Hymenoptera > Halictidae > Lasioglossum > Lasioglossum leucozonium. The sequence goes on from CM052214.1 coordinate 4,029,185, forward strand.
TCGGACGGTGGGATCCCAACTTATCGAGGGGTCAATTCGAGAAGAAGTAGACCAAGGCGAAACGGGAGACGAAGAAGAAGAAGAAGAAGACGAAGGACCTAGGGGAGAAAAACGAGCGGTCCGGAGCAACGGGGAACTTGGACCGCACCGAGATTCGACGCGATTGCTCCTTGGAATGCTGGACACCTTCCAAGCTTCCATTTCCGAGACGGAAGGGAAAGAATGCGCGTCAGGTGTACCTGGGAAAAACTGGCCCTTGCTAGGGCTGGAAATTTGACTTCCTGACGCTTCGACGACGGTCCCCAATTTGGAGGAGAAGAAAGTCGGGGCCCATTGACACCATCGTGCTTCCATTCTCCAAGACTGAAAGGGAAAGTAACTACGCCAGGTGTACCTGGGAAAACTGGGCCCTTTTCTGGGGCTGGGAATTTGATTTCTCTTGGTAAATAAATAGAGAGTAGCAGAGAGTCGCTTGCTGAACACGCTCCATGTAATTTTCGAGCCGGAAGGAAAAAGAGTGCGCCAGGTGGGTCGGAGGCCCCTTCTGGAAATTTCCCGACGCCGTTATGGTCCCGGAGAGCCAATTATCTTAATTTCCGTGTGGCGCACCGGGCCCGACGCAAAGCAAACAACCAGCGAGGCAGATTAGGCGGGGCCCTCGACGGGAATAATAGAGTTCGAGGCGACTTCTCGTCTTTCGAATTTCTCCTGACTCACTATCGGGATCGTTATTACTCCGGCAAATGAGCACACGGGCCCCGGGTCCACGGAGAGAGAGAGCGTGGGTGCAAAAAGCTCGACGGGGCCCACGGCGCGTCCATGAAATTAACTTCATTTCCGCGGATGACATGCTGCCCCCACACCCCCCTCCTACACACACACACACCCTCCACGGACGAGTCTCTTTTTCCAGTTTTCGCGTCGTTCACCTTGAAGGGCGTTACGCGGACAAGGATGTCTCGGGGCTCGCCGCCACCGACGCGCCGCCGCCGCCACCGCGCCGCTTTCCAGTTTTAATTACTTTAATCTTGGCGGTGGCGACGACGACCACATGGCGCTTCGATCGTCCCTTAAACTCCGCTTAAGCGGATTTCAATGACCCTAAATAACCGGGATTTCTCGACACCTCCGTTCCGCCGTCTGATCCGCAGAAATACACAACGGCGATCGTAAAACTCCGAGATAATTTCCAAGGGTATCTCTCCTCCGTATGGCAAAAAGTCAACGGGACCCCGTAACGCCGAGAAGGACGGCCGTTTCCATAAAGGATCCGTCCCACCGCGTCTAGAAAATCCACGAAGACCCACCGTCGCCTCCTGGCCTTGGAAAAACATTTTTCGGAGAGGTTTGCTAAGTGGCAAATGTTCCTCTAACAATGGGGGGTTAGTCTTGGGTTCGTAAAACTGGCGGTAGCCATTCTACCGAGTGTGCAAAAATTCTGAAAAAATTCGCAGACATTCCAAATACCTAAATACACGTTGGAGAATTTTTTCAATTTTTCATATCAACCCTCCAAGCCCTGGGGTGGATTTCTCGAGTCGCTCATTAGGGACAAAGAGCGCTGTCCCAGGTCCTCGGAGCTAACAATGAAATCGGCATCACGCCGAAAATCCGATTGCGCGTCCCGGTGCTCGACGACACGGAATAATTCGCGCGGCGAGACGCGCAATCGATCCGACGCCGCGCCATGTCGGATAAATACTGCGACCCGTTGACAAATGAGTTTCGGCAAGTGCAAGCGAAACGTGGCCGCAAAAAGCAGGTTCGGCCGTCCGATTCTGCCGGGATGGAATATGGATAGCCAGTCGGTTCTCTGCCCTCCACGTCGCTCGCTTCGTCCCCCGCTATCTTTTTCTACCTCTGGTCTTCTCGCTCCCTCCGCCGCGCCGCGCCGCGCCGTGAATCTCTTCCCGGCCGTCTATCCGTTAGTCGACTACCTCCGATTCCTCATTAACCGACGGTTCCTCCTTCGCGATTCTCTTAGGCAGAGGCGGAGGAATGATCCAGAGGCTCCTCAGAGTCCGAGGTGGCTCTCGAAGATGAACGCGGTTAGTGGATTCGCGGAACACCGAAACGAAAAACTCGATCTCCGGCGCACACGTGAGAAAGATTCTTCTTCAAACAGAGCTTCAAACCGTTCGAGGGGGTGTTGCGATCTGTATGCAGAAACGAGCTCTGCGATTTTTGTCGACATGGAGTGATCATGCTGTTGTTGCAATATATCAATTTCGAAACAATTCTCCGATGTATACAATGAATACGAAACGTTTACAAGTGTTATCTAGTCAGATCTCCATGCTAAAATGCGTTTCCAGTTGTGCGAGATTGCACGAATAAAAGATTGGAGTCAGCGGAGCCATTGTTCCATGAGATCAATTAATTTTCGTATGATAGCAAGGAAATGAAGACCGCGAGAGCACGAGCTTTCCCGAGTGTGTTTGTAATCGTTCGTAATATCAATAATAAATCAACGTGAAAAAACACGTCCGATCTTGCGCTATTATCTTCTTAGATCTTCGGGTAAAACCGCGTTTCCACTTGTGCAAGATTACGGGCGAGATACACGAGCGAATGACAGAAGAGAGTCATTGTTTCATTGGATCCGATTAGATAATACGCGCTCACGTTTAACGAGTGAGACGCCTAAGCAACGCTGCGGGGCAGCTACGCTTGCGTCACTCTTCGCGTGCATACGATTCTTATGAAGATCGGAACGAAGCGCGAGAGTGGTGGGGGCAGAAAATTGTCCGTGCTGTTCGAGCAGCCTCCTGAGAAAATAAAATGATCCCGGGTATAGGTCGAGGCTCTGGCGCGCGAGCGCGCGCTCTTTAATTTATGTCGTCGTGGTAAAATTAACATGATTAGGCAGCGTGGTAAGCCTGGATGGCCTGTTGAATGCAGCGTACATCCCATTCGCGATCGGCGGCTAAGGCTGTATGATAAATAACACGGGGCCCATACGTTACATGCCGTGTACAAACGAAACACATGTGCGGATCGTAAAGGAGAAGAGTCCGATGTCCGAACGGGATAGAGAGAGAGAGAGGGAGGGAGAGAGAGAATGATCGCGGAGAGAACGTGAACGAAAGGAGTGGGGCGGGGACGGAGAGGGGAGGGGGCCGGAGAGGGCGACAAGGGGGGTCGATGTGAGTAACGAATATCTGATAGCGAATCCTCGGCATTTCCAACGTATTCCCCGGGTCTGGAGAACGAATGCGGGCCCCTCTCGACATCGCGGGGCCCCCCGCGCGCTCGCGAGACCGATGCCACGGTACTTTTACCCACGCACTCGCACGCCGATCAACGCTGATGGCCTCAACACGCTCCGACCCGCTCCGGGGCCCCTCCGCCAAACTTTCCACACGAGCCGAGTCGTCGTCTCGGGCCCGCAAACTCGTGGCGGGGTCGAAATACCCGGCGCGGGATTAAAACGTACTTTGTGCCATTTTTTTTGTTACGGAGGTGGCTGTTGCCAGGAAAATTGACGATCGGGACTTCGCTGTTCAATTGTACGCGATAATTCTGTGCGCTTGGTCACGCGTCGACGAACAGGGTCAAACGTATGCCATTGAACGGTGTTGAAACACGTCTGTGCCATTTTCAACCCAGCAGCCGCCGCCGCCCACGGGTCATTCTTTTTCCTCCGATTAAAAGGAAATATCATTTTCACCGAAACTCTACGCGTCAAGTTCCAAGCGCTTCGCAGGAATTTTCACATTTCTCCTAGGAGTTCTCCGCCTCGATCGCCCAGCGCGAGATGACGGAGATAAACCTGGTTCGTGGGAACGCGCCGTAGGAAGTGGCGAGGAGCATCAGACTCGCGGAAATCAGACGCGCTGCGTTTCCGGAAGATCAAAGTCCATCGACGGAAGGGAACGCGAACACGCTCGGTTGCATCCTGGTAATACGTGGAAACGCGATCGATGAATGATCGCTGAGAGGATCGCTGCACAGCGCCGGCGGTGTTGTCGCGTGGGAAGCACGGCGCGGCGCAAAGGTAGACGCGGGAGCATCGAAGACAGCCGCTAACTTTCGCCGGTCGAGCCACCGCTGAGTATTAATAATTCATACTCGAATGTCAGCGCCGTTTTTAATTCCCCGAGTCTTCCCCCCATAATTTCGGGCTAACGTTTCACTTGTACCGGGCAGCAGCTTCTCTCTGCATCGGGTGATTTTTTGTGCCCGGCCCCGGCGACGTATTATAACGTCGGGGAGGCGTGTAATCAAACGTTTAAGCGCGGCGACATGGAAAAATTAAGGCGGACTCTCGCCGGTGGTTCTCGAGGCTCGCGCGAATCCTGTTTCCTCAACACCTGTAGAAAACTCTGACGACCCGACGAAAGAGGGGTAACCCTGCTACGTGGTGCATTTTTACGGACATTTTTCGAGATGGGGTATTTAAATCTGCGAGGAGGAAGCACGTGCCGCGACACAGAGCAGGCCGCATTCCCTTCGACCGGGTCTCTCTCGGTACAGCTGGCGAGCGCGGTCGGTGTTGCTGATCGCGCGCGCTCGAATCTGCTCCGGACGCGCGATGTAACGCGAGAGAGAAAGGTGGACGACGGGACCAGGCAACTTTCAGTTCGGGTTACACGGGCTGAAAACGGCGTGCGCGTAGCCCGCTTCATTCACGCGTCCTCTCCCGACGAAGCGTCGCGACGACGTCGAGCTGCCCGAACCTCGTGGCATATATCTGCGGTTGGATTCCATTTTTCGGGACTCGAACTCAACACTCACATTTTTACACATCTCTAAAAATGATTTTGTACCCCGTAGCCTGGAATGTTGCACAAGAGAAGGGGCTAGGGACGTCGATCGCCATTTTTGAAGGACGATGCAGGTCTCATAGCACAGACACAATTTCAATCATATCCTTTTAACGTGCTGTCTACACTGAGCCAAAGGGAATTTTCGAAGCACAATGCAGTCCTCGCTGGACCCAGAGAACGATTTTAGCAGCGAGCTAGGCGTGTCCTAGACGAGAAGGGCCTGTGCGTCTGATCGGAGCCGGCCTTAATTCGAGCGACGGTTGGGACTCGTGTTACGGACAGTCCCGCGCAACGTGGTGGCCGCAAAGATTTTCTGGAACGCACGGCCGGAGCGACGTAACGCGCCGCTCTGCTACCTGTAATTATTGTCTTCTCGCGCGCGTCGCCCGCTGCCGGCTGGCCGGGTTTAACGGTAACAGATCTATCCCGGAGAAACGTGGATCCGCTCCGACGGGCGATTCAGAAGAAGAACGGAGGAAGAAGAAGTGGAAGGAGGGGAAGAGGAGGAGAAGAAGAAGAAGAGGTTCTTCTCCCCTTCCGCGCGAGTAATCTCAGAGTTTTTCTCGGAATCTGAAAGGACGTCCACGGGACCATCTACGTGGCGGCAATCTACTTCTAACGACTCCGTTCCAGAGGAACGTTCGAGTAACGAGGGTCAAGTTACACCTTGACCACACGATCACTGTGTTGTGTAGGCCTCGTGTTCCCTTCTGCGTTGATCAAGCGACGCAAGGCAGTCCATCTAGAGATATAATCGTGAGGGATCAACGATTCCCGGGAGAAAGTTGGTCGCGTGTTGCGGACGTGGGGAAAAATATTTTAATATAACGGAGAAAGAAAAGATTCCCCCGATTTCTGGTTGTACAGCTCCCCTCTTCTTCTGTACACGTATAATCTCGAAGTCCCTCGGTTCTGGTGATCGCATACCGTGAATACCGAATCGCGCGTGCCCCGTTAGGCGATACGCTATTCACCGGTCCGCATTATCGACGAACTATTTAAAGAAAAATAACCCCTCGAACGGAGCACGCGGGTTCCTTACCCGTCTTACCGGTTTACAAATACTGAGCGCGCGCGAGTCAAGTTTGATCGAACCGCGAATATTATGCGTGACGTATATGGCGTTCCGCTTGTGTTACGTCTATGTAACTGCGTCTGTGCACAGTGGAACGATTTATGTATACACTTCGGGCACGGACCTCGAAGATGTGACGTACGCGCGCGGTCGCGAATGTCGTGAACCGAGCCAGACCGCGAAGCTTACGACGAGCGACAGGTGGTCCCTCTCCGTGTGCCAAAACAGTTTGCTGAACTCGTCCGTTCCACGATAATAACATTCCATCTGCGCGGCCAAGAAACCCGATACGCGATTGCGTGATACCGGCAGCACGAGGAACCTAATTTCACTTGGAACATAGGCTCTAGGTTCTAAGGCTAGGGTCCGCCTAAACTGCTGCCACCCGGTCGACAGTGGCGCACGTTACACGAGTACATACGTGTCACTTGATACAACACTGTACACCTCTGTTGCTCGGATTGCCGCGTTCCAGGGATATTTGTAATCGTTAATACCTATCAACCGAAGGCGAAATCGCGATTCTCTCATTCTTCATTTTCGGCTGATATTGGAGAGAACCACGGAGAGAACCACCCATTAAAAATTTTCTCCCACCAGTGGTCGAACACACGCGCTGCACCCTACAAGTAATCGACCACTCCTGTCACAATTTCGTGGTTGAAACTTTACAAATATTTCCGAAGTATCCAGCCTCCGAGACTCAGCTGTCTCAGAGGTCTTCGGCTAGTCCCAGGTGTAACGCAAAGTTGTCGCCCGCAGCGTGCTCGATGGTTGAACAAGTGGTACGCGGTGAGCAGCTCGGAAAAAATCCTCGCCTCCGCGTTTCACGCGGGCGATACCGATCCGACCCCGTCATAAACTGCGACTGGGATCCATGCATCCTGATGACACGGTGTGTCGCTTAGAGACTCGGCTCGGCTACAATGCGAGATCGTTACGGCGCGTGTGCCACGCGTGCGTTATAAATCAAGCTGATATCGTATTAAGTGTAACGCTCCTTTGCGTTCCTTCAATTGCGAGATATCTCTGGCGAGAGAACGCGCAAGAGAGAGAGAGAGAGAACGCGAGAGAGTGGTATACTAGAGACCGCTGCCAGAAGGTGGCAGGTACACGGTGGTGAGCGTGTGTATATTAAACCGATTCCCGGGAAGGCGTATAAGCTAACCAACCACCTGCTGTTAGCCCGATATCCTCGCCACCACACGTATCCCTTTCTCTCTTCATCTCGCTCGGCTCTCTGCCTGGACGCTTGATTTTTTTCGACTCTTTTCTACGCCTTTCTCGATGCCCGTTTCTGCTCCGCACTCTGTTCCGCTCCGATCCCCTACGACTTTTGCTTCTATTCACAGACGTATTACGGCATCGCACGATATCTCGGATGAACCAGGCCTAGTTATGCAAGCCGTGGACTCTTCAGGGACGCCGGAAGGCCGATCGGTTGATGGCCGCCGCGCTGCCCGGCCGACCCCTGCCGGCAATCCTATTTTTGATCGTTCGAGGAAGCGATCGCAGCTGGTACACTTCGTGACAAGACGCGGGGAAATTGACTCTGTAGAAATATCTGTTAGCCAGGTAAATAAATTGACGTAAGCCGATGAAACATCGAGACCACAGTTCACCAGGTGGGGGAAAAACGATCTACAGAGCGGTAGACGACGATCGATCCTCGGCGAGGATGACGGATCGAAAAAAAACTCGAGAGCCGCACCCTGGGGATAATGATAACACGCGGGCTAGCGCGAGCGCGATAAACGGCCGCGTTCCAGCGTTTCCTCGCGTGGAACGAGCGCGTACGAGGAACGGATAGACGATGGAGAAAAGCGTCGCGCCGATCGAGGAGAACCCGAGAGAAAGGGAGCAAAGGAATTAGCTACCGCTAGCCGCCGAGCGGAGCCGGCTATCCGGGATTTTTCGAGCTGATCGATAGGAGCTCGTGTTGTACTCGGGGTCCCGAGATGCGATGTAATAACGAAGCGGAGCGCCGTGCCCGGCGCGATTACAGCGAATCAATTAGAGACGCGCGAGACTGATAGCTCGTTACCTATTCGGCCGGATTTTTCCGTTGCACAACCGCGACGGATCGCGAGGAGAATGGAAAAGGAACAAAGCAAGGGAGGAGGAACTCGGGTTCGATCGAGTCACCGTGATGCCGGCCGGACAAGTGGATTGACCTCGAGGGTTAGTTTCCGACGATATCTCTCTTTCGTCGGAGCGGAAATCGTCGAGGAGTCGGTGCGGCGCGGCGCAGCTCTCGGGGAACGCGGAAATGCAACGAGCGCCGATGCAAGTAAGCGGTCAAACGGTACACGGCCGGCCGTTGATCGAACGTCTGCTTAATTAAAAGTCGACCTCGCCCCTGGCGCGCCGGTTTTGATTATGGACCCGTGGCGGTTATCGTGTTTCCCTCCTTTGCGGCGCGCCCGGATGCGAAAATTTCGCAGTGTTCTTCGAGGTAGAATGGATAGTCGGCCGCGACGGCGACAGATGTACGAGACGCTACAGAGGTAGGAACGTGCTCGATGATAAATGCGGATTTCAAAGCCGGTAAAAAGAATTTCAAGAATTTGAAAACCCATGGAAGATACAAAACCGAATTCGGCGTGCCTTTACGGGGTAACGCCCGACAGGGACAGAGAAAAGCGACGGGGACGTTACGGAGGGGGTGTGGCAAGTTTCCATGGACGGCGCAACATATGCTCGCCCAGCGAAATCAATCCACTCCCATTAGGAGGAGCAGAATATCGCGACGAAGATATAGACGCGCGTCCAGGTGATTGATTCGCGAGTGACGTAGGCGCGTCTACCGGCTCCGATAGCATTAAGCCTACACGTTCTACCTTCCGGGGCTGCATCCCGACGGTGATATTGATTACCCCGGACCAATTACAATGTATACACACCGGGAGCGCGTTACGTGATCGATACGCGGGGCTCGGTCGCGTTCGCTATCGCGTCGCGAATAAATTCACCAGGAAACGAGAGAGAACGATTCGATGTTTCCCCGGCTGCTGGTCGATGAGCGACGACCGTCTCGGGTATATATAGGATTCGATATCTGGTTGATTGGTGGCCGGGCTAATTAAAAGTCTATCCGAGTAGTTCGAGAGCCGGTGCGCGCCGATCGATTCCGAACGGTTCGAGGCTGCGTTTCGCGCGGACTATCTATCCGCTAATGGCATAATTGGAGCGTCTCGGTCGGTCATAAATTAACTGGTTTCCGAGAGCTTAGTCGTCGAAAAACCGACCGTGGGTGTTCGTCGAGCGTGTTCCGCGTCGTTTCTGCTTCCCGATCGGCTGTCGAGCGCGGCCGCGGCTATCTATCCCGGCCACTTCGGTACCGTGTGTACACGCCCGTTAAATCGTACTGTGAGAACCAGCGCCTAAGTATCTCCTTTTAGAAGAGCGCATATAGTCGCGACTGGCTCTTGCGCGTTACTTTTATTGAGGGATTGAGAGGAACGCACAGTAGTTACCCCCGCTCTGCCAATACCGGATCGGTCACGTGACAGGTTCTGACACACGCGCGACAGAGACGGAACGCGACACGTGACCGAGCGAAGTGGGGGAACAACGTCGTGGAATGGGAAGCGTTTACCCCCACCATAGAGCCATGCTCTCAGAACGAAAGCTCCCGAATCGATCGTATATCAAACGATAATAGAAAATCAAATACGCACCGGATTCCAGGAAAAATCCTAGCCGACCCGATATAATTACCGCGAGCAAATTCGCCAGCCATCCCCGACGACCGTCGTTACGCGAAGAATCCGGCCTTCTTTAGATGCGAATCAAAATTTTATGTACGCCCGAGCCACGGTAGCCCGCCGGACCAATACGGACCAGTTCCTCGCATCACCGTCGGCGAAATCGCGGCCGACGCGAATGTGAATTAATAAACAATTAAGTTGTCAGCCGCGCCTCTAACCGTAAGAGCTAATAAAATAAACCGCCCGTTTCAGCCTGTCCTCGTCCGAGAGACTCCTCTTCTTCGTTAGCCTCTCTCGATCGTGGACTGCGTTTATACCGCGACACCATATATACCGCTTTATCGTCGTCGGTATAGCTGGAGGAAAAGAAGAGTCGTCCCTCGTTATGGTTCGATCTCCGGAGTTCTTGAAATTACGTTACGGTATCGTGCTAAATAAATAAACGTCGATTTTTTAGCATTGGTCGGTATTTTTACTGAATTTTCCAATAAATCGGATACGATAATTTCCGTAAACTAAAAATAAAAAAGCGCCTGAAATCCGGAAGGTATTGCACGAATACCTAAAATCCGTAGTTCAGCTCTAACATTCTGTATTCGCTAGGTACTCGAGCAATTTCGAACGGAGGTTCCAAGGGTTCGGAAGAAAAGGAAAGATTTTGGAAACACGAGGGCCTCCTCCTCTCGGTAGTCTCGTTATCTGGCTTATGATCAAGCTTGGCGGCGGCGGCGGCGGCGACGAATTTCCGTGGAATGGAAGAGGCCGATTAAGAACGCCTCGGACCAACGAACGATGCCGGCCAACGAACAGGAGAGATGATTGGAGCGCGTAGAGCGAGAAGAGAGACGCGGATCTTATCGGAAAGTAATTACCGGGCCGGTCGTACGGTCGTAATTAATCAAATTCCGCGTAGGGATGACGCGACGAAAACGAATCGGCCTGCGGCCAGGAGAATCCATTAGCGAAACACGCGTGTCCCGGGAGGTATTATTTCGCGGCGCGCGGCTTTACGCTCACGGTGCGCAACCATACGTTGCGGAGGACGTTGCAAAATTTTGCGACGTTATTTGCGAACGCGACGCCGAGACGCCGACGCCCGACGCCCGACGACGACGCATTAGCCCCGACATTAGCTTCCACGTGACGCACGATCCCCCTCGATCTTGCACCTTACCCGGCTAATTGTGCGAGCCACTCTCCCGTTCAGCGGGAGAGCCGTGACGGATCGACGGGTCAATCGAGGTCGTCACTCGTCTTCCTCCCGCGCCGTTAATCTACGCTCTCTACGTCTTACAGCAGATTTTCTCAAGCGGCTCCCCAACGCGGAAGAGACGACGCGTGTTCCCTCTCCTATGTCGCGTAACTATGTCCGCAACCGGAGTCGACGGATGAGGGAGCACGAATTCGCGGGGAAAAAGTTACCCCCTCTTCGCCGCCACTCGTCACGTGACCGGGCGGAAGCGTAGGAGAACAGAGTCATGGAAGGGGAAGGTAGAGTGGGGGTAGGACAAGTCTTTCGAGTATCATGGGGTTGAGCGATTAAGGGAGTAGACTCATTTTGCAAGATTGCAAGGGTGCGGGATGCGCGTTCTCATTTCTCGATAATACAAAAATAGGTAATCTCATAGCTACGTGCTACCGAGTAATGCAAATGCAAACAAAATATATGACTTTTGAGGGCGATAGCGTCTTGACCTCTGATCTTTTATCCAGCGTTTATGACTACTGAAAAACCTGATCTTTGATGAAAAAATTTAACATGTAAAATTACGCGAAGAACCTTTTCGCTGAACGATGTAGCTAGTTACTTGCTGCCGATCCAACACGTCCTCTACCGGTGTTCTTTTCTGGACGTGCAAGAATTAAGAACAGCTGTTGCGGCAAACGATCGACATATTCGACAACGCCTTTCAATTTCCCAACGCGACGCACAGGTTCGCGCGACCCGCCGAGTATCAAAACTAAAGAGACGGAGAGGAGATTGACGAGACGAGGAACCTGTCGCAGAAACCGCGCTGGAAAAACGCCTAAATTAGCCATCGATGGTACCCGGCGGAATTACGTGTGAAATTGAAATAGCGAGCGACGGTGGAACACGAAGGATCGTCGGTGTACAGGTGGAACAGGTGTAAAAGGTGTCGGAGCGGGGGTCTGTGCTGCTCGAGCGTAGTTTTTCCAGGAGGGACGCATTCCGCGCGTAATTTACTGCCTTAGCTGGCCGCGCTCGCTCGGCCAATTTCCACGGACCCGAGAAAATCGTTTTAGCTTTTAGATTTCTGCGGTCGGTATAGAGAGAACTACGCGACGAGCGACGGACACTGGACGTGTGAACGGGGCCTTCGATAGCCCCTGCTGAAACGTTCACGTGTGTACTTTCCCGGTGCAACGGTCGCAACCAAGTGCATTGGAAAGTGCAGCTCTCGCACGCAGTTATTTCCCCTCGGTCCCCTTATCTCGATTGGTTACCTGCCTTATAGCTGGCACCGATCTGCCTACCGAGCGTTCGCCCGCTTTCTCTCCTCGACGCCTCGAATCCGTGCACGCTAGAAGCGTTACACTCGCACGCACTTGCTGTTGTATCGATACTCCTCTCTTTTCGATACATATCGCGTCCCGCCGGAACGCCGAGAAAACAAGGTATCGATCGGAACACGGCTACGATAAATCGGATACGCGCACCTGTCGATTTTCCGAAATCTTGCTTAAACGGTTTTCGATCCGACAGCTGCAGGAAACGATGCCAGAGGATCGACACCGAATTCCGAAGCGTCCAACGACAGGCGGGATACGCCGGCTGAAATTTCAGGAAGAACAACAAGGAATTTCGATAACGCGAGAGGCCGTTTGCATGCACCGCGAACCACCGAGCCACGGAATCGTCGATACCGCTCACTGAATCGACAATCGAACGATGCGCGTGTGTGCGCAGTTGTGCGAACGCCCCAGACGCGACTACACGCAACTTCCGACAGGGGAGAACCAACACCCGCAAGCGTCATTAAAAATCTGCGCACAATTATTTTCTTTTTCAACATTGAACTGTGCAACGCAGAATATTTCCAAACTTCCTCCTTATTGTCGGTGCACTTTGGAAATTTTTTTTTTTAACGAACTAAATATCTCCTAACTTCATGAAACTTCGCAGACTTGATTTTACACATTCCAAGCTGCATACAGAATTTTTTCCCAATCACTGCCATCGAAACCGCATTAAATATTCGCAAAAATCGAACGACAAATTCCTGGCTCGCGTAATTACCTGAAAGTGCGCCTCTCACCAATTTTTCATAAACAAAAGCGTACAGAGGCCATCACCGCGAAACTTCGCGTACATAATCGGGCCCTGTTTAAGCGACATTTACGAATTTTTCCCCGGCGCCGCGCTCTCTTGGCCGGTCATCAAAACCGCATTAAATATTCGCGGAAGAGCCGTAGCGAGGAAAAATGGCTGCTCGCATGATTATCGAACACGCGGCGGCCACCTTTCTCGTCTGGTCCCCTCTTCGCCGCAATTATCGCGAATCACGGAGAGCGCGTTGAATTATGATGTCGATTAAGCGGTGTCTGGCGCGTTGACTTTCCACCGGGGCTCGACGATTTTCGCCGATCTCGAGAGAGTCGTGCTATTATCGTTCCCTGACGGACGACTACTCGTCGTCGATGCGGCGAGGTAGCTCCCAGTCGAGAGAAGAGGCGCCTCGATAATCTCTCGCGATACCCCGCGAAACCGTTTAAACGCGGGATGCATCGGCAGAATGCATCGGCGCGCAGTCTGCCGGGCAGTTTGCTTTCTCCGACGACGTCGCGGCGCGGCGCGGCGCGGTGCGACGCGACTCGACGATGTAAATTACTCGTCGATAAATATAGCGAGTAGCTCCAACCACCGAGGCTGCACGCGTCTTGCAACCTTAAGCGAGATCTTTGTCGCAGTTTGTTGCATACCGCGTGTCCCGAAACCAACGACCTCCAATTTAAATCGACGTTCTCAATAGCTGCGGCTCCTCCCTTCGATGGGATAAATTGGCTACGTACCCCCGGTGGCTTATACGTTGAATAATTATTTAGGAAGATTAGAACAATTTTCCATTTGTGACATTCTTATGGTTCTAAGCATTCTTCTATGACATTACCACTTTTACGAATTTGTTTTGTCTTTTAAATTGTGGCTCGCAATAGTTCCTTGTGGTACGGTGTTGTAATCACAAAAGAGACATTGTTGCATTGTTAACTTTGTCAAGAAACTGAATCTAGTCATATTAAAATCGTATTCCTAAGCAGCAACTTTTTAGTTCAGCTACTATTAGCACTTTACTGACATTTTAAATTGTCTTTAAAACTGTGACCAGAAAATAGAAATGATTTCTCGTGGCACAGTGTTGTAGTCACAGACTAATTAGAAATCAATGGATTGAATTCATTCGTATTGAAATTGAGTTCGAAGCTCGACGTCTATCACCGTTAATAACACTGTGCTACAAATTTCAATTGATAGCACAAACATGATAATTGTTTCCATAGTGAACGAATGACTGACAAAATGTGATACAAAGAAGATTTCCGGAAAAACGATGATGGCGATTCTGAGGTTCACGAACAAGTGACAAAAGGACGCGCATAATGACAATTCCCCGAGGCTGGTCAGCAGTATCGATGAACGAAAGAGACTACGGTACGGCGCTAGTGTACACGCGCACGCACACCGACGTCGTCGGGGCGCGGGTCAGTCATCGTATCCATTGGTATGCGACCTCCTCCTCCTCCGCCACGATCCTGCTCGTTCTTGTTAAGCTACGAAACACCGTACGAGAGAGCCAGAGCCCGTGCAGAGAGATCTCCCGCTTGACGGAAACGCGAGGACAAACGGCAGACCGATCGTCGCGTAGTTCACCACCCACTGGCAGAGGAAAAGGACGTTGAGTAATCCAGGGACACACGAGAAACTTGATAACCGAGGCGAGCCTCGATCGCTCCTTTCGCGGGCCTGCCACGGGAACCGAGAGAGCCTCTTTGCCGATCCTGTTTCCCGTTATTGCGTAATTGTTCTTCCGGTTCCTCCATCAACAATCTTCGTCAGAACCTCGAAAATCTATCGTCGATCTTGGTCCTCTGGTCGAAGTGCTAGCAAATACAATCTGGGCACTCTGGGGATCACAAATCCACTGTGATGACAATTTTGCGAATTAAATTTATGCAAATTGGACAGCTTTACAGTTGGAGCCCTTAGAGGACCTGTGACGACAATTTCGCTGACGATCAGCTGTCGGTGTTTTGTAAGACGAAAATTTTTTTCGAATTAGAATTATCGGTCAGCTTCCAGCTCGAGCCCTTAGAGGATCTGCGACGACAATTTTGCTAGCGGTCTCACTGTCAGTATCTCGGAAAAATTCTTTTCGATCCTCGAATTGGCCACAAATCCGGGCCGAGCTGTTGGTCATCGAACGTCTTCGGAGACGTAAAAATCGCGTTGAATTACAGCGAGGTCATTCTCAATGTACTCGGAGTAGCCGAGCGGTTAATAAGCACGCCTTAAAATCGTGGAATTAACGCGTGGATCCGGAAGGTCGGTCCTGAATCCAGACGGTGTTTCATCGGACCGGGAACCGGCCCGCTTAATGACGGCGACTTTCGAAGGTAATTGCGCCAGGAATACGCGCACGCTCGCTCCGGGACGCCTGGCCGCGTTCCCAATCGGTGAGAGGCAAACGATTTTCTCGTCGGCCCTGTCTCTATTATTCCAGAAACGGAGATAAACAACCGCGTGCGCAGGGGTTTCGTAATTTCGCTTGGGCACCGAACGACGACGACGACGGCGATGCAACGCCGTCGTGGAAAACCGAACAGGAGAACGAGAGAGAGAAGGAGAAAAATAAGGACGAGGAGAGAGAGAGAGTAGAGTTCTGTGGTCCGCGATCGCAATGTAGCGCGGAGTAGAGGTTCGCGCGGTGGCTGCAGTGACCGGTGCACGCGAATGCATATAGGTACCTACATATATCTCTGCCTCGTCGTTGCACTCGGGAATGCGGTCTATAGCGCGTAGGATCGAGAGCGGACGAGCGAGCAGGAGGCCCGGAGAAACAAGAAGAAAGACGGGGGCCGCGCCGCCGCCACCGCCGCCGCCTGGGCATAGGCGCGGTGAAGAGGAGAGAAAAGGACGAGCAACCGGAGGTGAGCGAGAACGGAAACCGAAGAGAGGAGAGACGCGGAGCAGCCCCCAGTCTCCCGAGAGGGAATCGAGAGGGAACACGCCGGGGACGGAGCGACAGGGAAAGAAGGAGAGCGTGCACGGCAGTCGTAAACGGCAACAATTGCTGCGGGCGTTGCCACTCGAAAGCTCGAGTGCCTAATGCCAGATGTCAGACGGTGGTTAGAGTCATTACGGTCATCACTTTGTACCGCGATACACGACGCGAGCACCGCGGCCGATGCTCTGACGCGACGCGACGAGGTCTCCAGAGTCGGAGATTGACGAGGACCAGGGAGGGATCCTTTCGATCATTGATCCCAGAGACTTCGCCCAGTTCGTATTTTCGACGGAGCTTGGCTGCTGGAAGTTCAATAGAGCTAGACCGTTCCCGTATCCTCTGATTTTCCTAATCCCCAAAGCTCTTCGGCGTACACAAGGTTCAGGCTACTCCGACGACTAACGAAGATTAAACAGCTAATGATCCTGAAGCTAGCGGTTGAATAGAATCTGAGAACTGCCAGATGATCGGCTGAACCCTTCGCGGGCCCTTGACTTTTCCTAATCGCTCAAAGTTCAAGACCTGGGAGGTCCCCTCTATCGTGCTCCCCCTCTGAAAAGCCACTCCGAAGAGCTATTCCGAAGCCGAAGTGGAGCAAAGTCACGAGAGAACGGTCTTTCCTCCTCCTATTCCTCCTTCTACCTCCACCCCCACCCCCGGTTCCTCTCCTCTCGTTCGCTCTTTGTCAGTGGTAAAAGACGAACGCGCGTAGCCTGGACAAAAGGCTCCGCGGGCTTAATGATCCTCGGTTGCCAGTTAGGACGGATAATGGGAGGCTTGCGCGAAGGATGAATCGGAACCCGTGTCCTGCCACGCAGAACAGAGGAGACGGATACCCGTCTCTGATGGATACGAATAGTTTAACGCGTGAAAGCGCGCGTTCGGCGCCGACCTCGGCCAGAGGAGGAAGCAGAAGAGGAGCCGGGAGGTCGGCTCGCTTCGCTTGGTCGCATTTTTCTACCGTTCCGGTTTGCGTCGTTAGCGCGAAATTAACGCGACCGAAGATCCCGCGGCAGAGAGAGAGAGAGAGAGAGAAAGGGAGAGAGCATCCTGTATGTGCCGAGAAACGAATCGCAACACGAATGGGAAACCTGCGCGCGGAAATCCAACGCGACGTAGCGCGTCGCGTAGTTTCGAAAACCCGTTTCAAACACCGCTGAACCGCTCCTCTCACTCTCTCTCTCTCTCTTTCTCTCTCTTCTGTTCGAGGACCACGGATCTTTCGCTCTTTCTTCTCGAGTGATCACGAAAAACGAGCGAAACAGCCGAGGAAAGAGACGAGGGGGAGGAGAACGCAGACTCGAAGGGGTGGAGCCGCCGGTCCACGGAGGGATGGAACCTGAAGAGCGGGCCGGTTCGGGCCGGGAGGACGGCTGGCTGGCTGGCAGAGCCCGAAAAATCTGTAATTATTATAATTATAGGCGAGGGCCAACAATTATAAATCATCATTGAACTAGGCAACGAACAATATCACGCGCGCAGAATGTTGCGCGCGACTACAACACGGTCACTGACAATCTTCGGACTAGCCATGATCAAACTTTCTGAACAGTAATGACTCTCGAAAAATGTTTTCCTTCAAGATAGTTCGAATTGATAAAAATGAATCTGTGCATATTTCTCGAATATCTTCCGAATTATTAATTTCATCGAAAAACACGTTAGGCGGGACCTGTAGATCTGAAGTGGCTGTGTCTTTTATGCGGTATTTCATTTTTTTCGCGAAGCAAACGGTTTTCGAAAAAATCGAGGTTGTCCTCCGTCTCGTGTTACGCCTACTCGTTCTTGCGAAGAATGTATAGGCAAAAGGTTCAAAAATACCGCAGCGATACATGCCCCGTTAAAATCGAAAAGAAATAAATACAATTTTTATCTTTGCATAAAAATTGCCGGAGTCTGGCGAACGCTCGGAGCTCATTTACTCGGTGATAATCCGAAACACATATGCTCGCGACGCAGGTAGCCCCGATATTAACTTTCATCGGAGATTTACAGCCACCGGGCATTAACATCGAACGAAAGAGAGGTTGATGGGAGCCCCCTGTATATCCGGGGCTTCGTGGAACGCACGGCTCTCGCCTAACCGATTGAAAAATGTACTCGTTTATCCTGCGCGATTTCCATGAGACGTTTCGGGCACTCGGCATTCGGTGTTCAACGTGCACCGGCGCGAGCATTCACCGCTTCTCCCTTGAATGCGGATGACAATCCAACGGGAGAAAAAAGAAGGCACGCGTTTCGCTCGGCCAGATGGACGGTCGAACAGCTCGTGGGAGGGAGGCAGGGAGGATTTTTCTCCTCTTTTTCTGCCGCACGCCCTTTTACTCCCATCTTTCCTTCTTCTACATTCCTCTCCCTCTCTCTCTCTCTCGCACTCTACACTCCTCTCTACCGACGGTTCTTCTCTTCGGATCGTGCCTATCGAATCCACGGTCCACGGATCACGGACGTTATGAATGACAGACGCTTCGTCACAGCAGCCACTACCTTTGGTGCTGGTTGTCCTGCGACGCGATCTGTTTCGTCTACCGTCCTCTTATTTCACTTCCTATCGTTACAACACGACCTGCATAAATTATTTTTTCTGTTATAGAATATCTCACTTATATCGACCAATGTACAGACATCAAGATTACACGATCGGGATGATCCTAAACTGTGAAACAATCTTAAAAGATCGAAGTTTCACGAATTTATTTCATAAATTAAATTATTTCGTTCATATTTGCCCGGGTTGCAACAGTTCCCCGAACTCGCCGCATACCTGTCAAGCGCGTCCATACCGATCTCTGTCGCAGCCTGTCGATCCACGTAACCTCAATTTCCGTAAGGCGACAAGTGCACAGTAGAAGCGGTAGGCCACGGTCAGACGCGTGGAGACTCGGGCAAGTGAAATGTAGCAATGAAGGAAGCAAAAGATCATCGCATTAAAACGAGATCTTTTCACGGAGAATCATCGCGAGCCGTTAGAGTACACGACACCGCGGGAAAAGGAATCGATGCCCGATATAACGCGGCCTCGTTGCGTCAGAGCGTTTCGCTTTCATATCGTTCGCGACGACGCGGTGCGGCGCGGCAGCGTACGTTCGACGTGAAATTTCGCCGGCAAAGAAGTGGGTTACCGCTCGTTACTTCAACAGCCCACAAAAGAGCGGCCGTAACGACTTCGTTATCGTACGCAAACGAGCGTATAAGTATAGTATTACCTTCGACGATTACGCGGAGCGTAAGACGATCGTCCTTAAAAGGCGACAGCAGGTAACGCCCGCGTAATCCCCGACGCAGAAACGCGCTTCGACATCTCAAATTTCAGAAACGCATTCGCGCCTCGGGTATGTCCAGTTTTTCGAATTAGCCTCTCTGCCGAACGTCCGAGACGAACGAGGGCTCTCTCTCTCTCTGTATTTTCTCTCCCTTCCTCTCTTCTTTGGTTGTGTATCTTTTCCCGTAGTTCGCGCGACTCGCCACGGAACCGTAAAGGTGTACCGATCGCTCGCGCGCCCGGCTCGTAAAGCAGCGTCGGTGTCGAGGGCAACTTGTTCTCGGTCTAACAACGCTTCAGGGAAGAGCGTCTCGCCGTGGCTACAAAGAAACTGTAGCCAACAGGTTTCCACGCGCGAGTGGAACGCTCGTCCCCGGCCTGGCCACGTGTTCCACGGGGATGCGCGATCTGGCTCCTCTAGTGGCCCCGGAGCTCCGGGACCGCGGCTCCGGAGAGAAAGTACCCTGTTACGTGTCGCGCGATGTGGCTCGCCCGCGGCATTTTCCGGCGCACTCTTTCACTTGGCCAACCTGCAACTACCTTTGCAAGCTCCGAGCTCCAAAAATATAGCAGGTCGATGAGGATAATCTTCTTTTTCAAGATGCTAATCGTTACGGATTCCCCGCCGTTTAAGAGACGCTAACTCCACCACGGTGACCATTAGGTCCAACTAGGCTAAATGGAAAGATTTCCACATATTTGAGGAGACGCGTGCAGTTTTCCCAGCTCAGGAAATCAGTAACGCCAGGCAGCTGGTCGCCTCGGCTTTTCCCATTCAGGTTCCTACGCTCGGCTCCTACTCGCGATTCCTACTCGCAGTTCCACGGATCACGGCTCGTCCCCGTTCAGGATGCAGAGGGCGAGAGAGCATGCGAGCGACGCATGCAAATGAACGAGCGCGGATTTATTCCGCCTCCAGGTCTGGCGCGACCACCGACTATACTCCTCGCAGGTTAAAAAACGCTGATCGATAACGGCTCCGCGAATATTCTCCCCGATAAACAACGCTAATTGCAACACGCCGGGACCCAGAACCTTTCGCGGAACGTACATATATAGGCCCAGGCTGCACACCGCAGCACCGGTGCCAATTACCTGTTTCCCAGCGTAACGTGGATATTCGCCCCGCAGCGAAATCGACTAACTCCGTTGCAGCGCCGCGGTGCCCTTTCGATTCGCTGTTAAGCTGCGTTTCAAGGAACCTTTAACGCTGCGGCGGCGACGACGACGACTATGACGACGACGCAAGGAAACGATGCGCCGCGCCGCGGCCGGTGCAACGCGATGCTTCGGTACCCCGGGAATTATGCAACGTCGCCGCACACCACCGCAGAGAGCCCACTCTCGAAGGAACGCTGTCACGGCGAGTCGCGATCTACGCGCGCACTATTAATCCGCGACGAATCTTTTGCCGGGCTGTCGACCGTCCGACGCGATGACAGATCAATTAGGAAGCCTACCGGAGATCGATGAACGTCAATCTCGAAACGTGTTTGCGCAGAAACGACAACCTGCGAGAGGTTACGCAAGCAGGAAACGTTGCCTGCTCTTCTGGCGCTAGATCGTTTGGCTACGATCAACACACTACCGTTGCAGCACTGTGAGCACGACTTCGGAGAGCCTCGCGGATGTCTATTTTAGTGGTTTTTAATTGCACGTGATCTCGGTTAGGTCTGAAAGCTCTAAAATTGCTTGCAGAGAGACGCCACGAAGGTCTAGCTTTGTCATTTTTTGGACGGAGGTACTGATACTGATTTCGGAGCAACGCTTTCGATACTACCTAGCTCTATTTTATTTGACAAGGTTTACTTTTCATCGGTTCGCGATAATATTGATTTTGTTAGTTTGCTAGTGACCAAGTGAAATTACTGTTTAAAGTATCCCCTGCGGTAACAGAAGAGAATTCGACAAGCTTTCACCGCAGAGCACAAAAGCCCTAATCCCATCAATCCCGGAGAGATCCGACCGGTCGGACCCCACGAGTCCGCAGCCCGAAGATCGACCCCCGTAAATCGGTTCTAATTAAAAGAATAAGTATGCGTAGAGGTTCGAACCTTGAGAAAGCAGCGTCCAACGGGCATGTCCTCGGACACGGTGGCGTTGTAGAGTGGCTTCTCGAAGATGGGTTCGTTGTCGTTGAGATCGTGAACTGTCACTCGCACCGTAGCACTGCTGCTGAGAGCGGGTCGACCGGAGTCGGTCGCGACCACCACTAAAATCGGCGCGGGATCCGCCTCACAGTCTACGTGAGTGATCGTCGTGATCAATCCGGAGTTCTCGTCGATGGTGAACCATGTGGTGTTCATCAGAGAATACTTAACCGCGGAATTAGGTCCTTCGTCTAAATCCGTGGCGGTGACGTTTAGCACGGGTGTGCCGGGTTCCGAGGCCTCGAGCAGGTGCGCCTCGTACCTTTCCTGCGCGAATTTCGGAGCGTTGTCGTTGACGTCTGTGACGAGCAACCTGAAGGTTCTGACGGCTCTGAGAGGCGGCGTGCCGGCGTCGGTCGCCTCGACGGACAGATCGTAGACCGGCTTCTCTTCACGGTCCAGAGGCCTTTCCACCACGACCAAGTAGATGATGTTGTCCCTGGTAGCCAATCCAAAGTGTCCCTCGCCGCCGGTCAGCGTGACGGTGGCGTTCGAGTACTCGGTCCTGGAGTCCGGGTCGCTGACGGATATCCTGGCGACGAACTCGCCGAGTTGCGCGCTCTCGCTGATCTTCGGTGTCGCGTCGTCCGAGAGGAAGATCACCGTGATCGCCGGCTGGTTGTCGTTGACGTCGGTGACGTGCACCGAGAGGAACGCGCTCGCCTCGAGCGGCTGCGCTCCGCAGTCCCTCGCCACGATCACCAGCTCGTGGCGTTCCTTCGACTCGAAGTCCAACGCCTTGTTCACGTACACCATCCCGGTCTCCGGATCGATCCGGAACATCTCCTCGCGGTCCGATTGCCGCCGATTGATGGAGTACTCGATGCGACCGTTGTCCACGGCGTCTCTATCCGTCGCGTTCACAGCTAGCACCGGAGTGCCGACGGTCGCGTTCTCCGGGATGCTGGCGACGTAGCGGGTCTGGTTGAAGATCGGCGGGTTGTCGTTCACGTCCTGTACCGTCACGTTCACGTGCAGCCTGGAGCGTAGAGGCGGGGCGCCGCCGTCCAAGGCTTCTATCACCAAATGATACTGAGAACGAGCTTCTCTGTCCAACGATCCAGAATTTTGCAGATCGAGATACAGAACACCGTCGCGTCCACGGTGCTGGGACAACCGGAAAGCGTCCCCGTGGTTGCCGGACACGATCTCGTACCGTTGCGTCGAGTACTGGCCGAGATCGGGGTCCTTGGCAGGCGGCAAGGCCCTTTTAGCGTCGCGCGGCGAATTCTCAGGGAACTCGACGTCCACCCGATCGACCGGGAACGTCGGTGCGTTGTCGTTCTCGTCCAGCACCTTCACGATCACCTGAATGTTCTGCGGCAGGGCCACCAAGCTGTAAGACGGCCTGGTCTCCCGGTCCAATGGCACTTTCGTTCGGATCTCCCCCGACGAGTAATCCACGTTCAAGTCCGAGTCGACCGCCGATCCAGAGACCGACACGATCAAGTACGGCGGACTCTCGGCGTCGATGACACCCACCGTGGTGCCTGGCCTCGCGTTCTCCGAGACCTCCATGTACCTGACGAGCTCGGACCACGTGCCCGGGGCGAGAGTCGCTCCCAGGACGAGGAACAGTAGCAGGTGCCGCATCCTGGAGCCTCCTCCGTCGCCGCCGTCGACGCCACCACACTACCACCACCTCCTCCTCCTCCTCACCCCCGTGCTCCGCCGTCTTGCGCTCTATTATCTCCTCGATCTTTCCATCGTTGAACGATCGATCGTGAACGGACACGGGCGGCGCCGGTACCTTCTCAGATTCATACGCGGAACACACTGTCTTCGTTTTCCCCCTCGTTTCTTACGTCGCTATCGATAAACACGAATATCCGATCCACCAACACATTGATCACCAATAACCAGCAGCACCAGCACCAACAAAAGCACAATCACGCTTTATCCTGGTTTTTCCTTCACTTCCACCCGCGAACGATCCGACGTCGATTCTCCTCTCTCTACTCCTCCTCTAATTTTCCGTTGAGATCCTCGCGAACGTGTCTTCCACGCTATCTCCTCTTCGTCGTAGCTCGCTCGTGCTGGCACGCCGCGCTATTCAGTGTTCTCGCCGCTGATAGAGTATCTCTGCTCCGAGACGTATCGCGCATTCCTCAGATCCACGTCCGACGATTAGAGGATCACCAGAGGACCAGTCGCTGCGAACCCGCCGCGTGCGATCTCACAGCGTCCAGATCACCGTTGTTCTCATCTCTCTCTCTCTCTCTCTCTCTCTCTCTCTCTCTCTCTCTCTCTCTTGTTTTCTAAGTTCAGGACACGCACCGTGCCAGAGACGAACAGACTTCGACTGTTTGCCGCTCTTTGATCGCGCCTATGCGGTGCCTTTTGTCATCTTCGTTGGAGCGCGTACCGCGCGAGCTCCTGTCTTCCGGATCGTCGATCAATCCTCTCGGAAGTTAACGACCAGGCAGGACCAGTTGGACCAGCAGCATGCGAGAGCAACAGGCACTCTCTCGACTCTCAACCACTCTCTGCCTTCTCCGGGGACTCGGTGTGTTCTCTCCTCTCTTGTGCTCGACTTCCACCGCTGCCTCGTTTTCTCTCGCCAAGTCCCAGCACAGCGCCCCGACGAAATGGGTCCTTTCCGCGGAAACTGTCAACCACCCGATAAACACAATCCCGGTCACTTTATTGACGAACGCGATTCTGCCAGACCTCGTCGACGAAAAAACCGCAGACTCGCGGGGCCCGATCGACCTTCGCGGATGAAAGACGCGCGTTCCCTCTGCTCTTCCAGCAGGGAGTTCATCTGCGAGAAGACACAATCTCGATTCGATCGTAACGATACCGTGTGCTCCGATTCTCCGGGGACCGTTTTCCCCCAGCTCGCGCAGCAGCAGCAGCAGCCCCGTACGTGCTCGCTTAACGGGCGAGTAAACGATCTATCGACCTTGGAATCGCGATCACACTACACGACGCGGTTACCACGGTCGCAGAGCACGGCTAAGTAATATGGCAGGAACACACCGCGAGCAGCACGAGGTGTCGCGTTCTTGGGCCCAGCGTCCGTTCCGCGCGGCTTCGAGGTTAGGCATGCACTGACATGGCGGCACCTGCAAGGCCTACCCTTCCCCTAACTCGGGGACTCGGCTGGCTCGGTCAGGGGGACCCGGCTGGACCCGAGCTGGCGGCCATCTTGGAGAGGGGAGCGGTAATACTGGGCCCCGATATGCCGGGGCCTCGGCATTCAGCGCGCTTCGCGGCACCGAGCAGCTAGACTATACCAAACTCTTCGCTTCCCTGCTTACTTGCCTGCTCGCTCGCTTCCTTGCCTGCCTGCCTGCCTGCCTGCCTGCTCGGGCCCGCTCTTGGGCCTGCTCTTGGGCCTCTCTCTTCCCCTTCCCGCTCCCCATCGTCACCTCTCGCTCCCTCCGTGGATTCCTCGTTTCCTTCCTTCTTCGGCCACATTCGCTGCCTTCCTACCTACCTGAGCGCCCGGTATGCGAAGAACTGACTTACCAACGGCGCTCATTCCGCGCTCGGCTCTACAAGACTCTTCTACGCCCGTGCCAAAGGTCCTGGAATTTCGTGACGCGACGGGAAAAAGATTCCGACTATTTTTCCCCCGTACGAATTTTCCTAACGTTCTATCGGCAATGGCAAAAATTTAACCTCCGTTGACGATCGACAACAAGCTGTTTCTCCGACGAACAAAGAATTCGTGTATCTCGAGCAATGATCGAATCTCGTCTACTCGCGAGAGAAAGAGAGAGAGAGGGAGAGAGAGAGAGAGATCACGTCAGCGAAGCCTGGAGAGAGACCCAAAGGTCGCGAAATTTGCATGTTAACAGGAAGCGGCACATTAATTTTGACGATCTGTTAACACGTTCCCCGGGAGGGCACCGGGCCGATGTTGGCTACATGATGCATGCGATCCAGCGCGACGATACACCGAGCTTCGAACTCGGCTTTCCGGAATAATCGCGTGCTTCGATAATATATTTCGCAACGGTACGGGCATAGATCACCACGGTGATTTACTCGCGCCGCGCCGCGGCCGCAGCGCAGCCGCAGCCGCCGGTAGACGCTAAGTGATAAATTCACGGGCTAATAATTCCCGGGGCCGCATCGGCATATGACTCGTCACGGGACGATTGCGACCGCGGCGATCTAGAAACGTGTTCTCCTCGGAGGATGGAGAAAAAAATCAAGCGTTCGTCCTGACGGCACGCGTTGCATTCCTACGGCACTTGGAATTCGGTTTATGGGGTTTTCTGGTCTTGATGGCTCGAGAGATGTTCAGTTTTGATTTCTACCGGTGCATGAGGCACTATCCAATTTTTGAACGTAGAAACGACTCGGAGTCACCACTAAAAATTGCTGTATCCATTATTCGCAATATTTTCTTTTCATTTAAGCTTGCCCAGACCTCCGAGTGGGGTCTATACATCTGGACGTGATTTACGTTGTGTTGTAGAATACAGTTTGAATAACATTATTGTTTAGCATATCTATTGCTAAACATTTAACGCGTTGTACGAGGTATTAGTATCCACAAAATTAAAAGAATCATATACAATGAAATTATTCTAGTTCAGAAGAAATGTTTCATTTGCTCCGATTGCAAAGGCTTAATTGCTCCTCTAAGAAAGGAAGACTTTCGTCAAATTAATCCCACACTCTGCATGGATCTCTACAAGATTCGCGTGCCACTGAACGTGTCAATCAATCACGCGGATGAACGGTTGGAGTGCAGTTTGCTTTCTCGAAAAATCTCATCGAAATACCGAAAGAGGTGCAGCAGCAGAGTCAGAAAAGGCTCTCCGACCGCGGTTGCGCCGAAAGACGTCTCACTCGCTGCGGTCAGAGCTCGTTGCATCCCGCAGATGCATCTCCGGATCGATCGGAGAGAGGCTGGAACGCAATCGGACTCACGAGTGTACGAGAAACGGGTCGAGAGAAGAGCCTAAGTGTCGGATCTCTTGGGTCCGCGCGAAATCGAGCTGGAACGAAAGGAAAGGCAGGCAGATCCATCGGTTCCGTCGGCTTGCGCGACGCGACGCTTCTCGGGGGTCGAGGACCCTTCGACTCTCCTCTTCTACCTGACTCTACGAGTAGGCAGATAAATCCGCCGCCGCCTACTACTACTACCCGCGCTCTACAGACAATGCGGCCGAGATGGTGCATCATCGTCCCCGTATTGTTTGCTCAGCCATCGGGGGCCACACGAGCCGATCTTTCGCAGGTGCTGGAAGCCCAACAACACAAAAGCTCTCTTCGGCCGGCTCGAGACCTCGAGAGAATCGAGCCAACGAGCGAGAGAGAGAGAGGCGCACACGACGCGACGCGACGCGACGCGTAACCCGCGCAACCAACCGCCTCGTGGCCCTTTTTCGTTTGCCCGGCCCCTCGCGAAATTGGAATTCGTGTGTGCGCGACATTAGAGCCCCCGGAATAAATTTGCGTCGCTCAGCCGCGACTCAGGGGTCCCAATTGTTTCGGCTTTTGTTTCTCCCGAGAGCGAATACGTTGTCCCCGTACGGGGGCCCGCCTTTAACTTAGCCGGGATACATGCGTGACGTCGATCCGGATCTCGGCATCCACCGAAAGCAAGATATCGACGGCCCGGGACTCTCTTCCTCCTTCTCCTCCTCTTCTTTATAGTCAACGGTTTTTTTTCTCGGTCTTCTTATTCTCCCCCATTATTGTCCTCCTCCTAATTCTCCTCGACTCTCGCGATTCTTCCTTCTTCTTTCTCCTCCTCTCGAACTCGCCGCCTCCACCTCCACCTCCTCCTCCTCCTCTCCTCGTTGCATCGATGATACTTTTTTCCATTTCTTTTCGGAGAGAGTCGAAGGAAAAGAGAGAGAGCCAAGAGAACTGCCATTGTCACCGTTCAAACGGGCACAACCCATTACAGAACACCGGGGATTTCTACGAAATCTTTACGCTGGTACACACCAATTTCGGCGCGACGCAGTGGTACCGGTCGCTAGGGGAAAATTACAGAGTTCGGTAGTAAAAGGGTGAAAAGGAAACGATAGAGGGACAGAGCGAGGGAGCCACAGAATCGGGCAAAGTGAACCGTGGAGAACATTCGAAAGAGAGATGAAGGAAGAAGAAGAAGCAGGCCGACAAAGCTCTCTCGTCATTAAGCGAAATGATTACCCGGTCGCGAGGGCCACCTACACCCGAACTTCCTTCCAGTCGTTCGTTCTCGAGATGAAAGACCGCGAAACTTTCTGAAAGAACGCACCCGGTGGCGGGGCGGGGGGAGTTTCGGGGACGGTCGGGCTTCCGGCGTGCCCTATCATCCTGTGCCCTCCATCCCTTGTCCTATACGCTTTCACGATTTACCTCTCCCCCCTCGGCTTCTCGGCAACGACTCACAGTGGGAAAAGGATTGCTTCTCTCTGTTCGCCGACAAAAATTCAACTCGCTAGAAAAAGAAGAGAGACAAAGGTAACGGCGGCGGAGGGGGAGGAGGAGGAAGAAGAAGGGCGGGTGTAGAAGAAGTAGACAAAGAAGAAGTAACTACATTTCTTGCGAGCGGACGGCGCAACGATGATGCCAGCCGGACCGAGCACGATCGAGTTACGAGTTTCGAATGTCCGCAGTAGTCGTGAGCGGCTCTAGAGTTTCGCGCTCGAATTTCGTAAAAAACGCGATTTCGAGACGCGGATTCGAGAGCTCGATAGATAACTCGCCACTGGGGAGAGCCCCGGCAGACCCGACTTCTGCCCTTACCCCCGATCGACCCCGTGGAACGCGAGAAATCCGATAGACGGGTCCTTCTGTCTGAGGAAAGAGCGATCGATGACAGATTTATTGGTTAGGTTCGAGGATTCCTGTGTGGTGGCTGCGAATCTATCGTTGATGCGGATTTTTATGGAAATTAAAAATTCTTTCTTGACGTCCTAACACGAATTAAAAATTGAACAATATTTTCAGATTCTCATTTTTCGCACAAATACATAAAATCCGTCCGATGATCGCCAACAGAAATTAGACATAAATTGGACGTGAACGTTCGTACATCGTGCGGTGTTGTTAGAAGTATCGTCGACTGTAGTTTCTGGCTTTGGAAACAGAATGTGGAGTAACAGAGGTGGAAAAAGAAGGAAGAGGCTTGAGAGGGGTGCGGGGTGAACGTCGAGGAGGGCAAAAGCGAAGAAACCGAGACCCGTAAGAGGTTTCGTTGAAGCGCGGGCAGAGGTAGAGAGGGGCACAACTCTGAAAATTGGGAACTGGTGGGGGTGATGGAGACCAGCCGCATAATGACAGGGTGCCTCGCGCCAAGGTCCCGCTAACGAACCGGCCCATGGGACCAAAAGGGTCCGGGCTAGGAGACGACACTGTATTATTTTACCATTTCGGGGGTCGGGGGCATCATCAGAAATCATCGCCGAATCCATATAATCAGTAGACGGTTACGTGCAGCCATGATTTTAAGAGCTGAAGGAAAGGGGACCGTGAGGGGTAAAAAGGACGCGGGGATAGAGGAGAGGACGAGAGGGCCTAATAAGGCGAACGGTGGTAGGTACTTCGGTATTTTCGTCCTCGTCCTCGTCCACGTCCTCGTGTTCGCTCGTCTCGAAAATCCTCTCCCGTTGGACTTTTCAAGTCCTTGATACGAGCTTATAGTACTTGCCCGCTAATGACACGGCCCCGATAAAAACTGAACTCCTTCCACCTTACCACCTTCTCTTCTCTTCGCTTCTCTTTCTCTTCTCTCCTCCATTCCCCTCGCCCTTCCCTTACCCGCTTCTATCTTTGACGCGTTGCACGAAAGGTAGACCTTAAAACGCTCCCGATGAGGTCGCAAATGCTCCCGAAAACGATTCAGGGAAGACTCGAAATTCCACGCGGAGGAGAAAAAGAAGCGCACGCACACGATACGGCACTTCGCTACTTCTTCGCTCTGCCGGGAACAAGAAACGCTTCGCACTTCGCTCGCCGCTTCTAAAAGTCGACTCCGTTCTCGAGCAGAGAACAGACCGAGAGAGGCTCGTTAGTTTCAATTTGCATCGGGAGACTCGCGGAAACCGTCCGCCATGAAACGATTATTCGTCGGTGTGTGCTTGCATGCATACGAAGTGTGTATGCGTGCGAAGAAGAAGAAAAACCTGCAAAATTTAATAGCTGAAATCTCCGTTGCCGCCGCGCAGGTTCACGGGAAAGCGTCGAGAGCGCCGGAACCGAGGCAATAAAGAGCAATATGCGAGTATACCGTGAAAGTTAATCGATAAAGATCTAAATGAAAGTTGTTGGTGGATATAAAACGCCTCTCGTACGTATAGCGGAGCCCACTTTGCGTAGGTACGACCGGTTTGTTACAAATCGAGAAAAAGAAGCTGACGGTGTCGATCGATAACTCGAATCTTCGTAAAAGCCCGAACGGTGAAAAATCTTGACGGTCCCGCGGCTCGTCGGCCAATAAAAACCGCCCGAGACGCCGTCGTTTCCCCCTGTCAGAAAAACCGAGCGCGTGTTCCGAACGACACACTCGAAAAACGGATCATTCCCGAAAATCCCGTGGGATTATTCGGGGATAGGTGAAGAGATCCGATAGGTAACCAGTATCGACACCGCGACACGCGTTATCCCGATAATTAGGGGCTTTCTCTGGGCCGTGGTATCGATGTTGGAGCCCCCCGAACTGGTTCCAGAATTCCATAGACCGTGTCAGCGGATCGACCGTGAGATAACCGACTGTCCGAGGAGACTCAACCGTCTCTCTTGTCTTTTTCTAATCTATCTTCGATACAGAGCTGGACTGTTTATTTCCCGTCAAACTCGATACATTTTCTCGAAATCACCTCTCGAAACGGTGCTCCTTATCGAGACGAAGAGAGAAACAAACGTCCCTCGAAACCAGAGAAGCCCGGCCCGGCCGGCAGACCGCCTCTCCCGGTGAAAGAATTATGGCGGAGAATATAAAGGAAAGTGTTAAAGAGCGGTTTCCAAGAATTTCGGTTCGCCTCCTAATCTCCAAGCGCCGAGGAAAGTTACAGCGCGATGTAGTACACGTTTCCATTCATAGCGCTCGGAGAAGACTGCGGATTTTTATGCAAGCGAGAGAAATTTGTTGAGAAGTTAACTTTTCTAAGCCGGAAATACTATAACGGTGCGCCTCTGAATCCATGTATATCGTTCTGGAGTTAATGAGATTATTAAAGAAGAATATTTTCTATGATTTTTATTTCGACTCCTAATGCAGTCTAATATTCTCTGAACCTTTCGCAGCCAGACAGATGAATCAACGCCGATATGGATGACTGTTAATATGTAACGCTTCCTTGTAATAACTGTTCTGCATATTATAATCGCAACTATCGCGAACGGCCAATAAAGAGCAGCACCATTGCCGATTGATTATTTTCGAGCTGCGCGATAATAGTAATACTTATGAGAATAATAACATGCGAACATAATTGCACGGTCGTTTAGATTAGCTATTAATTGCTTCCACCGGTATATTTCATGGGAGAGGTGTCATTTATGACTGCCTCGGTGGTACGTGGACCCTGTGAGAAGAACGACTTGATATCGCCCCTGGCACGATCGGTCGAGACTTCAATCTTCGACTCTTTTAAATTCTACGTGCATGCGCGCACATACGTATACACCACTTTATAAATCACGGGACAATTCGATTTCATAGGTGGCAGATCATTTCGTGTATTTTATGGGAATGACCGGTAACTGTCGCCGCGTCTAACGTATCTTTTTTTTTTTAATGGCTATACGATTTTAATGCGTTCCTGAATACTAAGACGGTATTCTCGCACATAAGGTCGATCTTCTGCTTGTTCATCGCGAGATTAAACAGGTGGACAATGTCCAATTTACATCCCGATTCTTATTAAACATCGTTACATATTGATAACATTTCAGTCGATCTTCAAAGTGCCCGCAATTCAAATCGCTCAATGTATAATATTCGAAATTACTTTCATTTTTCTTTCGATTTTAATATCGTCCCTAGAAAATACATTTTTGTTAGTGGTTTTTAGGCAAAAGCGAATAAACCTCAAATAGAATCGTTTACGAAAAAGAGTAGGGTAAAAGGAGTACGTAGCGGCATCTACCGGTTATGCAGGCAAGCAACACAGACTTAATCACATCACACACAGGACTTAGGACCACAGACTTAAGTCTGTGTAGGTAATAAATAAATGTAGAATGCTGACATTACCCATTCAGTAATTGCTCGGTAGATAATTAATTTTTATCACAGACGATAAGAGTAGACCGATCACCATATGGGCACAGACGAGGTATAAGAGTAGACCAACACAGATCTGTGTCAAATACAAATAGCTAACTATATCGATTATCATGAAATATTACAATCTCCGATTTTTCAATGTTTTGGCGTTGGTTTTAAAGGTTGAAAATATTAAAAGCAAAACTAACATCAAGGACAAAAATTCCTAGAAATATTATACATACGAAAGTACTAAAACATAATTTTAGAAAAATCAACAATTCTTACTTCAATTTTCATATTGAGATACCTCAATTTGAACTTGAAAATATTTTACAACCGCACATTATTTCCTTACAATCGTTTTTATACATAAAGAATCGATCACAGACATAAAGAATTTATCAGTGTATTATGTTCAATAAATTAATGCGTGCGGATGTTCATAGTTTAAAAGTGATTCTGTAGTGATCCATAATTTAAAAGTGATCCATAAGCTGCAATGTCTGTACTGATCCTAATTGTAAGTCTGTGCATCACATCACTCGTCGATAATGTCAGCTTCTGTCAGATTCAACGACAATAAGTGTCATGATTTTCTACAATAAAAATTAATGTGTAAAAGAATAAAACAATAATATTGAAAAGAAAAAGTTCGAAATCACGTCGAAGAATTGTTTAATTTTCGCAGCTATTAGCTCGATGTGACTGTCGATGTTTAATATTTCATAGAGCAATTGATCTTTACGAAGAAAAATATTATAAATCGAGAATCACACCGATTGCCCGGGTCTCACCACGTGGAGGTTGCTGCGAGCGATACCCGCCCACCCACTTATTATTTCTCTATCGTCCCACCCGACGGATAATTACAAAATTACAAAATACAAAAAAAAGCCCTTTTATATGTAGACTCTTCGTAATACACATTTGACAGTGTTGTATTTACCACTGTACAAATGAATAGTAAGAAGAGCCTAACAACGAGCCTACCCGCCGATTTCTTAACCTGCTTAGAATTTTAGAGCTAATATTATTTTGTTATTTTTAATGATTATTTTATGATTTTGTGGTTTTTTTACGTAATCCCCATGTATTTTGTGTTTAACAAATATTTGCATATTTAGTTTTATTTCGATCAATTTTATTTTTATGATTTTTTTATGATTATTTTATGATTTTGTTCTTTTTTACTTAATCCTCATGTATTTTGTGTTTCACAAATATTTACATGTTTACTTTCGTTTTATTTTAACCGTTCCAATTTTTTATGTAATCATTGTGTTTGTTGCACCTTGCAAATATTTTATAGTTTCCATATAGTGTATTTATATATGTTTATGTGCATAGAGGGTAGCTAACCCAATTTTGCTGAAATGAAAATACAGTTAATTAAATGGAACATGCAACTAAAACGACACATGCAACTAAAATGCACACATAACAATCAAAAACTCTTCAGTTGAAGTCGCATGAATTCTTGAAGTTTCCGCTTCAAGGCAAGTGCTTCCTCTTCGCTGTTTTCATTTTTAACAAAAAAATGATCTGAAACAAACTTAATTTTGAATTAGCACATAAAAAAAAATACAACAAAATGACACCTTTAAAAAAATAATTGTCCACTCGATGTATACTTCAAACAAACCCGCGAGTGGACCATTTTCTCGCAACGCTAATTTACAATGTACGTATTGAACGTCTTAAAAAACAAACGCGACCAGTGCATTATTATTCGCGATGTTAATTGAATAACTACAATATAAAAACTCCCGTGCACTTTAATTTGTATGCGCAACTCTACAGAGAATCTTCATGGATCGCTATTTTTTTTTTTCTTACCAATCCACTGAGTAGGAACGAAATATCTGAAACAGTCTTAATTTTGGGTTAACACATAGAAAAAAAAAACAAAAAAAAATGAATATGAAGAATAGTTGTCCACTCGAAATATTTCAAACAACGCGTGAGTGGACCATTTTTGCGCAACGCTACTCTACAACACGAAAAAATCTGAAAACAACGCGAGCAGTGCATTATCTTCCGTGATACTAATTTTTTTTATTAAAAAACTCCCGTGCACCTCCGTTTCTGTTTACGCGACTCTAAATGGAAACGCGATAGCAGCCATTTGAATTTATGGAGGGGAAGCCAACCCGACTTATTCTTTCGCAACGCTAACTTACAAAGAATAAATAATAAATATCTCGAAACAAACGCGAACAAGTGCATTATTCGTCGTCACGTTAATTTACTAAATTCGAGACTGAAAACTCCCGTGCACTTTAATTTCTTTATACGCAACGCTAAGGGTAAATGCAATGGCTGCGGGTACTCAGGGGCAGCCACATCGGCTGCGAGTACTCAGGGGCAGCCACATCGGCTGCGAGTACTCAGGGGCAGTCGTATCAGGGTGCAGTGCGGCATGTCATTTGTCGCAACTCTAAAAGGCGAGATTCTCTACCACTCGCATATTGTAAAACTTCTACATAACAACGATTCGATTCTTTGAATTCCGACCGTGCACGCGGGAAAAGGGGACTATAGTTCTCGACCTCAAATATTATTACAGATTCGGACATTACAAAAACCAGTTTTGCAGGGCGTGATGGACACTAAAATTCCGTCGACAAAGCTAGAGCACTTTCAACGTAAAGATACCCCGTCTTTTACCTTACGGGCCGACGAGGCGTTCGATACGCTGATAAGTGTAATCACTAACGCAATCGAACCACTACGTTGTGGGGGGTTAGACCCAAAAAAAGAACATGCTGGTGAAACGCAGTGCTACGTTTCCCGCATTTAGCGCTCACACACCGCTAAGATACACGTCGCTACGTTCAGATTAAACTACGATTTCCGACATCGTGAGTCACAAAACAACAACATGGATCGCATTAGATGCTAATGGTCACCATGATATTGTCGTGCATACCGCCACAGGTGACGTAACTTAATACGTCTTCTTTTTGCGTACGGTACTTTCGCACGATAGCGGAAACACTTGTTCCATTGCTGGAACGGCAAACGATCGTGTGTTATAGCACACCGCGGGGAACAGAAGGTAGTAACGTGCACCGTGATATTGCGCAAACTGCTTACGGCAACTTGGCCTCAAAACGCAGGAATACGTTTCTTCTCTACGTAGTGGTCCGGTGGGCGTATGCTCCACGTTTTAACGGTATCAAAAAGTCTAAAAAAATATCCAGATACGTCTGGATATCTATCAAATATCTCCGAAATTGTGTTTCTATACACCGTGCGCGACTGGTTCTGCAATGTCAGTCCTCTGCTCTAATACGGGATCGCGACTCTGATTGTTTAATTAAAAGTGGGTGCGTTTTACAATATGCGTGTGGACGCGATCGTTCGACTACTTTAATCCCGCCTTAAGACAACGCGTTGGTAGTTTTCGCGACACTAACACAATCGCGTCAACAGTTCTCGCAACGCTAATTTCTCAAATATATATGGTGTTTCGCGGTCTAGTCATTTATTCACGGCATGCAGTAAAATGGCAAAGTCTACTGGTATAGAGGATCGGTTCCTCCACTATCTCTCTTTGCCATTGTCAAAAACGGTAGATAAGGAAATTCTATTGTCAACGTTAATTCACAACCCGTTGTGATTCTCTCGGATATCTAATCGAGACGAAGTAGAGGCGTAGCGAGGTAGCTAGCGACTGGGTTTCCAAGCCCATAGAATCCACCCCGGATTCAAACGCACTGACACCATCCACCTGCCTGGACGTCGTAACGCCAGGACAGATGCGCCCCTTCGCTCAAAACGTTAGTTCAACTCGCGAGTATACACTCCACGAGCTGGCCGCTTTGAGTATAGACCGAAACCTAGTAACGCTGACTTTATTAGCCAGAGATGGTGCCACGCGGTCACGTGCTGTGAGACCGCCTACTTGAAGAGTAGGTGAGGATCTCCACTATCTCGCCCGAGACATTCTCTACTTCAGTTTCGATTTCAACAAATGCAAGCCTAATTCAACCCGTGCTA
This sequence comes from Lasioglossum leucozonium, assembly GCA_028454225.1. Classification (NCBI taxonomy): domain Eukaryota; kingdom Metazoa; phylum Arthropoda; class Insecta; order Hymenoptera; family Halictidae; genus Lasioglossum; species Lasioglossum leucozonium. The sequence continues at coordinate 4,064,563 of CM052214.1, forward strand.
ATTCTATCGCAACTCTAATCCAACATCGCGTATGCCTGCACCACACCCGGCAGCCGTTTCGACTGCGACCACTGTTCTAGTGGTCCGTTGCAGCTGGAGCATGGGCGCCTGAAATGTCGAAAGACTCGAACGTAAACGCGATTTTTTTGCTGCGCAACACTAATTCAACGAACAGAGGATCCAAAAGACTACTTTACAATTTCTGTAAGATAATTATAAGAAAATTTCAAACTCTTATAAAATGGGTGGGATCTAAAATATTGCTACAAGCAGCAATCAAAATTAGAGGGAATCGCGGCTATTTCATTCGCAACGCTACACTCTATATTGAAAATTGATGGAAATCGCGAGTATTTCCGCAACGCTAACTTCGATCTCTGTTAAAAATTCACTAACTCAACGCGTGAGGTTTCTTTCGCAACGCTACTGCAAATCGCGGACGTGCCCATCTCGGCTGATCGTTGGGGCGGCGAGGCCTGCCCATGTGTACATGCAACTAACTACTTTCTACAACTATTATTTCTACTGACGAGTACAGTGATAATGTAGTAACGAAATGACTTCGCATCCGAAGATGCGAAGCCATTGTAGTTGCCCTCTTGAACGACAATTTGTCGGGGCCTCTTCGGCATATAGCCCCTTGTTTTTCTTCGGCGGTCCACCAAGCATCTGAAATCCTAAACGTGCTCGCAGCGAAAACGATCAATGACTTTCGAAACGAATCACAAGTTTCGAGAGAAGCCGATCGTTCCGCTGGTGCGATCGAGCAGGTGCGCAACGTTTCGAGGCCCTAATCCGCGCGCGTTCGCGTCCACGTCCGCGAGAAGCTACACGAGCAGAAAGAATCGAACTCGAAGCATCCATTCGAACGTCATGCCTCGTTCGATTTAGCTTCGAGACGAAACTTCAAGCTCTTCCAGTGACTGGCTACCGTGCGAATCGCGGCCTACCCGAAAGAGAAAACGGTAGCCAGCCCCAGCCCCTACCTACTTAGAACGAACATTCACACCAAGAAGATAAGCTACCTACCTACCTAGCCCTATATTTAAAAAATGGCAAAAGACACAACCTCTCCAACACAGTCGCAACACGATCATCATACAGACGCCAGGGTGCAATAACCTAACACCTAGAGAGGACGTCCCGGGACGCCTCCGACACCCTAACGTTTGAATCTCACGCAAACACACTCTAATGTACGTACCAGTTTTCCTGAAATCGACTGACAATGGCAGTGATCATTGCGGGATAAATCGATCAATTGAAATAATAACTGTACTGAAAACTCAATTAAATTACTCGCGATTCTGAATATTGTTTTTCATGAATTAAAAACACATTCCACGAAGATCTATGTAGCATGTCACAGATCAACAGGAATATGTATTACTGAATTTAATTTAAAGAAGCGACGCAATTCCACTGCCTAATAACACACACACACAAGTGGAAAATACGTCGTGCACGATACACTAACCATTGTCAGTCGCCATATATATGATTAGAACAATATTCCATGTGCCCGTTGCTCTCACCCTCCCGAGTAACACCTGGGCACGCGAGAGGATTCGAGCAACGAGCAGGGAATCTCAATATTCTGAAAATCCTAACTAAAAGAGTCGGTTAGATTTTTTACGAGCTAATATTCATGCATTCTTGAAAAATGACTATTTTCAATTGAAAATTTAGTGTCAATTTATAAATCAAATATTTAATTTGTTTTAAAAGATAACTTTATTTATTGAACATGGAAATATGAAAGAAATATTAAAAAAGATTTACTAAAGGTTTTAATAAAAACTGACAAACATTTTAATAAAGATTTTAATTTACTTATTTCCAATCTTTTTGAAAATATTTAGATACCCTCGGACGACCCTTTTGACAAAGCAGTTTCGAAAAAATAGAAAAAATGCTTTACTAAATGTAAAGTATTCGTGTGAAACCAATTTAGGTTAATTTACTTTGTCAAAAGAATCTATCCGTCGCGAATCGTCTTTCTGTACGTAATAGCTAATACTTTCGGGCAATTCAAAATAATTTTAAAATACAATTAATTATCTTAATGATAAAAAGTGACTCTACTATTTTCCAAATTGCGGAAGATTTTTATCTTCTCGCAATTTGAAGATTCAATTATCAAAATTTCTATATCTATAAAAAAAACGCGACGTACAAAAAGACCCTACCTAACTAGGAAACAGATCACTTCCCGCGGAAACGCCTGGCGTTTTCCACGGTTACTGTACTCGTCAAAATCTACTAATCAAATCTAGTAATAAAAATAACAGTTGTTTTTTGACTCACTACTTGTTGGAGGAGAGAAAGCTGCGTTAGAGTCCTGGAATAAAAAAGAGAAACAAGATATTAGAAAGTCTATTTGTACAATTCCATCGGGATATAAAGAGGTAATCTATTTATGCAATTCTCGAAATTTAGCAAAGCGGTTGAAATTTATTAATATAATATAGAAAATTTATTCAACTTGTGTAAGCTGTACAATTTTTCATTAATACTTTGAAAATAAAATGTTTGATAATATAGTTTAATTGTGAAGATATCTTGGAACTTACATTCTCTCCCCTTTGAACGGACACGACACGTTGCCTCTCCATCTCAGCTATCGATGTCGTTACTGGTCATTCAGATAGGTAGCTTGAGGCATCGAAGTAGGTACCTTCGAAGTACCATATTCTAAACCCTTAGCGCTCTGTAATAGAAAGAACAAATTTATTTAACTTCAATCGATCGACTATCGAAAAATAAATCTGAATTCATAGAAAATAAATTATTCCCATTGAATACAAATTCAAAATTAATTGGAACCAAAATATCTATTAAAACGATCCAGGAACCGGAATAGTGAATTCATTCAATACATGGTACAGTAAAGTGGATACTTACGAAAAACACGTTCGGGGTTCGAACTAGTCCCATGATGCGTGCAATGCAAGCTCATTCCATTACTTTTTATCTTGGAAGAGTGCTCAATATAGCTGAATAACAGATAGAACACATAATTAGAATACTCAGTTCATCTATCAAATGGCGAAACGAAATATACTCATATTATGTGACGAAGCCAGCAATTAATTAATGATCGAAAGTGAATTAATAATCGAAAGTGAATTAATAATCGATAGTGGATTAATAATTGGAAGTGAATTCATAATTGATAATTATTAATATTTCATTATTAATATGCAAAAAAAGGTGTTCATTAACAAAATTTAATTGGGATGATATCTGGTACTCACACGTGGAGATTCGTTGCGTCTCGATCTAAGCTATCGATATTATGTCGTCTTTGAAATTGATGTACATATCCTTTTCCCTCACGTACTGTGACAGAAAGTATGAATTCATTAATTTTTCAATCGATCGACCGTCAAAGTTTAGATTCGAATTAACAGGAAATAAATAAGTAAAGTTGAATATAAAAATCAAAATTAATATCAATGAAAATTAAATAAGTAATAAAAAATCAATAAATATAATTGATCATCACGATTAAATTTTAATAAAAATTAAGGTAAATAATATTGATTTCTATCAAATGATGCAAACATACTTACGTGTATCCAGTTTGACTTCCGCGTATACATATTTTGACGCCGCGGTCGTATCCTTACGACCGATTGCCTCCGAGGATCGCCGATTACCCCTAAATAGGGATCGGCGTGGCCGAAGACACACTGCATATGATTAATTAAACCGTCGAATAAATTCTGTACCTACGCACAATAAAAAAGAAAGGATCAAATATCTGCATACTATTTTTAAAATAATCAGAAGTACCGCAAAAAAAACAAAGCTACTTCCATTTTAAGAAAAATAATACACAGTAAATTATTACTCCGAGAATCGTTTTTATTGCGTCATAAAGGATTTCGCGGAAAAACCAGGAGAGAGGGAGAGAAAGAAAGAGAAAGTGTCAACAACGACATCCTACTATTTCGCGAAACATTAATTTGGAAAATTAACGGTAAATTAACAATTTGAAGAGAAAATGATCAATAATAATGTTTTATTGGGAAGACATGTACTTACATCCTCTACACTTTGAATCGGATGTCATGCCTTTGGATGGATGGATGAATGGACGGAAGGACTGTTTTCTCTTAGGCTCTGTAACAGTAAGAATAAATTAATTTAATATCAATCGATCAACCGTCAAACAACAAATACGAAACAATAGAAAATATTCACTTTACAACTGTACGCAAGGGAAGTGACAAAAATTAAGCGAGAGTGAACGAGCGCCAACAGTAACCGAATGCGGGAAGCAACGAGAATCGAAGGCGAGAAGCAGCGAGAATCGAAGGCGCATCGATCGATCGCGACATGCTTCATCCGGCATTCGTAGCGCGCGAGATTCAAACATCAATAAAGTCGAATGTAAAATCAATATCAAATAAACTAGATTTTTATTGCGCGATAAAACACAAACAAAATATTCGTTTAAATTAAATCGTGGGGCCCCCCTTTACCCTGCCAAGAAATATGCCAAAAATATTTAATACATACTAAAGTATTACTCCGAGAATCGTTTTTATTACGCCATAAAAGACTTCATGTCACACCGGTGGGGGGGGGGGGGGGGGTGAGAGAAAGAGAGAGAGAGAGGGGCGACAACGACATCCTACTACTTTAATTTATGACAAACTAATTTGGTAAATTAACGCTAAATTAACAATTTGAAGGGGAAATATTCAATAATAATGTTTTATTGGGAAGACATGTACTTACATCCTCTACACTTTGAATCGGATGTCATGCCTTTGAATGGATGGATGAATGGATGGAAGGACTTTTTCTTAGGCTCTGTAACAGGAAAAACAAATTCATTTAATTTTAATCGATCAACCGTCAAACAGCAAATACGAAACAATAGAAAATATTCACTTTACAACTGTACGCAAGGGAAGTGACAAAAATTAAGCGAGAGTGAACGAGCGCCAACAGCAACCGAATGCGGGAAGCAACGAGAATCGAAGGCGGTAAGCAGCGAGAATCGAAGGCGCATCGATCGATCGCGGCATGCTTCACCCGGCATTCGTAGCGCGCGAGATTCAAACATCAAGGAAGTCGAATGTAAAATCAAAATCAAATAAACTAAATTTTTATTGCACGATAAAACACAAACAACATGTTCGTTTAAATTAAATCAATTATCGTGGCACGAAATTATCGCGAGAAGGCAGCACGATTCGAGAATAAATTTAAATCAATGAAGAAGTAAATGACTCGCTTGAGCACAGAATTAATTTTAATTAACCTTAACGAAATTGAATATAAAATCAAAATTAAATATACTATATCTCGATCGCACGATAAAACACAAATAACAAATTCGTTTTAATAATATCGATCGTCATGACACAAAAGTAAATTATCGCGAGAAGACAGGAAGATTCGAATACGAATAATTAATTTGAGTAACAATTAAGCTAAATAATCTTGATTTATATCGAATGATGCAACACGGAAACTGTACGTACCATGTAATGATCCTCTGCTTCGCGTTGTATATTTTCTGCATCTCGATAACACACGATGCGGTTGACAAAGTCAGAGGGAGGCTCGGAGATCACGAAACGTACGTCCGTCCACTTCGACTTCCGTGTGTATTGTGACGTCGCGGTCGGAACCTTCCGACCGATTGTCACCGATGATCGGCGATTACCCCCGAATACGGATCGGCGAGGCCGAAGATACAGTGCCTGTAACTAATAAAAAATAAAGGTGCAAATACGTAAATGCTTTTTTGAATATAAAGTGAGGTATCCCAATAAAAAAAAAAATACAATACTATTTCCCTTTTAAGAAAAATGTTGGGACCTCTCTTTACCCTCCCCAGAAGGTTATCTCAAAAATATTTAATACGTACTAAAGTATTGCTCCGAGAATCGTTTTTATTACACAGTAAAAGATTTCACGAAATACCAGGAGAGAGAGAGAGAGAGAGAGAAAGAGATAGGGCCAACAACATCCTACTATTTTAATTTTTGACAAACTAATTTGGAAAATTAACGGTAAATTAACAATTTGAAGGGAAAATGTTCAATAATCAAATTTTATTGGAAAGATGTATTAGTACTTACATCCTCTCCACTTTGAAGAGAATGTCATGTCTTTGGATGGCTGGTTAGACTGTTTTCTCTTAGGCTCTGTAACAGTAAGAATAAATTCATTTAATATTATTTGATCAACCGTTAAACAACAAATCAGAATCAATCGAAAATACACACTTTAAAATCGTACGCAGGGGAAGTGACAAAAATTAGGCGGGAGTGAACAAGCGCCAGCAGCAACCGAACGCGGTAAGCAGCGAGAATCGAAGGCGGTAAGCAGCGAGAATCGAAGGCGCATCGATCGATCGCGACATGCTTCACCCGGCTTTCGTAGCGCGCGAGATTCAAACATCAACAAAGTCGAATTTAAAATCAATATCAAATAAACTAGATTTCTATTGCGCGATAAAATATAATCAAAATATCCGTTTAAATTAAATCGTGGGGCCCCCATTTACCCTCCCAAGAAATATTTAATACATACTAAAGTATTACTCCGGGAATCGTTTTTATTACGCCATAAAAGATTTCATGTCATACCGGAGAGGGAGTGAGAGAAAAAGAAAGAGAGAGAGAGAGAGAGAGAGAGAGAGAGAAAGCGAGAGCGGTACGTGTGGGCGTTTGAATATACATAGACGAAACACCAAAAAACTATATAGTCCTTACCGAGGTTTGTTGTTCGGCGGGAAGGGCCGCAATGGCCTAGGCCCTAGGGGCACGAAAACGGTAAACGGAAGGAAAAAAGGGCATGACCAAGGTTTGCCGATCGGCGCGAGGTTTGCCGGGCAGCCATGTGTGCGACTGTGTCCTGCAGGCTTTGATGGTTGGGCGCGCGAGTAGTCCGCGTGTATAAATCAACAATAATGGCTAGTGTCTTGCGAAATGACGTTATCATGTACATCGAGTGAGTGAATTTAAATAAAACTAATATAAATTAAGGTATTTAAAACTATGAGTACTAAACCATAATTGATTTGCTACATTTCGTATTTTTGTAATAAATTCTTCATAAATACTATTTCCACTGCTAAAAAATAGGCGCCATATACTTGTGAAGTATTATAAAATATTCACTTTTTTCCAATACACCTAAATCCGTGAACTATCGGTAACATTGGGCGCGACACTGAAATGGTGTAGGGATATTGTTTTGAAAAAAATCTACATACATACTTTTCGACATAATATCTTATCTTAAATCTATGACTGCACGTAATTGGAAAATGCGTTATTGGAAAATAAAAAAGAATTTCTTTATTCTTATCCATAAAATATCCATTGAAATTTGCTTAAATATAAAACAATACTTGACCTTAAAATCTATGGCTTTAAAGGGATAATCGGCCATAATTGTGGCTTTGCCTTATCCTTATGCCTGTCTACAGTTGTCTGCAGAGCAGTTTCCATGGCTAGTATAGTAGGACTGGCTTTGCCATACAATAATTTTGCATTAGTATTTCTTGCGGTTACCCATGCGGCTCCTCCCTGTATACATTCGCTCTCATTTCTCTCCTCTCTTTCGGCAGACGATTCAGCTTCACGTTTCTTCTTCAATTCGATCTTATGCCTGAGACTCTGCTCCAAAAAGTTCATCATGTCTTCGTTCACATGAAACTCTAAGTTCTCATTGTCTTCTGTGGATTTTGTCTCGGTCTCCTCTTCAATTTGTCGATCCATGTATTTTCGATTCTTTTGCACATAATTGGAATGATGGCGTGCGTTCTGACCCGCCATCGATCTCAGCTTGTCTCTGAGTATCTGATTCTCGTATTCTAACGCAATACAACGAGTTCTCCACCATGTCACGTTGTGTCTAAAAACAATCATTCCTTATACCTTCTCCTAAATGCAACATTATTGTTTCTCTGTACAATCGGAACAAGACGCAATGAAAATCAAATCCTTTCTAGTGGCGGATTTATACTAATACTGCACAGGGGCTACTGGTGCACCCACCACCCCACCTACACGAATCTTTAATTTCTTACTACACTTTAATTTTTTGTAATTCTTGTAATTTCATACAACGCCATTCAAATATGTTATTTTTATTTTTAAATTGGTCAACACTTTTATTTATTTGTTTTTATTGTTGTGACTTGTGTCTTTGCTATTTGACTAATAATTTTCTGCCCAGGGCTATAACCCCTATAGCTCCCCATAAATCCGCCACTGATCTAAGCCTTGGAATCAACTTAGCAAAAGGTAGGCGACTAACCTGTTTTGCCATTCTTGCGCCGCCGTATAGTTTTGCCAAAAAGAATTAGCGTTCATGGTGTCGGACGTGAATTTCTCTTTCGTAACAAATATATCTGTATACTCTGTAGCAATCCTTCGATGTTTCGCAGATTTAACCTCAAATTTGACCTGCTCAGAGCGGCGCTTTTTCAAACTCCGTTTCTTTCTTCGATGTCTGTTACGTTTTACTGTGGAGAATTCCATACCTTAACTGTTTGACCGTTCACAGGGAACATTTATGTCAACACAAGAAGCATTGTTTATATTTTCACTTTATATTTAGACAGAAGTAAAGAAGAAATGAGAGTGCAGACACTCGATGTTTTGGCGCCTCCAAATTTGATCAAGGTAGTGCTGCCCCCAGCGGATCAAATCCCAATTTGTTCATCGTTAATCCTGTCGATCCTTCTAGATCTCCTGTAGTCCTTTCCCAAGATCTCTAGACCCATAAATTTTTCCTGAAAATTTCAAAAGGTGTCTTTTGATACTTCTGGTAGAAATAATGCTAAATAATTCCTCTCCTGTCTTCCCTTTCCCTAGATCCCTAAATCTCGACTCCCGTGCTACTGTGGAATAAACTAGCCTCCGATCAGCTTGTTGCAGTACCATCGTTTGATCTATAGCGCAGTCGCAATAGAGACATCGATCAACGCCAAATTCGAACGCGCACAGCTACCTATTCGAAATACTTCGAATTTCCATTCGTTCTCCCTGGACGTTGATAAAAGAACAACGGGTGAACGTGTCACAGATTAAACGGATGATTTTTATTATAAATATACAGCGGTGCCTTGACGTTTGTTATACACATATGAAAAAAGAAAACACATCGAACGTAAGTGAAAACGATACGACCAGGTGAAGTGAAAAGTACGGTGTAATGTTGATCGCGTTTCCATACATCGCCTCGAGTGCGTCGAAAAGTATAACCCCAGACGAAGAATGATTTGTACGTAACTACCTCCCTTACCCGCTAGGTATGCGCGTCTATAATCTCTTCGTAATTACAATGAATTTCATAAATATCTCAAAATTCAACGCTACTAACAGTAATTCTCGCTGCGACCTCGTAAGACGTCGACCGACCACGCCCCCCTCCCCCCCCCCCCCCCCCACGATCGTGAACGTGTTGCCGCCTTCGATTAAAACAGATCGAACAATACACAATACACGTGACATCTTTATAAAATATGCGTATTCCATACAAAGCGTCGACTGTATGCATCAAAGTCTATTTAAGAGCCAGAATACGATTCGTTGCACTGTTCCAACGAACAAACACGGGCAACATCCCCTTGCCGCGAAGCAGAACTACAAATTGTCCTTTTTAGATACGTAGCTCTTGTGAAATTGACTGTGGTGCACAACACGGTTCTCAAATCATAATGAACGACCGATCCAGGTCTCACATGTATGACATATTTAATCCCCGCTCGAAAGACACCTCGTTGTCACCCAACCTAACGTTATCAGTCTCCATACTGTTCCTCCTCGAGTTGCTATCGGCCCCATCAACCTCGTCAATGTCAACCGAAGCTACCATTTCCTCCGTATTGTTAGCTCGCACTATGTTCAAACGTTCCAGCCCAATTATTGTGCGAACGTTATCGGATAGCTGGTCCGCTACCGACAATAGTTGATTATAAATACTCTCCGCCTTTGACAATGTCGAAGACAACTCGATGTGAAGAGACAAATCGTTTATATGCTACAAACGACATAGCGATTAATTACTTCCTTAATTTCGCATTGCATTTTATTACTTACTTTCAATATATCCGTAAGCCCATAATGGTTCTCCATAAGCACGCTCTTTTCCGTGTCCAAGATGGCCGCACACACGAATAAGGGGAAATTCTTGCAAGGTATATCGGTCCAAAATACCTCCCACAATTTCATAATGTCAGTCGTGTTAAATTCTCGCTTGAAAAGAACCAAAAGCCATCGGAAACAGAAGAACATATTCCCCGATTCGTGCTTGCTCAAGTAATTCGCTAATTGTGGATCTGTGGTGCTCACTAACGTGTACAATTGGCACAATTGTAATTTCATGCCGGCTTGGTCAATTTCGAAGTTGGTACTCTGTTTCGCGTGTCAATAGTGTTCCAGATAAATATCGTTCGCAAAAATTAGCTTTAAAAATAATCCATATAGCGAAGAACGTACCACTTTGTCCATGAACCCCACAAAGCACCAAAACGCGTCTACCTCGTTCTCCATTAAACACAAAATAGGACTGAGAAGATCGCTCATGCCTTGAACGTAGCCCAAATCAAAATTGTACATCACGTATGTCATGAGAATGTCGTACAACTGGGCTACATGAGGATTGTTGTCACCCGAGTAATATGGATGTGTCCTGTCTGTCCTATTAACATCCTTTCCTGAAATTTGTGTAACATACTTCGTATCACGCACACACGGAAACTTCTTTAACATGTTGACTGTCGACTCGGCAACTGTATCAGTTCGATTAAATCACAGCGAATACCATTTAATCAAATAAGAAACGTTAAATTTAGATCTCTGATCTTAATTGTAACAACAATCAATATGTTAAGGGTGATCACCCTACACGCGCATTACCTATCAAATTCTTTCGGTCCCGGTAATCCGAGAAATTACTCTCCTGCACGGCCGTGATGGACTTCCATTGCAACTTCATCATGTAGTATTCGTCGATCTTTCTTTTTTTAAGCTCTTGTCTCTCGCTATTCGTGTACTCCCACGGATAATAATTCAATAGAAACTTCCATACTTCGAATCGTAATGACGGAGCGACACCCTGCAAATTTATTTCTACATTCACTATACCGATTCGCGAGAATAAAATTTAAGTTGAAATCGTTGTCTACAAACCCCACGAAAAATAACTTCTTTTACATGATCAGGATTTAAAATTCTCCCTTGTGCGTCCTTATATCTGTTCCACTGGTCTTCTGACAATGGTAAACCTATTGCAATCACACAAGTTTATATATATTTCATCGAAAATTATTTCGAATAAGACTATTCCTGTTACGTACCTCTCTTACAAATCGGTCTCGGTGGTAGAACGAGTCCGTGTTCCCCGACAATCTCATATTCCTCTCCAGAATCAATAGTTATTGGTGAATGGGGTACATCAATGGATAATGTACTATTTAATATATCGGCAACGGCCTCCTCGACTGTGCGTTTAGCCGGATCTTTGTACACTGTTAATTAGAATTGAGCTTACAATATTATAAAAACAATGTACAGGTCACTGTGCTTCTTCTTCTTTTTCTTCTTATACACTTACGGCAGATGTCGGCCAATTTACTAAACGCCTCCATCGTCGTCTCGTATGGACGGTTTTGTAGATTCTTTACAAATTTCCAAACGTAGTCCGAAGAATTCTCAGGAAATATATCTAACTCTGCGAACGATTTAGATAACACATTCTGAACTTCGTCCACCACTAGATACAAATTTCTACTCGTACGAGACTTTACAAATTTAATGAACCCCTTTAATGAATCTACAAAGCTCTCCGCATTGGATGATTGAAAGAAGGCGACATAAGAGGTGCCATCCTTCTGCATAAATATAATCTGCTGCCTCACAGGGTGTGTACGAAAGGAGTTCAAATCCGAGAACAAGATTCTAACTGTCCTATTGTGTCCCAGGGAATCTGGTCCCTCCGATGACGTGCGCGTACGTCTAGTATGAGTGTTTACCAGAGACCACTCGGAATCTTGATCTTGATTCTCAGAAACCACAGAGTCCTCGATAGGCTTCCATTCTATGCACTTTCCGAAACTCTGTAAGTTTGAAAGAGTAACTTCCTCGATCTGTTCGTACTAATATATTGTATATGGTGTAAGTCGCGGAGTCAGCTTACGTATTCGACAATATTCAATGTGCCAAGACTATGCACAGGGTCCTCCTTTGTGTTTGCTCTACATAGAACAACTCCGCCCTGTATACAGAGATCCTATAGTAATTAATAATCGAATTAGTGAACTGAGACCATAAGAATTCTGGAGTCATGCTCTACATGGGTGTTAGGGGCGAGTACGCAGTAATGATAATAATAGCAACATAACCTCACCGACGTCATCAAACGAATGGAATAAAATCGTGTTGTCCAATCATACGAATGACAGTGGTACGTAATTAATTATTTAGAAAATAAACGCGTTAGTCATAGCGGAGAGACATAATAGGGGCTGGTGGAGCGTCTTGTTGACAAACTATAGGAATCGCATGTGGATAGAAATGTTTTGGCGTACAATCTTTCGAGAATTAGACAAAGCGTGTGTTGTGAATAGAACGATCATACGAAGACGTTATTTACCTTTCCCTGCTCCGTGGACTCTGACATGTCGGACATATATCTATTGGTTCCGCGTAAATTAGCACGCTGATCGAGTTACGGCCGATTTCGACGCATCTCTTCTACTGTCCCGCAAATTTACTTCTCTCTCTTTCTCTCCTTCTTGCTCCGTCCCGCTGTCCGTTGACTCACTCGGGCAATCATGCAACTGCGTTCCCCGCTTACGAGTCCGCACGTATTTTTTTTTCGGGTTATTTTCGTCGCGGTAATTAAACGAAGTGTTACTCAGCTGATTTCCGCGCCGGATCCACCACGGGCAACGATCGTTTCAGCGTTTCACGATACATATAAATTTAATCAGCCATGACCACCGACACTCAATCGATGCGAACCACGTATTTACCAGCGGTCGTCGAATTCGTGGCAACCACAATAGCAGTGACGGAAAGATAGTGATCAATCCGGGGAAGCCCCGTTTTACACCGAGAAAATTCGGTTTTCTCTTTCTTAGCAAGTACAAACGATTCTTTCGAAATTTTCCATCGCGTTACATACTTTTTGGACAGTATCCATCAACCCCTATAACAGCGACAGAAAAATAATCAATTTTTAGTTTTTGAGGGTTGAAAAACCAAAAAGAATAGTTTCTTTTATATTGTATTACTTTAATTAATTCTATCCACTTCTCCATCGTCTATATTAATAAATTATTATTCGAATGTAACCCGTGTAATTAGATAATTAAAATGGGTTGAAAAAATGTGTCAACCGAATGAATAAACGTAAATGAATTTTGTTTGGCAGCATTGGAAATGTAAGGAGATAATACGAATTTATCTAATCTAATAAAATTTCGAGTATAGGAAAACAGCCACCCCAATAATTAAATGGTAGACAATGTGATCATTAATATTCATACAATTCTCCTAGTATAATCGCTGCAGCACGCGTTCGTTCAATTTATTCTGAAGGCCAGTATTGTTCAATGCAGAAGTCAACTTTTCTATGTATTATCAACAACGTCGAATTCAACTATTAGTTCAGGCATATCGAATAGGCTCTAGATTGCCTTGAAAACACCTGCAAAATAGGTATCTTTCAATCACTGATAAATACTCCGATTCGATAGTCCTGGGATTAAGACAACCGGTGACAATGTACACATTTATTGTACCCCATTATCTGTAACTCGACCGAACGGTTGATCGTTTTAGTAGCACGATGGAGCTGCTGGTAGATCTGCTCTTGGAATTGAACGATTGCCCAAGCAGGTCGTGCGTGTCGCGGCATATTGATATGAATGCAGTTTAATACGTATTACCATCTTTCGACTGCTGCATCGATCGTGTGTATGACACAATTTTCAAAAATCAATTTTCATTCAGAGGCATACAGGGTCAGGTTCATTGAACTTCACCCGGCCATCGATTTTAACTTCCTCAATTGTTTGAATCTTCGCAGAATTTTTCGGGCGGCTCAGGTATGGTAACCAAAGTCTTTTGAAACAAGGTAACGTGCTAACGAACCCGATGATAATTACGATCCATCGAGCGTATTCAGATCCAGAGTGGTTGTATATTATGTCAAGTTTCTGCCAGTTAATATTCCTATTAGATGTGTCTATTACTATACGAAACGGACTTTGTTACACATGATCAGAGATTTGATGATGCAAACATTATTATTCCATCGAGTTCGCGTGCACCGGAACTATAGTACGTACGACGTTAGTCACTTTTTGCCTATCGCTTCTGCTGTTGATGCACAATATCGATGACCGTGCGCACGTCGCGATTATGGCGTTGATTTTTTCCTTCCGGAAATTTCAATGCTAAACGCGCTGCCTTTAAAGACACGCTTTTCGTCTCGGCCTGTTTTGACCCGCCGAGTGTCCCTTTGTTTTAATGCATCTAATTGCGGAGGCACGGCTCCCGCGCTGCAGAAAGCCGAGTGCGGCTGCACCGAGTCGACCGAAATGCACGGACAACGCACTGCCATAAGTAATCGGACCAACGAGATACGCGCTAAATCATCGCGATCCGCATGGTTGCTACGCGATTGAAGGACCGCTCTGGATCCGCAGAATTATCGATCCCGTAATTAGACGATAAGAAAAGCGTACAGTCGAGCAAGAGACTTCCGTATTTGGCGCGCAAACAATTTGAACGCCGAAATCTTAATTAATGCATAGTATCTGTCAAGCGAGAGAGAAGGATGAATCAAACGGATTTATCAGTCTCTGCGCGGATTGTTGATAAAAACTTGTTTGCACATCGATTCCGGCGCGTGTAAACGTCACAGTGTATTTGGAAATATGGAGGAATTAGAAATAACGTCGCTGAAAACGAGACAGAATGCATGAAAATCTTATCAAATGTGATTAAATTCACTTCTGTTAACATTTTAAATATAAATTAATGTCTGAATGAAAATGTCAAACGAGTCGAAGTATCAATGAATTTCGAGAAAAATGAACAGTCGATCGTTCACGAGCGCGAAGAAATTCGAGGGGCGAGCACGTGCGAGAAAACTGTTGTTCCGAGGCGGTTGTGTCAAATTGCATATATTTTCTATCGAGAGATTTTCTGTACTTTCTTCTTTTCCATTATTTCCCGGACGAAATATCCTTTGAATAACTAGTTAGACGACGATTCATGTTGCGCGATTTAAAGGGCTCGCGAGAGGAGCCGGTTCGTCGTAGAACAAACAAGACCAGCTGGACAGCGAGAGATAATGCGCCCAGCTGAATGCGATCTTAAGCGTCGTTCGTGCACGCGAACAAATATCAGGGACACGTGCATCTGACTCACGGAGGAAGATAAAACAAGTTCTTTGAAAATTACTGTGGAGATTATATGGTGCGTGTGCATTCCATTGATTTTTCGCTGTGTGAGTCGACCGGGAAATCACAGCGAGAAGAAAGCTCGCCTCGGATTAACGCCGTCGCGAGGAGTCTAAAGCGAGGCACCGGAGTGGCCAGATCAGGGGAATTGAATCGATTTGAGGGGGAAAAACGTTACCCCTACTCTGCGTCACGTGACCGGCCCGCGGAGGCGTGGGGGACCAATCTCGATCACCGGACACGTCCGTGAAACCGTTCTTCCGATTGTTGCTCGTCGATTTTCGAAATCCGCGGCAACGTGCCCGCGAGCTACCAAAAGAAAACACGCGCGCGCTATTCTTACTCGAACGAGTGCAAGCGCGCGTGTGGCATTTCAGCGACAATTTTAAACAGTCTGCGATCTCGAAATAGATCGCCGTGGCAGACAGGTTGATTACGCAAAAATTGGCCCCGCGCGAAGCAACCTATCCTGCTCTCTCGCTCCTTTACCTTTCTCCCACGTTCACACCCTCGACCCTTCCATTTCGCCGAATCGTTTCCGTACACAAAGTCTCGAAGGGTACCGGGTCGATATAGTCGTACTTGTCACGTGTCCGTTCGGCGCGCTAACAACATCATTTTTTAATCGAGTCTGCAAGCCAAAGATCGGATACAAGGAGGACGTTTGTTGTTGCGCGTGCATTGCGTCGACGGCAAAACATTAGGCTGTGAACGAAAGGAACAACGTGATTGGCGGATCACGCGGGAATCTGCTTCAGCTGATAAGAGAGCGGAGCCCGAAAGCGTAATTAGCGGAATCACCGACACGCTCCTAAGAAAATGCAAACTTTTTCCGGGAAAAACTGCGCGGTTCGGAAAAATAGGGAAATGTACGGTGACGCCTGGGTTCGTTTTCGATTAAAGATGTTAACGAACAAAATACAAATGGATTGATAAAACGTTTCGTCTCTCAGAATTGATAACTTGGACAATTATTAGATTAATTTTTCGCGAACACCGGGACACACACCGTGCGGTTAAATAACATTCACCGCTGCGTATTAACTGGAAGGTCTGAAGTTCTGAGTTTTCAGGTGCGAATCGATAGGGATTTGAGAAAGGTCGTAGAAAGATAATAGCCGCGATCTTACAGAAGAGTGTACAGATGTGGGGTGTGTACGGTTTCATTCTGCTAACGATTGTGGTGAGTCATTTAGATGGATTCTGCAGCAAGTCCGCGTCCAGTTCGAGTTCCTTGGACACGCAACGCTGAAAACTTGTGATGCAGCTTCCTTGCCTATCACGACGCGTAGATTCTAAATTTGGTGTTAAGGGAAGAAGGAAGAAGATTCTCGGTGAATAACAATCGAAGCTGGCGTTCGCGCAAAGGATCCTGTGTTGCTCTGAACTACGCAGAACGATGGAAGAAGAAAACCCGTGAAACGGAGCGAAACTGCGTGCCTCCGGGCAAAAACGAGGAGCAATAAAATTGTAGGCGATTTCAGGCACGACTATGCCCGCGCGCAACTATGCGGTCTTTCTCCCTAACAGCATAATTTCACGCCGTTCCTTGGAAACGAACGGCAGCACACTTTCTTCGCGAAACGATTCTCTGCACTCGGACCTTGAAATCTCGTAGATCTTCGACTGCAGATCCTCGTTCTTCGTTACTGTCTTCTTGCAGTATTATTTATAGCCAGCGCGTTTTAGGTTCAAGAACAGCTGTGAGATTTATCGGCTGCGTGCATGCGTTTGTTTGCGGACGGACTGCCGATGATTACTGTTGGATAAAGTAGCATCAAATTCAGTATCGCCTTCACCTCTTTGTCAATATGTGTATACAAAACGCCGGGGGCAATTGACTCCGCTACAAATTATTGCTAGAATAATTCTTGTAAAAACTTACAAATTCAACAAAAAATCCTTTCCTTAGCAATTCCAACAAGTTGAAATTATTCTGGTAAATTCTCTTCTTTTTTGTATTTATACAAATGACTCGTGAATGGATCATTTAATTAATATTGGACATCGAACGCCTCTTCCACTAAACATTTCCATGGACTGCTTCTTCTTTTAATTGCGATTATCGCAACGATAACACAAATGAGATCGAGCATCGAAGATCGCGGACTGAAAATATCAAAAAATTAGTCCCCCGCAGGGATTAGCTTGGCGGGATAACGAAATTTGAAAACCCGTTAGGTGCGCGTGCACCCGAGTGCCATTCAACTCGCGCGTCCGTCGACTGCCGTCTGATTCTACTTACGTTGGGACGGCAGTATTATTTAATCCGCAAGTTACCTCGACGCGGGTTGATATGCGAATGATATTAAAATCAATGAGAGACAGTAAGGTACCAGCGTTCGTGCTTCATGCAAGTAGAAATAGCCAGTCATGGACAGACAACGATCGGGCATGTTTAAGGGGATGCACTCGGTCGATCTGAAAAGTCAATTTTCATCAGCATGCCGCAAAGAACTCGTCTCACCGGTCTAACACTATGACGGGTAATTATTGGAATTATTCAACAAAACATATTTCTTTGAATAATTGTCTGTCAAAAATGGCTAAACACGAAAATAATAATAAATAATGCAAATATTTGATTATCTAATTATAATGCGAAGTATAAATTGCACGACGTTTGGGGGCATTATTTTGAACAAAAACTTGACTTCGTGTCTTCAGTCTCCTTATCAGAGAAGGATTATCGATGAAATAAAAGATTGATCAAAGAAGTCAACAGAAGAAGATTGATGCAATGCGATACATCGTATGCAAAATAATTATATGAAGTTGCGGGACATTATTTTCACCAAAATTTGACCTCCAGCCTTGCGTCCCCTTATCAGAATTATCAATGAAGTTAATAATTGGCCGAAGTCAGCACACGAAACTTGATAAAATCTATCCCTTCAGACCTGCAAACTAATTATATGAAGTTGGGGGGAATTATTTTGGCCAAAACAAAATTAATACCCAGCACAGAAAATAGTTGATACGCAGATATTTCCCCCGGCCCAAAACAAGCTTCCCCGAACGCTAATGCAATAAAGACAAATTCCTAGGGTCAACCCGTCGTCGTTCAGGTGTAAAATAAAACTCCATCGAACTATATTCCGTCCATAACTTCCCACTAGCTTCTCGACGCCAGGGTGGTCGAAAACCGAAAACGACCCGACTATATCCGACGGCGATTCGTCACCACGTGCATCCCATGGTAGCGAGACATTCCCTCGAATGGAAACGAAAACGTGTCTACCATCGTGCACGTCGGTGCAGAAGTTAGACTTCGATCAGCGTTCAGAAGTCGGCTTTGTCTACGCACGCGGCACTCTCCGTCTTTCTCTTTGCACTCGCGGTGTGTGAGTCAAGTATCGCCGGTGCAGGCGCACTCGGTTGGGTACGCTTGTACCGGGAGCCTCTCTGGTGCTAGAGTATCGACCCGCGGCATGTGGTAACTCATTCTCCTTTCTCCATCGTTGTGTCTCTGTTCGACTCTCACACCTGGCGATGGTAGCCTCTCCTGCCCCATCGTCTCCGTTCCGCCAACGCAGCTAACGTCCACTCTCTCTCCCTGTCACTCTCTCTCTCTCTTCTATCTTTCCCTTCTCTTTCGCTAGGGATAGAACCAGGATACGAGGTCGAAATTCGCGACACCGTCCACGGGAATCTCGACCGAACGGCCTTAGCGCGCTCGGGTTGTACATGCGCGAGTATCGCAGTAGCGTCCCAACGATCGTCGACGCCCCAGACTATCGAGGACTTTGCGAGGGCAAACGGCGGGACATCTTGAACAGAGTATTCACCGTTGATCGCCAAGCACTCGAGCGACCTTCGAGTCGCTGAAAATATACGCGAAGAAAATGATGGGTGATTTCTACGCGAGTAGTGTGTCATTACGGATAATGGACATCGAGAGAATCCCGCAGTCATCGACTTCCGGTCGCTCGGGGGTATTTTACGTAACGATGATCTCCGTCGATCTTCAGCGTTTCCGGGCGGATCGGTGCGTCCAAGTAGATCGGGATCAAGAGTGATCTCGAGGATCAACAGCGTTTGAATCGAGGCTGCTAATCGGTTCGATCCGAAGGATGTCTTGGCTGGAAGAAGTTCCGAGAAGAGAGTAGCAATTGTTTATAAGATCCTGAGTCATTTTTAATGAAAGGATTACGGCGAAGAAGCGCGCGCGCGTGGGAGAGGGCCCTGGTTATCGTGGTCGTCCCTGGTTCCGAGTCGAGGCAGCTCAGTTCATTTGGTTGGTAGTGGCGGACGGTGGTGCATAGAGCGACAGCTGATTCCGCGTAGTGTTGCGTCGACCGATCGTTTCTCGGGTCTGTCAGTCGCAGTTCGCACGGCGGATCGGTTGGTCGCGTCGCGAATCGATCTATCTCTCTTGATCGCTGTTCGGGTCACGTAGATCATCGCTCTCGGCGCATATAGACACTTCGGAGAAAGATAAAAAAAAGGATTCGAGATTCCGCGGATCCCGTCGAACCCTCGGGAACACGAATGCTGCCCAGCGATACCGCTCGCAGCTCATCGATCGTCGGCAAAGCAAAGGCGAGGATTAAACGGTTCTCGTAACGATCTATGCACGGCTGGAGGGCGGCCCATCATCGTCCGGATTTCGTAGTCTGTTTCTTTTTGTTGCTTTCGTTGTGCGAGCATACCGTGCCGAGTCCCGTCGAGTACACACGGTGGACACTGGTGAGTGCTGTGGATAGCGAGCAAGGGGCGTAGAACCGGAGGATGTACAGCGTCATCCTTGGGGCATGAGTCCGGACGCTGCTAGATTACCGAAGTCTACGCTCGACCTATGGTGAGTCAACGTTAAAAACTTCTGTACGCGTGGAATATCACCTTGCATTCGAACGATGTTTCATCCAACGAGTTCCATCTGGAGGGTAGCGTTCCTTTGTCCAGCTTTGTCCCATAACCACCGTCGCCGCGACCTATCCTCGGAGAGCTGCTCGAGGACGCAGTCTTAACACGCGATCGTGAATCCGTGTGCGGACTATTTATAATGTTGTCGCGCGTCGGGGAACGTGCTTCTCGTCTCTCGCAGTCGTTTTGTTTGCATATTACACGATGACCCAGTTACTTTGTCCGCGGAGTGCTGCGCTGCTTCGCCCGTGCATTTACTCCCTCCTGGAAAGAAATGTATAATTCGGCGTGAATCATTGATCACGGTAGACGTCGAATAGAAACCGATGGGACTCGGTTCGACACTCTTGGCAAAAAAACCTGGTCTGTTCTAAGCTCTCGCGATCGAGATTGCCCGACCACCCCCTCCATCACGATGGATGTTATGGAGATCAACATATCGCGGATTTCGGATGCCAGATAAACTCGAGCAGCAGATACTTAGCGGATCGATCCGTGCTAACGAGCACGACGGGCCCGTGACCAAAGTCGGTACACGTGTAGGAGAATGATCGAATTGCGGCACCGATTTTATGCAATTAATGCGGTGGTCTCGCACCGGGACACCGGGATAGAAGCAGAAGTTTGTTGAACCCGACACCCTCCACTCCTCCGGACCCCGATCGATCCGTGCGTAAGAATTTACTGACATAATGCGTCGTCCTGTTCGTCCTCCGCGAGTTTGTTGGCCGACAGACGAAAATATCAACCGCGATCCTTGACCGTCTAAACGTTCGCGGCCAATCGCGGGGCCCGATCGATATTCGCCGTGGAGACCGATCTTTACACACGGCACGGCCCGTTTCCTCGGTCGTCTGCGATCCAGAGAAATCCCTCTAGCTCGGGACTCGGCGAATTCCGCTGGGAAAGTTGCCCGATTGTTGTGCCGATCGTAAAGATTTATTTCCAGTTAGCGGACTGTATTTTCAGTGCGAGCTGTGCAGCACCGCTCCGCGCCAGATTGACGTGGTTAAACATTTATGAGTCAATCTTTGTGACAGTAATCATTGAATGAAGCGTAATCACTAAGAATCGCAGGCGAGACAATTTTTATGTGAATGCTTGTATTGATGGAAATCTCTGTGATCCATAAGGATCCTCAGATCAGATTCGATTCAGCTAGAAAATTTAACTAATTGTTAGACTGTGGATCTTTGTGCAAAATTGTCTGCATCGAATAAAAATAGGTAGCTACGTAAAATTTGATTTCTTATTTTACCCATCAGGACTCGAGTTGTGACTCATGGTCCCCGCTAAAAATTGCTGTACCGTTATTCAAAATATTGTTTACATTATTAAATATGTTGGTATCTAATCAATAAATAACATTTAAGCATTGTGTGAGATATATCAATTTCATGTCCATAAAATGAAAAAAAATATAGAATGGAATTGTTCTAGCTCGGAGTAAATTTTTAATTTCCGAGTCGAAATATAGTTCCGAGTGCAAAGGGTTAATGATTTAATGTACATAATGTACCAGTTATATTAAATTCATTTCTTTTTCTATTTTCTGTTGCACCTATTTTAGTCATAAATGCATAAAATGATATTCTAGATACTAGTAATCATTAAATTTTCAACACTTGTGAGAAGAGCAATATTAATCTTTTAAACCGCAACGAGTGTCGAGCTGTAATAAAAATTACTACACTTGATCTAAAGACAGCTTTTATATCTCTAAATTCGCTCACATTTAAACTATTGCTAAAATTCGAGTGCGATACGGGTAGATACGTTCCATTTCTAGGTCAAATGATATGCCTAATATCTGGAGATAAAGTAGCGTCGAGTGCAAAAGGTTATTTATTAAATTCAATTTAACATCGTCGCTACTAGCCTGATTTCCAGCTAAATGTAAACAACATAAAACGCTATACTGGTCGAATTGTGTAATCCTCTTTCTGCAGATTATCCGGAATAAACTCTGATCATTTCAATTGAATTAAAAGGAATTCGTCGTTGAAAGATTGAAACCTTCAATAATTAGAGAAAAATTAATTTTTGACAGACCTGCGTAGCTGTCGACGTGTTAACAAAACAATTTCAACAGCGAAGATTCTGGCAGGCGCGTCGTTAAAAAATGGATCAATAGAGCGACAAACGGAAGTCGACAATAAAGCAGCGTAGAGTCTGCACATTCTTGGCAAATATCGCGAAAAATGCGAGCGCAGAAGCGACACATATTCGGTTCAGCGATTCCGCTCGAAGGTATCAATGGAAAAAGCGCTCGCAGGATGCGCGCGTCCGCGTGTGTCACGTGCGCGCAGAGGCTTTCGCACGTGTTCGCGAACGATCGATCATTCCGCTCCATACCGAGGAAGATCTCTGTTCGATTTTTCTTTGGAACCCCTTTTGAAAACATTCTCGACCGTGTAAATCGGAGACGGTCACGCATCAAAGCAAAAAAAATGTGGCACAGTTTGCGCTCTTCAGAAAAATCGCGATCGATCTGGAATCGCGTGTCCGTTAGTTCGGCTATTTCCGAATGGAGAGAACGTCATTCGCGAGATTTCCATAATGGAAGTTGTTTTGGTCGACGATCTTTAGTGGTTTTTTCGCCACGAATGTACGTAGACACGGAACTGGATCGGATTTGTGCATCGATCATCGTTATCATATCTCTTGTAGTACTTTGTACTGCTGTACGTTGGATAACGACCGATCGAAATTGCCCGGGCAGATTTGCTTATTGTCTGACAGGGACGATAAACAACGGGGGATATATCTGTCTCGATAACTGTGCCCCGAGGAAAAGGGATCCTCCTCGGCTTGTTGCCAATTTTTAGCCTATTAGCCGCGGTGTTATCAAGACGCCAGATTAAAGGACGTTGCCGCGTCAAGGACCCTGACCAGCCGGAGGAGAAAGTTTAGACGTGTTCGAATCCGCACGGTTGATGTTGAAGGTGGACGTTTTTTTCGGTATCTCGATCGAGATAATCGCAATACGTTTAATAACAAACAGAGATCGACAGATAAGCCTGTAATCGAACTATTTCCCGCCGGTTCTGTCGATAACGCTCGTTCTATCAAGCGATTATTAATTCACACCGTCTAATTGTCCCCACTGTCCGACGATCTCGAATAGCCGCGCGAGATAATGCCTCAAATATTTTCTCTATCTCGTCGCGTCGATGATCAGCGATCGTGGTCGGAAATCATTCGAGTGTCGAACCTCGTGTTGGCTAGAAACTTCGTCCGGTTTGTTCACCGCGCTCCCCCCTCTCTCTCTCTTTCTCTCTTGCCGACCTGCTTTATAGATCATGCTAGGATTTATCTCAGGTTAATGCGCCGCAGTAAGAGAAGAACAGGGAACGCGCCGCTACCGCGACGAAAAAGGGGAAAGTTCTTTGTCCGCGAACCCGTTTTGACAGCTCCGGAGACCTTGCTTTTAAATGCACGTGATTCATCGGCGCGAGAAAACCAGAAGCTGACACGAGAACGAGGAGAATCCCCTCACCTCCGCGCCCCGCGCTTCAGACGGCCGACATTTGTTTCCATAGATCGCGATTGCGATCCGATTGATCGTGCTCCGGCTGGTTCCCTGAATTAACTCGTTGAAAGAAATCTCATTCGAGGATGAAGCGGCGAGTCGACGTCGTCAAACGAAGCTGACAAGGAAATCTTACAAAAACTGGGAAAACTTCAACGACTTGTTTAATATTGAACCGGTCGTCTCGAGTTCTTTGTTTGTTCAGACGTTAGAGAAATTAATTGCCAAGAGAAAAGTAAAGTTAACGATATATTTAACTGTTTTATCTGTGGCCACATTGAAAAGATTGAAAATATGATTTCCTAGTTCTTGTTGCCTCTCGTTGCGAGTCGAATGCGACGGGTCACGAATTTTAATTAGCGCTATCCTGTTCCAGCATAAGCAGATGATGGCGGATCTGAAGAATCTCACTCTGAACGATGGAGGAGGGCCTAGGTACAGTGGCGACGAGCAGGTACAGTTCATACCTGGCGGCAGCCACCAGGTGACAATTAAATCCCCACCGCCCTCGCTTCACCTGGAAAACCTCAACAATGCAGTCGTCAGGTAACCGCAAATGTCTTCTCTCAATCACGCGTGTCTTATATGCAGTAACACCCGGAAAAACTCTATACTCGAGAAAGAAAATACCAAACGCAAGCGTGTTCAGAGATAAAACGCGCGAACGTTCGTTGTTCTATATGTATCTATTTATACTTTGCATGTCGTGTACGGCACCGCGTCCGAACGGGCGTCGTTCTGCGTTCCTCCGATAAAGAATCGCGAGCGTCAACACTTTTCGGAATTCCTACTGATACGCCAACCACGCGGAACGTTTGAATTTCGTGCGATTCTGATCTGCCAAGGACTGTGCTCTCGCGTTACTTTTACAGCCGAGTCCGCTTTTCACCGAGACACCAGAATTTTCATTTCATTGGATTCGCGCGGAGCCTCCGAATTTACGATCTCCGCGACGACGTGCAGAGCACTCTAATTTTTATTTTCGGAGGCCCAAAATACTTTCAGAACACTCTGGTTTCTATTTTATTGGCCCAAAATACTTACAGAGCACTCGAATTTTTAATTCTTGTGACGCTAAATCCCTGCAAAGCGCTCGAATCGGTTTTTCGGAAAGTAAATTTCTGGGGTCCACCATCTGCAATGTTCAAGTTTCTAGATCAATTCGATCCCATCGTTGCTCTCATAATGGATGTTTATGGCGTCTCTAAACATCCATCGATGCCTTCGACAGACCTACCAGCTGTTCACAAAACCGCGAGCACCTGGCACCAGCTGTTCCACCTCATTCCCTGCCGCAGTTCGCCTAACTTCCTGAAACTGTTCGAACGTACACGAATATCCGACTCATCTCGCAAATACATACATACCCACAGCAAACAGCAGCGGCGGCGCAGCGATAAGAGAAAAGAATGAACCGGAAGATGAAGTTGTCTGAAACTGTATCTCCATTGTACCAATGCATCTCCAGCATGTTCCTCAGCAATTCCTTGAACATCTTATGAAATATTAATAGCACATCTCAATCTCGTACGTCCAAAAATGCATGGCACACGTTTCCAACATCTTCTTCTCGTTCACCGAAGCACATGCTCTCCGGATGATTAAATCTTTGATACAGTCCTCCTCGCGTATACACTCCACGGGCGATTGTCCCATTGACAAAGTTCTGTACAACTGGATAGGACTCGCCGATTGAAAAGACACATTCGAAGAGTGCGGAATAATGGACGAAGGATTCGCCATTAACCTGCCAATCAGGGAATTGCGAGCCGAGCAGCGGAACAAAGCACGTGGCTATCGCGGACAAAGAATTTTTCCTCGTGTACATTTTTTTTCTAGACGGTTCGAGAAAATGAAGTCATCGACTATGGATTTCTCCTGGCGTTGCATCGGTGACCTTTGCTTTCTTTGCGTCTATACGCTCGAACCAGAAATTCTCGGTTCCCAGTGTTTCGCGGCGGGAACAATGAATGGAGCCGGTGATCGAGCACGCGAAGTATACTACCACCATCCCCAAATATGTCTAAAACGGAGCCCCAAGGTCCTCCCATTGATCGCGTTAAGGTGCGCAGGCTGCCTCGGACTTTTTTTTTCTCTTCTCCTCTTTTACGTATACATCGAGGACGACGACGACTCGATCGTGAGAACGTGGAACACGTCCGCGTTTATTGTCCGGCCGAGACAAAGGAGCCGATAGATTCCGGGGCCGAGCTTCCTGTATTTTTGCGCTCTTATCTGCAGCCCTCCTGATTTCTTCTGCAGGTGGTTCGCGAACGCACGTGTCCCCAATTTCCAACAGCGCAATTCTCCGCAAAACAAATTGCGCCGAGTTTTCCACGTCGATATCGAATTTACGATCGATACCGCGCGGATTGCTCGATCTTCGCTCGTCCCACCGATTGGACGCTATCTCTGATTGTGTACTCTGTCTCTCCCCGGGTTTTGCGGCTACGAATTTCGCTGTTTAATTATGCAGCGGACTGCAATATTCGATTCCAAACTGGTGAACCTAGATTAGACCCGACTTATTTATTAACACGATCTTTTTTCTTTTTGCTCGATAAATATGTTCCCAATAAAATCCGAATTTCTGATTCTCTGGAAATTGACGATATTCAACGCGTCGTAATTTCGTAAAAAGTAATTGTACGCCAATAAACTTGGACTCGTTTTGAAGCATACAGATTCTACTTTCACGCCCCATTTCTCGTTTCCCGCTAGGATATTTTTCTATGATGTAGCAGATCAGAACCTGGGGACCCATTTTGCCCCAAAAATGGTACAAATTGAAATCTCTGTGGAGACGTTAAAAATTTTTTCCCGTCAATGATTCTTCCACAAATTTGAAGATTTGGATCTCCTCTTTCCAACCAGCTGTCAAAAATTGATGTACGATTTTTTCCCACTGTTGTACGGGGCAATAACGGGGACCAAGTTATGTCACTGTGAATTTCCTCATATATCCTTCGTTTAAACGTTAATAAAATGACTAGAAAAAATCATAAAATTAAAATCTGAAAGATTCATTCGGTAAAAAAATTTTTCAATGTTTTCAGAGACGCTTGAATTGGTGTATTTTCGAGAGAAAGCAAATCTGAACAGCAAAGTTCTGTTATTTTGCTATTAAAAATGCGAATACAAAACGTGAACAGATATCAATAAGGGATTGTGGAGGTGACAAACTGATTTTTAAGTATTTTCGAGTGCGCTCGCACCAGGGAGGGCGGTTTTTCGTAGCAGGGCGAGGTCAGTAGGGTGGCGAGTGAGGTATTGGAGCACTTGAGCTATTCTAGGAGGCATCGTCGTGCATAATAAATGTATAAAGTGTTTGAATTACCGATTGTCACTATCTCGAATGCAATTAAGCATTTTAAAATTTAATGCGACGTACCGTGGGAAGCAAATGTCGAGGACGAGAAAATCCCCCCTTCCCCACGTTCCGTCTCCGGTGAACCTCATGAATTTACCCAATAGCATTCTCGCTTTCTCGCATACATTAACGGAGGCGCTAATAAATACACTGTTTCCGAATCTCATAAATACATTAAACAACAATTTTGCCATCGAAACAATCACCGAAATTATGATCGTCTTAAATTCAACATATTTGTACATTCGCGTCTATTTAAATATGCGATGTCAATAATCGATGGTTTACGACAAATAGTATAATAATAATAATAATAATAATAATAATCATAGTCTCATTTCAAAGCGTCTCTGAAAACATTGAAAATTTTTTTTCACAATTAAATGTTCGGCAGATTTGAAGACATGAAAAAAACTTGATCCACGATTGTTTTTCTAGCAACACAATAAACATTGTACTGCTTAATGGGTAAAAATAATATCCAGGTTCAGGCAAAACCGTGGAACAGCCTTTCCACATTTATGTTCGCTGGCCGTTCGAAGCGGAGTGTTCATTGTGTTCAAATATAAGTATCGCAGGATCGATCGGTTCATTCAGCTATTCATCTAAAATTGCTGGGATACTTATGGACGGTCGCTTACGTGCCTTTGCGTGGGATCGATATCAGTGGCAAAAGTTCGAGCGGTAAAGAGTTCACGTGGACCTTGACGAATGTGGTAAACTTTGTGCTCGTGTCACAGGTGTGCATAGGATGTGCGTCTAATCTGAGAATCGCTAGCGTCATCGGAAATCAAGCATGTAGCACGAGCGAGCGAATACAGTGAAGCCTCGATCTAAGAAAAATCGTCGGGGCGGCGCTGTTTCTTAGACCGTGCGGTTCTACAATTTCTTTGTGACCTCGCCCATAGTTGTCAGACTCTTTCTCTCTCCGAAGTTTTCTTGGATCGAGGCTTTGCTGTAGATTCGTTTTTCGACATGTCGGTTTAAACTTCAGAAGCCTACGTGATATAATCTCCCATTCGGAACTTGGTTTTTAAGGTTTCGGTTAAAGATGAAGAATGATCGATACCACGGGTCGGTCTACATACGGCCGCAACCATGAACGATGGATTAAAATGCTAAGCCGGAACGAGAGCGACTTTTGTTGCGGAGTTCGATCCTCGTCGAGTACGACAGAGACTAAATTCCCTCGACATTAAAACAGCTGCGAATGCCGCGTATGCGAGTCCGCCGCGAACTTATGCGCACAATTATTTATGTGTACTCGCGAGCATGAACGCCTTCCAACGCGAGTCACGAAGTCACTCCGCGGAGGCTTTATTAGTTTCATTTAAACGATGCCGAGGGGCCGCTGGAAACGGGAGCCGGCGATTCTCTAATTTGCTGAACCGGTCTCGGCCAGTCGACTCCGAGCGAGAAAATTCGCTGGCTGATTTTCTTTGTCTTTCTTTTCCTCGCTCTCGCGAATAACACAGTCTCAAGAAACTTGGACTAATTTCCACTCCGATAGCTCTTTTCACGGACATGCGAAACGTATTCTCTCTCTCTGTTGCAGCGGCTCGCAGAACAATCTCCACTGCAATTGCAACGGGAACGCGTCGTCGAACGGCGCGGTGGGGCCGATGTGCACCAACATGTTCGTAAGAAAGGTGCCGAACCATAGTCCGGGCCAGGACGGGAAGAGGCCGGCAGTCACTCTGACGCATTTGCCGAAGAGGCCACCGGTTGACATTGAGTTCAAGAATCTGGCGTACAGCGTGTCCGAGGGCAGGAAGAGAGGTTCGTCGCTTACAAATTCGCGTTCGCACCTTGAGATCGAGGCGTGATATCGACCTCCTCCGCGACACGCGTTCGGTAGTGCCAGGTTGCAAGGACGCCCGGGAGCAAAGCGCCGAGTAGAGTGCGGTGCTCGCGATTTTTCTGGAGAAAGTTGCACGGGCTGACGAGCAGGCTGCAAAAACAAAAATTGAACCGAGTCAGACAAAAAGAATACAACAACGACGCTGTTCTATTATTTTCGATCAAATTCTTGAGAAACATTAGCGCGTACAATTTTTATTTCGCACGCGTATTAGTTTGCAAATCCGCAGTAGTCTACCAATCCGCGATCGATGTTCCGCAAAGTTGAGAATTGAATTTTCCACGGCGAGTGAAGCTCGAATAAAAAACAAATAGCGTCTCGTTTCCTGGAGCAACGATGCGCCCTCGTCGCCGTGAGCAGTATAGTTATCGTTGGATTGATTCCCGAAGAGACCCGTGTACTTTCTTTCGACGGCTCTTCCCCGAGAAGTAGGCTTAAGGGATGCGCGTAACCGAAGACGCGCACGATAGGCAATTCGTTGAGGAACGAGCGTGTGTGAACGACCTAGCTAAAAGAATCAATAGGGAGCGTACAGGCTGGTTTCTGTTTCGGTCCAGATGCACTTCAGGGGTGCAACTGCACCCGCTCTAAAAGAGGTCACTCGGAGGATCCCCGTTCGCCATCTGCTCGCGGCACAACGAAATTTCTATGCCCTTTCTCCGCGAAACGTGTCGTGAACTTGGCAAGACCGCGGACTCTATTTTGGCAATGCGAAACGTTACGTAAACCGTAGAACCCAACCGAATCTATAGGACTCCGATAGGACTAACGAATCGGAAAAATGTAAACCGCGCTATAACTCGTTCGACGCGACACGGCACGCGAGCGAATCTTTTATACAATGTATGTATGCGATTTTGCGCGTTGCAGGTTACAAAACGATCCTGAAATGCGTCAACGGGAAATTCCGCTCCGGCGGGCTGACTGCCATTATGGGACCGTCAGGAGCCGGGAAAAGCACCCTCATGAACGTTTTGGCTGGTTACAAGTGAGTTTCCCTCTATCAGGAACCGCTGTTTCTCTCGACAACGCTGCTCCCAATCGACCTAGTTAGGGTCCATGCACTCCGCGAATTTTTTTCCTGATGAACTAACAACTTTGCAGACTTATTTGCACACGAGTCAACTAGATTCCTGAATTTTTTTGCACGGCTACTATCAAATCTGTAGCAATTATTCAGACAGGAAGCCATAAGCATGCACTTGGGTCAGGCCCATGCAAATTAGGAATTTTTGACTGATGAACTAACAGCAACATTTACACGCAACTTTGCAGACTTGTTTGCACGTAAGTCAACTAGGTCCCCGAATTTTTGTACGCCGCCGCTATCAAATCTGTGGCAATTATTCACCCAGGAAGCTACGATCCAAATGAGTCACGCGATAGCTCAAATCAAAACCTTGATGGAACTATGTGGAGAAACAGATTCCATAGAAGTCATGATAATCTGTATAATTTTCCAGGTTTAAACAGTTTATATGCACGCGTGTCGGTTAGTTAGGCTGTTCGCAAACCATTCTGCGAGTCATCGGACGTTCTGTTCCCCGAATGACTAATTGCTTGTATCTTCTTAGTAATGAAAAGTGATGCGTGTAAAAAACAATCCTGCACGTAGATCAAATCTATGCTAACGATTCTGTCGGGTGTCACGAAGATGTGTCATTTGCTTAACAAGACTGTGCAAGAAAAGAGGACGAAGTGTAACAGATGTTTCTCTTTCCAGGACCTCTCACTTGAGTGGTTCCGTTCTGATAAACGGGAAGGACAGGAACCTCCGTAGATTCCGGAAGATGTCCTGCTACATCATGCAGGACGATCGTCTGTTACCTCACCTGACAGTTCTCGAGGCGATGACGGTCTCCGCAAACTTGAAGCTCGGAAAGGACATCAGCGCTAGCGAGAAGAAAGTAGTGGTACGCGGAGATATTCCTGAAGATCGAACTTTGTTTCTGTTCAATGGGGTTTTAATGTACACTTCGGATTGTGTCAGATCGAGGAGATCATCGAAACTCTCGGCCTAAGCGACGCGAGCAACACGCAATCCCACTGCCTCAGCGGCGGACAGAGAAAAAGGCTGTCGATCGCGTTGGAGCTGGTCAATAATCCTCCGGTGATGTTCTTCGACGAGCCGACTTCCGGTTTGGACAGCTCCACTTGCTACCAGTGTCTAAGTTTGCTCAAATCGTTAAGCAGAGGAGGTAATAGCAACCGATTGTTTTTCCGTAATCATCGAGAAGCTTTCCTGACCGATATAAACCGGTGTCCGATCCAACAGCCCATTCTTTAAGACGATATGAAACATCGATTTTTTTGTAGACCGTAGCACTGATCTATTTCAGGGAGAACGATCATCTGCACGATCCATCAGCCCAGCGCGCGCTTGTTCGAGATGTTCGACCACCTGTACCTCTTGGCCGAAGGGCAGTGTATATATCAAGGGAACGTGGGTGGTCTGGTGCCGTTTTTGTCGTCGATGGGCCTGGAGTGTCCCGGCTATCATAACCCGGCTGATTATGGTAGGTGGAACCGCTGACAACAAATGTATAAAACAACTTTTCGCCATTACGCGTCTGATCCATTCTTATTTATGACGCAGTGATGGAGGTGGCGTGCGGCGAGCACGGGGAATGCGTGCACAAGTTAGTGATGGCTGTGAACAATGGGAAGTGCGCGAATTATCAACATCACCAGGCGGCGATTAACGCCGTGCAGACTCTGCCGAATGACATCGCGAAAGAATCGCCGCAGCAGGAGACGAAGTCCGAGTCCGCGCTGATACCGAACGGCGTGCTCAAACAGCCGAACGGAGGAACTGTGATCAATATGCCGATCTCCTGTACTACCTCTCTGTTGGACAGCGCGGAGAGTATAGAACAGACGGTCGGCTTCCCAACAAATAGCTTCACCCAATTCTGGATTCTGCTTAAGAGGATATTCTTGTCGCAGATAAGAGACATGGCGAGTTGAAAATCTCCATTTTCTTCGATAGTAAAGCTGTCCATCCGTCGGCGGCACGAGTAGCAAGCAAACGAATACACAGATTTTTTAACCAATTGTAAATGTTGCAGACATTAACGAGAGTAAGGCTGATTTCGCACATAATCGTTGGGTTTCTCATCGGTGCGATTTATTACGACATCGGCAACGAGGCCTCGCAAGTGATGAGCAACGCCGGCTGCGTGTTTTTTACGGTGATGTTTCTCATGTTCACTGCTATGATGCCTACCATTCTCACGTGTAAGTCCGTTGTCGAACGAATTCCTGTCCGTCTTGAAGTTTCGTCCATTAACGATTCTTATTTCATTTTGCTTCTCACAGTCCCCTCGGAAATGGTCGTGTTCGTGAGGGAACATTTAAATTACTGGTACTCTGTTAAATCCTACTATATCGCGAGAACGCTGGCTGATGTCCCCTTTCAGGTGAGCATGAAGAATTTAATCAGAATACCCCAGAGTGTATTCTAGTCTAGAGTTCTAAATAAATCAGCTCCCTAAAGATCATTTATAAGATGAAACCATACAGGCAAGTTTGAAATTGAAAAGGAAGTCCTTAAAAAAATAGTTGAATTGTTCATTTTCTCTTTGGTTGAAAATTTGTGGGCTGAATTATAGATGGGGCTGTACAGAAAAGTTCAAAATTAAAAAGTTTTATAATTGCACAATGAAAAATCCCCAAAGTTAGTCTACAATACCTACACTAGAATATCCTCGGGTCATGCAATCTTCAAGAACTGACTTTAATCCATTGTTCCTTTCTCTTGCAGATAGTGTACTCTGTAGCATACGTCATTATTGTATATTTCATGACGTCACAGCCATTGGAAACGAATAGGTTCATGATGTATTTAACTATATGTGTATTGACAGCGTTAGTGTCACAATCCATCGGTTTAGTGATAGGTGCAGCGATGAGCGTCGAGGTAAGAACACTCTTCTTATTTCTTTGCAACTTTTCCTCGTTGACGTCGCACTGGATGCTTAAAATCTCTCAATTTAAAATCCTAATTTAAAATTCTGTAGCTACAGAATCATTTACGTCACTATTGTCCCCAAAATTTCTCTCCACAGTGTTCACACTTGAATATTACTAGACAAGATAAGCGTGCAAGCAGCTTGATCATCTTTTTGTTGATGTTTAATTACTTACCAAGCCTTTCTCATTCCCCAAACTTTTTTCCTGTATATAATATTGTCCTGAAATTTCTTCTCAGGAAGTGCGTACTTGATGTCGATGAGTAACATGAGCACGTACCGACAGTATTAGACTGCGGATCTTCCTGCAAAATAAAAATTTGCATGAGACAGAAGCTTGACATTCTTCTCTTAATAATTTTAATAACTTATAAATAATAGAGGGCAGGTCGGTCCTAACCTTGCTCTATTATTAGAGCAATTGCACCCACTTTGGCACCAAAATGACCGCGTTTTTGGTATTGCGGAAAATTTGCTGGAAGCAGTTTTGGTTAATTGGGGCGATGCGTTTGTTTTCAGAGCGGAGTGTTCATCGGTCCGGTGTCGTCGGTGCCGATCGTCCTGTTCTCCGGCTTCTTCGTGAATTTCGACGCCATTCCAAAGTACCTGAAGTTTCTCTCGTACGTCTCGTACGTCAGGTACAGTTTCGAGGGTGCGATGATATCGGTGTACGGTTACAATCGTGCTAAGCTCAAGTGTTCCGATCCCTACTGCCACTTCAAGAGCCCGACGAAGTTCCTCGAGGAGATGTCGATGCAGGACGCAGTGTTCTGGGTGGACGCGGTCGCACTCGCAGGCTTCGTCCTATTCCTCAGAGTGACCGCCTACTTCGTGCTGAGACTGAAGCTGCGATCTCTCCGCTAAAAGGGACCCTCCTCCCGACACCCCTAAGAAGAACCCGGATCCGCCGAGTTTTTTTGTTTCTTTTTTGGTTCTTTTTCGCGCGTGCAAATAATCGCAAACAAAAAGGAAAAAACGATCGAACAATCTGTGGAACCGCGATCGCCCGAAAAAAATGACAATCTTCGATAAATCGATAACGTGGATCACAGTGTCTCGGCATTCTCGGCTGTCGAGTGAGACACGCGATCTATGGACGCTATCTATGGATCCCGGTGGATCGAATCGGCTGGAAACAGTTCGGGGAAAAGAAGAGAATGTGCACGCGCGTGTAACGTTACTTCGCACCAGTGCAACAACAAGCTGGCTAGATGAAGGATATCGTGCGCGTAGATCACTTTAGGCATTTCTAATAAAACGTAGAAGTACGCAGTCATTAGAGACTCGTGTCACACGCGTCATCGTCATCGTCATCGATGAAGCGTCGAGAGAACCGCAACATTGCCATCGTCGACAACACGCATCGAACCGGAAACGCAAAAAAAAAAAGAAGAACAAACTAAAAAAAACGGGAAAACATTTCTAGCCAATTACTACAAACTCGCCAGGAGCCTTAGGCCCATTCAAGACTCATGGTCCCTCCAATGAGCGCGTGAGCATACACGCGACGTATAGAGACTTTTTCGATTAGATAAGCAATAGAGTTTACGGGGTCCGCGTGGTTAGGACCGGATCCCATTATTGTTCTCGTGTTTACATCGACCGCCACCATTCATTTAGGCTAAAAACCTCGATTATAGGTGCCTTCGAGGATGATACATACCGAAGGAACCGGAAGCGTGACGCAGCGTTTCACCAATCGACACGCGGCGGGTTCCATCGTGTGTAATAACGTCGACGGTACCGTTCGCGCGCGTATTTGTACTTCAAGGATGATTTCTTACGGTGACACCACTGTCGTGAAAACTTTGCCCATATCGTTCATTCCATTGATTCGAAGGAAAGAAAAAAGAAAAACAAAAAAAATTACACGACAAACAATTCGATCGAAGTAACGTGTCGGAACCGGGGCAACAAAATGGTAAGCGTGCATTGACAAAAAGCAGAGTTAGAGTTATATGAAAAAAAAAAGAAACAACAAAACAACAAAAAAGCTCACATCTGACCAATCACTAGCTGCCTGTGCGTTTGCTTCTAACAAGTGGGACTGCTGAAACACATTGTTACATTTATTACGGTATAGTTAACGTTTAATTAGACCGGTGAAGGGAGCATAATACTATTTAAAAAGGTGAGAGAAAGGAAAACGATACCAAAAAAGAAAAATGTGAGAGAGAGGCAGATAGACGTGAACACGCGAGACGTCGTCGTATTATAAAATACAGGCTCGTGGGGAGAATCAACACGCGCGCGCGTTAAAACGAATTTAACGAGATTTAACACTCTGGTTTTGGAGACTTTTACAGGAATTCTGTTCACGGCCTACGTACACACACATACACACACACAAGGGTCGAGCCCGGGTTCATTTGCTCGATGAAAACCAAGCTATCTCTATCCCGTTATCCAGTTTCAATTCCTTCGCTTCCTCGATCTCGTTGCATTCGCGACGTAAAAAAGAAAGGAAAAAAAAATAAACAAATAAAAATGAGAAATATATCACCGTACACCGGTACAGAATCGATCGACGCGTCGTTGTTCTTTAGTTCGACTCGGTACGCCTCGGATAGGAGTGACGTTTGTTAAATAGTAGTCGTATAAATATTTTTATATTCCGGAATATATTGTATAGAGAATTTTACTTATCGTTTCTCGTCTAGGGGTTGTGCGAGACGGCGAAATACGTCTCTCGTACTACCTAAATACTTACTTTAGTTTTGTTGCGCCCGCGGAGTTTCTTTTACCGGCAGAGAACATGATCTAGGCGTCGGCAAGATGAAACGATTCGACGTCGATTAGCGGTCGCGAATCGGTGACAGTACTTACCCACCTACCTACGAGATCATTTAGGGACTCGCTCGGAAACCCTTTCGGGATCCGTGCTTCTTTACTTAATCGAATCGCGTTTCGATCCGACGGAACCTTTTAGCCCGCTTCTACTTCTACTTAAATAAAAACTGTAAAACGAAATTTCGGAACGTGCGTGCGAACCGGAAATCATCTCGACAGGTTCGGCAGAAATCGTTGGAACAGCGAGAGATGGTCGTCGTTCCAGACAGGAGGTCGTGCGAATCGTAGGTAGCTAGGCGCCAAGGGAAGGGGTAGGGATCAAAAAAATGTTTCCATATTTTTAGACTTGCTATATATATATATATATATGAATATATATAATTATTATAGTTTGTACTTTCACTTGTTATCTTTAACGTAAGCGAGCAAATTGACAAATCGCGAGGGCGGGGCGGTAAACAAGGAGACATTTCGCGTTTCTATGAGTACCGCACCTCGTTCTTCTTTTTCTTTTTTCTATTTACCCTTCCACTACTTTGTCTTTTCGTTTTCTATTATGTATTTTATCGTTGTAGCGCGGTGTCGCGAGCCGAACGGACTCGCGGGATCGTACGGTTGCTCGTTTCATTCCGTAAACAAGCTACGATCGCGCTAACTTGGAACGACTGTGATGTCAGCGGCCGCAAACTCACGTTTGACGGTAGACGAATGCCTGGCAGAAGTGGGGCAAATATTGTTTGAAATAGCAGAGGAGGCACTTTTAGTTTAACGTCGCAGGAGTGTCGGTAACACGTTCGCCGCAAGCATTTACTCGTTACTCACTGAAGGAACAATTTAGAAATAATCCAATGGAAGACAGTAATGGGATCTTTGAATATTATACTGCGTGCTATGACTTCAGATGATTAATTGTATAATACTTATTTGACTATCTTTAGATAAACTGTGAGACTATAGACGTCACGTATGAGCTATTGAATGCAAAAATGATGGAAATGAAATTATATTAGGATGATATTTTAAAATGAGTAGCTGCTATTTAAAAGAGTAAAAAGAGATGTATTATTTTGTCAGAATTATTAAAAGAAGAATATTAATTTATTTGGCTCATGTTTCTTACAATTGGTGTAGACAATTTTTATGTTGCGTTAAAATCTGCAGTCTACATATCACAATTATTTTCTTTATCAAATATTATACCACTTTTGCATTAAACTGTTCATATCTGTCACTATGATAGCAAACGTGTTAGTTTGCGAAGGAATTTAACAAAAAACTGCAGTGCAAGAAACCATTATACTCTTGACGAGGTTATTTTCAGTTTGATAATGTTGGATGTGGTTCCTTTTAGGTCAAGGAAATAAGTCAAAGAACAAAAATGCTATTTCAAGGAAACAAGACGAATAAGAACATGTGAAAATCAAGGCCAACAGTGTCCCTGTAATAAAATGCTATTTTAAGTTCTAATTTGAAGACAGTGTTTCGCCCATTTCTGCCAGCGATATTGTAAAGTGTACATAAGTAATAGGACTATTATGGGAGGAGGAGTCGAACAACAACAAAAGTGTAACAGGCTGGACTTTCCTTGCGAGTAGCTGAACAATTGTTCGTATTGCGTTCACACGAACAGTTTGCACGTTTAGGTTCCGGCTCTCCTTTCTTGTACCAAATGGTAGATTTTGTAAAACCGTGCATTCCCACCATGTGTTATAGTTCGCCGATCCCTAAACAACTATTCAATGATGATTGCGGATCTTTATGCAGATTTCTTTGGGCCATCAATGAAAATTATACGCTTACCTTTCTTTTTTTTTAATAAACATTTTTCTTCGGTGGAGGAGAATATGCTGTTGACGTTAGTTGAAGATGATTTTTTATTTTGCCATGAGAACAGTGGCGCACTCAGGATTTAAGATTACATACTTCATAAACACTGACATCGAAACATCTTGTATCAGGCTACAGACAGATTTTTAATGTAAATTAGATCAAATGCATTAGACGATTATAGAAATTTATTTACATAATAAAATCTAGTTTCCTTGAGGGATGGGAGTGCTGCCATGAGTGCGCCATTGGAGCACAAGGATCCGCGGGCTGCCGAGACCTAAACGTTTAAAGCGTGATGCTCTCAACCGATTTTCCCTTCGTTCGGATAGTTTGCAATATGTATACCACAAGCAGACCGTTTGTTAGATACTCGTGGATCCTCGATTTCAGCAGTAAAAAGAAAAAACCTATCAGATTCGATGACAGACACGCACGAATCAAACGCGTACCGTGTTCAACGCTCGCGAGAGCTGAGACTGTGCTAACGAACTAGCGAATCTTCAATTAACAGAACTGTCCCCGGATGGCAGAAACCGTTCGATCTTGCTGCGGCAGAATTGAAGTTAACATAGGAGAATTGATTCCGTAAAAATTTCCGCTTTTAGGACACGTACACGTAACACGAATACGCTCACACACGGTACACACACGATCGCCGTGCTCCGATGTGTACAAGCTAACGATGAGAATCGTTCTCGTACGCATCCGGGCACGGTGCACCACACTTTTTTCAAGTATTGTAATTTTATATGAACAAAGGAGTATACGTATGAGAGGCTGTGCGCATGTGTTAGTGTGCGAACATCGGGAGTCTGTGTCTCGGGAAGAGAGAACGTGGAAACAAACGGGGAAACCTCACGCGGGAGTACTGCGAATCCTTGCGGCAATTTTCAATTATAATGTTCCATGTTCTGAGCAAGGAATGTCACGTTTATACTAAAGCACAAATGAATAAACATCTGTATAATGCGTACCACGTCGTTTCATTCCAGAGAGACCCTTGCAACGACGTTTCTCTGATATTGAAATATTTTTCAAAGTTCATTGTTTCCTGACGCCTTCGTTGCCGTTAAATCATTGATGTCGGTTTAATCCTTCAAACAGACCCCCCCTGATTAAAGCAAGATGATCTCTCGACGCAGAGCAAGACGCGTGATCGCGAGATTCAAACTTTCAGCTGCAGGTTCGTCACAAGCACGTGGGATCTAGGCAACCAATGCAGCGTCGAACAAGTTATTTTAAGCTCGCATTAGCCACTGCTGCCAAAGCAAAGCTCGTCAAATTTTTTCCCATTCTGACCAGTGTTAATATATTCAAATTCTACCGAAGAATTTTCTCCGAAACCCATCCGAACCGGATCGATAATTATCGCGTCAATTTTTTGGATCCAAAACAGATCATTTTTCGAGGAATCTCTGCGCGCTATTGCGAGCATCGTTAGGACGTCCGTTGCAGAATCTTGCGCCACGTTCTCCAGCTAAGTTGGCAAGTGTATCCGGTGTGCGGCTCGCCGGAATTTGTCGAATCAATTGTGCAACAGCGTTGCGTATAAAAGGGGCCGGTCGAATCGGGAGATATGGAAAAACCTATAGTGCGTGCTAGGGTGGTGAAGGTCCTCGGCAGGACCGGTTCACAGGGGCAATGCACGCAGGTGAAGGTGGAGTTTCTGAACGAGCAGAATAGGCAGCTGATCCGCAATGTGAAGGGGCCCGTCCGAGAAGGGGACATCCTCACCCTCTTGGAATCGGAGAGAGAAGCGAGAAGACTACGCTAGATTGCACGGAGAAGCCTTTGCCTCTTTGTTTGGAACCCCATAAGCGTACCCAAACCCTGCAGGTATACACGGTCATCGGCATGCCTCATGGGAACCGTTATTCCCAGAGCTGAATGTATTTATAGCTAGACTGCGACGTTTATGCATTTTCTGCATGTCTCTGGACACTCGAATGGAAATCATTTTTTTTAAATTACTATTTGACTTTATAATCGTAAAATAAAAATATTTTAAAATCTACAAAACATGTGAAACAGAGGACAGTAAAAGCTTCACAAAGAAGAATGTGCATGAAGATTCACAGTCTATTCGTAACCGTGTGCAGTCACCAGCAGAAATATTAGCATTCTGCATTCTGCATTCGATAAATAATTTGTTAATCGTCTATTCCCCAGGTATTACGAACAACAAGGACGATATGTAGCCTCAGGAATTGCGAGAAGATTTCCAAAGTTTTTATATAAACTATTTTGTAATGCGTGTACCTTATTCCTACCAAACGTTTGCAACGATGTTCGTTATCAAATAAAACAGAAAACTATCCCATAAATAAGTATTTAGTCTCCGCAGATTGTTATGCAATCGTTTTATTGCGCTCCTGCGATTTCTATGCACAGCTGCGTGCACAGTGCACGCTGAAATTGCAACATGAAAACGAAAACAACGAGTCTTCTGTGTCAGCTCGATTTGTGCTCGATGAGGGAGAACCGTTTGTTTTTAATATCAATCAAACGATTAAGCTAACGAATGGACTTTTTCTAATCTGAAGTTACTCAACTCGGATTAATTTCGACCATGTTGCAACGCCTGCGTGCAACGAGGTTATTTTGCAAGGAGAATGTTACAGACATGCACTGCTGCTCGTAAAAGTGTGATTAAAGAGAGAACTAAAATTTATTCAATATTATCATGCAGTGTTATTGATCGTTTAATAATTACAGGCTGTTATAGTGAAGTTTTCAATCGATTAACTATTCAACAAGATTGTAGAAATTAAATGGAATTGATTATTGTAAATGAACAGTTTTATTGCGAATTA
Organism: Lasioglossum leucozonium; assembly: GCA_028454225.1. NCBI lineage: Eukaryota > Metazoa > Arthropoda > Insecta > Hymenoptera > Halictidae > Lasioglossum > Lasioglossum leucozonium. The sequence goes on from CM052214.1 coordinate 4,105,050, forward strand.
TTGTGCATAATTTTCCATTTAACAGGAAAAATAAGACGTAGAGCTCGATAAAAAATTAATTACATCGTCGAAGACTCCGGTAAAGTCGATCACACAAAAAGCAGTATATACTAATATTTCCTGAACCCTTTTTTCTTGTATAAATTAATTCTTCTCCAGCATTTGCATTCTAATATAGCTAAAAATATAATAAAAACCTAAACGCTTGGTCTAATAGACTATATATAAAATTAAAATTAAAATTTCATTGTGCAATACGAGAGTCGGAAAACCATTTCCGCCAGCAAAATGTCGCTGATCATTTCCGGTGAATCATCACCGACAGATGACGCTGTCAGCCACGCTTAGCCAATGAAACGAGCGAGTGCTCCGACAAAATAAGATGGCGCTTCTTAGCAATTAATACCTCGTAAAACAAAATTACGCTCGCTTCTCAACTAGAAACAGTCTCTAAATAACCCTTGTCATTTTCAAACATAAATCTCTCAATTTCCCTCGCAAGCATCTGCAAAATACAGCAGAAAACACGAAAGATCATCGACTTCCGGTGGCAGCACGGTCGCCGAGCGGAAGCAAGTCCCTTCGGGGGACGCGACGAGCCCTGGCAGGCCACGTCGTAGCTTCAGTCTAGTTTGATCCGTCGCTGTGATTACGTCGTTTTTCAAATTGTTAGTAAATTTCTGGTTTTCCAGAACTTTTCCATTTTTTCTTAGCTTCGCGAATCGCGCGCAACAGCGATGTTCAGACTAGACTGTGTTTGGATTAGTTTCTTGTTCGAGCGTGCTAGTGAATATTCTCGAGTTCCGCGTTGTTCGCGTCTACCGTGTCTTCCGCGTATGTCGGTGGTTCGATTTCTCAGGTTGGGCAAACGTTAGTCCCCTGTCCCCCTTTCTGATCCTTCTAATTCGTCTGTAACGCGAGTTCGCTGCGTCCCCGGTGCGCCGGGAACGTGCGCCGTCGTTACACGGCCCGTTTTGTTCGTCGATCGTGCTAGCCGTTGGTAAGCGTTTCCTCGACAGCCATTTTAGTAATACGATTCTCTGTGATCGGGCCGGAGGAGATCGGACGTGGCAAAAACGGTATCCCATCAGGGACGCTTTGCGATCCTAATCGCTGCACGAAAGCGTTGGAATAACTTCCCCCTCCGTGGTCGGATACGTTTCCCTTGCTTTGTTGCAGCCATTTAACATTTGCAAGTAAATAGCAAAGAAATATACGTATTTCCTTGCTATTTACAACATTCCCCACCCAAACTCCCGAGACAACGTTGACCAGACTGGGCAATTGGTCTTCCGACATAACTCCCACCTTGCGGAGTCCGCTGTCGACCCTCGTTTCCCGTCTTTGTTTATGGTAGTCTCCTCGGTTCGAGGCGACGGCCATCTTCTATTAGCACGCTGGCGAGGGCTGTCCAATTAAATTGAACCATTGTACTATAGGTTAAGTTAGTAAATAAGTTTTGAATTTGTGAACGCACGCAAGTAGGTTTTTAATTTTAAGGGGGGTGGGGATTATATACATTTTTTATTTTACAGGTGCAGAAACTTAGTTTTAATTAGTTTTAAAAGGATGGAGAGTGGCTAGCACCTTCATCCTCCCGGGTAAGTCATTGTAGTCCGATGATACCTTTCTTTCTCGAGGGAAAGAACGGTTGATTGTTTGCTGCATGATATTAATTTATCATGCGGCAATTTTTGATTTTGATATGGAGGGTGGATGGGAACCGTCGGAGTAGGGAGAGTCACGATTTGCAGCAACCTTCACGTGGTGTGACTTGGGGAATTTGTGTTGCTTTGAAAACTAGCGATGCAAATTTGCGAATAGCTGCAAGATTAATGGTATCATTTGATATTTTACTGACGTTTGTGTTCAGAATAAAAGACAACCCATGACTACTACGATTTATTCTTTTATTATTCGCTGATCCTCTCGATGTGTCCCTTAATTTTGTAATTCCAGACGAAGGACAGTGGTGGGGAGTAGGTCAACGTGACGCTGAATGACAACATTTCTCTATGTTCGGAGAGTTTAGTTCGCATTTCCTAACCATTGACCAGAAAGCAGAAGACATCGCTACGAACGTTCCTCCCGATGTTGCGAAGGATAAGCAGTCTTCGAAAAAAAAAATCGAAGGGAACACTCGCGCCATTGAGATGGCGTCTAACCGAACGCTAGAGAGACGACAGGCCATCATGGCCGGACTGCTAGTAGAAAATCGAGCTGAGCTCGAGTCCCAGTTACAACAGATAATAAGAGCGAGATGTCAAACAGCTATTACGACCAAAGGTATGGGATTTGGATCAGCATCGACAGGTCAACATGACGCGACTTAAATTAATTGGGACTTTGCATCCGTTGATTACTTTTCCAGTGCCTAGATCATTTCACAGAAACGAACCAAATATTTTACAATATCTAGATTGTTTACGAGAAAGAAATTAGACATTTTAAAGAAATTCATATAAATTCCAAAAATAATTTCTAAACCAACAATTTTACTATTTAAAATACCATTTTCTAAAATTCATAATGAAAATTGTTAAAATTTAAAACTAGAAAAATTTAGATAATTGCAGATGTACTATTTGAAATTTATTAAAATTATTCGACGTATATCTGGTTTTCATCTCTAATTGATGCAGAATGTTTTCGTTCCTAACCTCCCTAATCCGAAGACTCGATTCAAGCAGCCATTCTACCGACGACTATGAGGGCAGCACGCACGAGATTCGACCGTCCAGAAGATAGCGCCGATTGTGGACGCGACTTCGTTTTCAAATGGCAGAGATCGTGAGGCGTGGGGGTATCGAAATGTAGGAAGGGTAATTAAGCTCTCGATCTTGGATCGCGTTATCGGCGGCCAATCCGCTGATTGTATTCCTTGGTTGGGTATACGGTACATGTAAGAATCTCTGTAGAGGACCGTGGATGGGACGGCGACCGTGATTAGGCGTGCAACAGTCGTCGAGCATCGATCGGCTCAGTGAAATAACGTTGCGCCGCGTGTTGGCAGGGATTCCCACGGTGGTATGTCGAGTTCTCCTTTCCCGAAAACGAGATAATCGTCGCTGCCATCGAGCGTCAGCATCATTCGCACGCCTATAGCTCGGGCGGTACGTATTCGAGATTTAACGCGAGTGAATGGGTTAGCGTGTGACAGAAACTTTAGACAGAGTGCACTCGTATAACCTCGAGGTTTTAGACTCGTTATTTAGTTGGCAATTAACCGGGACTGTGTAACGGGACTCCGCTTCTTGTCATGATCATTTATTTGTTTTCTTTTCTATTAGGAAATCTGTTATGAGATTTATTACAACACAATGTGCATTCTAGGGTATAACGGTACAGCGAATAACGGGAAGGTTAGTAACATTGCGAGAGAAAAAAGAAATGTTATTTTTGGTCGGAGGTTGGATTCGTTTTATTTATTGTGTTTTAACACGACAGTTTAGGACTGCAACGGTGCATCGTACGCATTTTATGAGAACAATCGGAGTGCGTCGGCGGAGCCGCGCTCCATCGATAAGAATAGAACCACCTTATTGATCATTATACTTTCCCGCCACGTTCAACCACTATACTCCGGGGCTTCTTCGAGACGATTCGCTACTTTTCTTGTTACTGAGCTGAGCTGTCTGGGGGCTGCCGGATAATGGGGATTTGAATGATTCAAAGGATCTAAAGTACTTATAAATTAATATCGAGGGCTTTAAATTAACACTAAACACACCGGTGACGGTCAAACGATCGGTTTTATAGTTTTTTTACGATTATCGACATTATGAAGTTGCTTGCATGGAAATTGATTCGATAAATTTCTTTATCCATATACTGTGATAAAAATTGCACAAAATATAAATTCAATAGAACCTTGACATTTTCATAAGCCGAAACATTTCGATCGCTTTTACTAAAAAGCTTTTTAAATTAATTGATTCATTCCATTAAAGAATAGAATAAAAGAAGATGTGAAAATATTTGAAACAAAACTTAACTTAAGAAATTATCTTGAGCAACATAGTCTATTTTATTTTCCAGTTATTATCTGGAAGATTGCCATAATCATTGAAAACACTGGTGGCGCTGGAGTGTTCGGGTTTATCAGAAAAACATAATTGCTCTCTTTCCCGGCGCAGCTCGGTCATTGAAGTTTACAATAGTTTTCCATTTAATTACATCTGTTATCGAGATGAGGCTTCTAACGAGTGGTTCGCGTGGCACGTAAAAAATTTATTACGCGATTCGTCGAGACATTAATTAACGATTGTCGACAGAGACGGAGGATATTTTCGAGATTTTTGGCCATCGTCATTAACCGTAGTCATTTTTCAACGTCTAGGATGAAATGCCAGCAAACGAAGTTCGTTCCTCTTTTTTTGCACGATTATTTATATGCCAGGAATTAAATCTTGAAATACCACCTATTGTCAAGGCCGACAGGTTCGTCGCCGACTAAAAAACGATGACGGAGAGCAACTCGGGAAACGGAAATACGTCAAGAGATTACGCGGTGGCCATTGTCAGGCGATGTTGCTCTTTAAGATCGTTTTCAGATTTAATTAGTCTCGTTAACGAACTTGCAAAAAAAAAGCTCTTTCAAAGAGGCTAACACTGTCAGTCCGTTAGTTCCAACACCACTTTTTTGCTTCTCGATTCATTAGGTTTTTCTAGAGAACGTGGACCATGCAGGATAAACATGTGGCAAAAAAAAAATTAACGAGAAAATAATGTCAATGTCAAAGACTGTTTTATTCGAGCCAAATGTTATTCAAGTTGAATTCTTTATTTCGAAAATAAATTGCAGAGGGGACAAAAATAGTGCTGTAAAAAATTTGACCAGAAAAACATGTCGAAACTTATTTTATATCCTTTTTTTTTGAAAACAAATTGCAGAATATTAGGGGAGGATAAAAATTGTTGTGCGGTGCAAAAAATTGACGATAGAAAAACGTCGAAGCCTATTCTATCAGAACGATTAGCTCCCTTTTCTGTGACCACACGCGAGCCAATCCCGGCCGCCGGGTAACCCTACCCTGGCCGAGAATGGCGGAGCGTCGTCGAGCACGTAATTCAAACGCACAATCACCGACTTATTATGTGATGCCACGTTTCCACGTGGGCAACGCTTGATGCGGACCACGCACGAGTTGTAAGAAAAGAGCTCGTTCTCCGATGCGTGTCCTCTAACATCCGTCTCGTTTTTCACGGTATTGCGAATAATGCTTGCGCGCCTCCCGTAACCTCTCGCATTACGCAATCGCGCGGAGATCGGTTTATTCTTCGGTTCAATAGCCACTGCTGTATACACCGAAAATGTTGTCTCTATTTTTCTCTTTTCAGAAGGTTGAATCACCTCGTCGATAACGAGATAACTCCGTCCCGAGAGATAAAACTGTTCAAGACATGGTGGAGCACGGAAAACAGAACCACCACGTTGGAGAGACCAACAATTGCGCCGAAGGGTAAGCCTCATTAATCAAACGCAAGTTAGCCTCGTTAGCGTCTCGTTTTTATTCACAATTGTGCGCCACGGAGTCGACGGTTCAGAGGACACGTCGAGTTTATCTCGTCAGCGTCGCGTTGTTGCTTCCAATTGTGCATTAAAGATTTTATAGAATTAACAATTACACTGGAAATATCGACTCCGTACAGTCTCGGATTTCGCGACGCTAACGAGAGTTTATTGTTCGCAAATAATCTAGCCCTCAAGCTTCGTTAACGATCGTTTCTCAAATTAGTCCAAAATGAATTTTCATCTGCCCACAGTGCTACCAACGACTAGCAAATGTAATACAAGTCGAAAATCATAATCTATTTCCCAACGGAAAACGAGCCACAATTGCGTGTAACGAAAAAAAAAACGGGAATCATGTAAAATGATCGTTCGAGTATCTACCGAGCGGATGTCTCTTGCGCAAAACAGCGATGACTGACGGAACACGTTGCCCGAAGTAAGACATCCCGCGAAGGTTTCGATCCATCGACTACGGCGGTAGAGCATGCGATACGACTGATCTATGGATCGCGATGACGACCTTGTAGCCGCATCGGTGCTCTATGCACCGAGAGCCATATTCGTGATAAAACTTTTAATAAGCTTCGACGACTTCCTCCACCACCTCGAGGCCTTAGAACCCCGTCATGGGCGCAGCATTGACCGTGAATCGATATCGATAGGCTCGCGGCTCTTTATGCAAATAAAAATTGTTTGCGTCATTAACAAGATAGTAGAATCGAATGAAGATTTGTTTCCAGATACCCATCTCCCGCGTCCGGAGATTTGTACAGTGGAACCGAGAATCGACGGAATTTAACCCGTTGTAATTTCGTAAAAAATAATCGTACAGCGATGAACTTGGACTCGTTTGAAAGCTTGAAGCCTCTACTTTCGCACAGTGTTGTTCTTTTTTCGCTAAGATATTCTTATACGGTGCAGCAGATCGGAACCTGAGGTCCCATTTTTCCTAAAAAATGGTACGATTTGAAACCTCCGTAAAAACATGAAAAAAATTTTGTCTCAAACGAATCCTCTACTGATTTGAAGATTCAGATCTCCTCTTTCCAACCAGACCTTAAAAATTGTTGTACGATTTTTTCCCACTGTTTTATGGAACGAAAACGCGGGCCAAGTTTGGAGGTGTCGCATAAAGCAATCACGGTGTGCCTTATGTCACTCTAAAGTTGCTAGAAAAAATCGTAGATCAAGTTTTTTTATGTCGTTGGAAAGAGGAGGCTTCAATTTTCAAATCTGAGGAAGAATCAATTATGAAAAAAATTTTTCAATGTTTCTAGAGCCGCTTCAATTCGTGCATTTTCGAGAGAAAACATGTCTTCCGTTTTCCACCTGTCGCGTCCTGCGAGATTGTCTCGGGCGGAAATAAACGACGGGTGGTGAAAATAGGAGCCTGAAGCTTTGAAACGAGACCAGGATTATTACTGTGCTATTTGTTCTAACGAAATCATTGTTGTTTAAACATCGACAATCTCGCTTGTTCCCATCGTAAATGCATAAAGCCGCATTCTAGATATCAACAAATTCAGAGAGATGATTCTGTCAAAAAATAAGCTCGTATTTTCGTTTGTACCGCAGCCTTGACCAAAGTGTTTGCATGTTTTCGCGATAAAGTCGATCGGGGCTCGATAAATCGACCGATAACAGCCGGGGCAAGAGTTTCCGCAGTTGGTTGACTTTCCGCGACGGACTTTGATCCGCGATGCAGAAAATTGCTCACCGTGGATCATTGTTTCCGTGATCACAGCTGATCTGCATGACACAAGACCGTCAGCAGCAGTTTGTCGCATTTTCATCATGTTGTTCAGAAATATTCTATTTACAGATTCGCGAACGTTATAGAAATGTACTCGAAGTCTCTTCCGGACGTTCTGTTTACCAACAATACAGAAAAATGTTAGGTGCCGCGGACAGTAATTTTTATTTAACGCTTCGAGGGAGTGTCGTTTCAATTAAAAAGAGATAAGGTTGATAATTCGCCACGGAGCGCGTGAACAGGATTACGTTATCGTATTTACAAGTATTCTTGCTTTTCATGTTTTATAGCGTTCGAGACCCCGAGGTGTCAGGTACACATAGTTTCCGCGATCGAGTCAGCGAGGTGTCAAACGATTTTCAAGCGGATCGATCGATACGAAGCGAAACGATCTCGAGGAACACACCGCGTAAATCACGGTGTTATCTGTCGAGCAACAGTCACTGTTCGGACTTTGCGCTTCTGGTTGTGTAAGCGACCTTTATTCCGGCCAGCTTCGCGAGGCATCTCTCGATATCTCGTATCGACGGTATTTTCTTCTAAGTGACGTGCAACGTTACACGAAAGATCACGGAAAAATTTTACGCGCGACTAGTAGCAGCACGCTTTGCATAACTTCGGACGCACGGTACGCGTGTATGCATAAATGCTGGATCGATTATCTCGCGGTTTTTTTTATCGAAGCGGTACCGCCTATTCCCCGGGATCGTGATGTCACTCTCGTGCATCAGATTTCTTAATCGTTCCGGCTCCGGGGTACGCACTATACAGATTTCCTTGTCTCGCAAAAAATATTCATCTGATATTTATCAAGTTATCTGTATTACGAATGAATTTTATGCCAGTCGAGTAGGGAGCCATGAACACGTGGAGACACAAGCGCATGCGGAATCGGTCCAGCGCATATTAACGAGCGGGGACGAAGTGTCCTTGCAGATGCATGTGCAGTCGTCGCACAGCGCGATTTTATCCGACGGTTTACGATTTTCGCCGAAACGTTTAGAAACAGATTACCGCGAACCGATACGTCGGTTGCCAGTTAGCCGCCGATCGACTTCACGAAAATCGTAAGATTCGCGCGATAATACATTTTTTTCCAAGCGTGCATGGTAAGAGATGTTACGCGTGGACAACGGCAATGAATTATAATGATGCGATGCAACGCGCATACGTAACACCGGCAAGAGCCTCGACGTTTCGCCGCGCGTCGCGAAACGGAAGTCCGAGCGGCGGTCGTCTTGAACCGTTTTGTACTGTTACATATAATCTCGGGTCGAGCGCAGCAATCGAGTCCCGGAGATGAGAACACGAGCAACGACGTTAAACCGCCCGGCCACGCGTGGACAAACAGCGAACGGAACGTCTCGTGACTCGTTTTCGGCATAAGTAGAGGAGTTAACGAATCGGCCGTGTCGCTTTTATTTTACGGTCCCGTACTGAACCACTCTTCGCTCTTTCTTAGGTCCGACACGTACGCGTGACGCCGATCAGACGCGACGCGACGGGCCACGGACGTCAGAACGACGCGATTCGGACCAGGCACATTCGTAACGACCCATTGTTTTCCGGAGCATCGATGGAAATGTAAATGATCGCTGATAGATTCGTCGAACCGGTAACGGGGGACTCGCTAGGCGAAATCGGTTAGCTAGGATCCAGCGTAGGCTTCTTTGACGTCACGATCGTTCAGGCGAGAATGCAGCTTCGAAAACAGTGACTTTGAATTTTTCAATTAAAACAGGTGGAACGATAGATAGGATTCTAAGAAAGTAGACGGAAAACTGTCTTCTTGTCCTTCTTGTAGAATGCTCCGAGTGGGTGTGGTTTATTGGCTCCTCACTCGGACAGAGCTAGCAGTGTCTCAAGGTGTAATCTTACATATAGACTATGTTTCCTCTTTTTGTAAAATGTTCCAAGTTCCTGGCTTCTCTGCTCCCGATTCGGTCGGGGCCACAGCACTGCCCCACGGAGCCACTTCTAGTTGTTCCCAGCGTTATTTTTTCCTCGAACAACTACGTAATGCTTCCTGTGATCAGGTCGTTTCTTTGCATAGAATTTTTAACTAGCACAATGACAGTGTCGTTTTGTTCCCAACCTGTGGAGGCGTCGTTTCTATTCGGTGCTGCTGTACACGCTCAGTATTTTACCTTTATTAATTCTGCTAATATCATAAATCAACATTTTTCTGTTTTTTGAATTCTACATCCGGTTACTTATACTTAGCCACGACTCGAATTAATTACTCATCGGTGACTCACGCGTTCGGGGAAAGTTATTGAATCTACTTATCTCTGATTACATGCAAAACGTGAGATTTTGTATTGAAATTCAGCAAAAATGTATTATCGATCGTTAAAGCAAACAATATCAGAAGATAATTGCCCGATGACAATTTTAACACTTAATTCTGACCGATCTGAAGGGAGTTTTGTTTGTTTGCTATTTCGAATATTTGTTTTGATCTTTCTGGAATTTTTGGAAATCATTGGTATCCGATATTGGCCAAGATGAAATATTATGGGCATAAATTCGTCGAGGAGATTTCATTGGAATAACTGTTTATCTTCTATATCCTCAAGAACTCGCAAGTGTCCAACCACTCGTGGATAGCCGTGTGAGTGGCTGGACCCGTGTAAATTCGGCACCGACAACTTTTTATCGGGACCAGCGTGCTCAGCCGCGTCTCTTTATCTAGCTTCCGATGGAATCGATGCCGAGCGGCATCAAAGAAGGAACCCTATACGCGCTCGTTTAGGAAGGGACGGGCATTAGAGAAATTGCTCACTTGCCGCGCCTTTAATGATCATTGGTTAACAACGGGGGCCAGGAACGACGTCCTCGTTGGATTATATTAGGCTGAATCGAGGCAAACTAAACAATACATTGTCGACGGGGTTTACCTCGAATCTCGCTCCGAAAAGAATCAGTGTCTCCGAACTCGAAATTCGTCGCGTTACGAACTTCGTTTTATTACATTCAACAGTTGGCCTAAAATAACAAGTGACACGTGGCATTTTCTTTGGAATCTAAAATCACTTCGAACCATCTAACACAGATCGCAGGCCAGAAATTCGATTCCTTAAACAATTCTGTAGCTAGAACTTGTGAAAATTCATTAATTTAATAATTTTTATAAATTCTGCTTCTTGCGCAATCTGGCAGCCCACTAACAAGTATTAACTAACCCAGCAACGTTCTCTTAAGTAACAATCCCAGGAATAATTATTAATAGCCTGCGGATCTTTACGCAAAATAAAAATTGTATGAATATGCAAGACACGGGTCATGTATTTTCTCATAAATTATTTCCGCAAAAAATTCTCGGTTTAATTATTAATAGCGAATCTTTATGGACAATCGAAATTCCGTGTGTATCTGTGATAAACAGTAAGACCGGTAATTTTCATTTTGTTAATCGTTTTTCCTTTGTCGCGTTGACTGTTCCCCGACAAATGGAGATATACGTAGTGAGTTGGGCGGAGGGGTGAAGGGAGCGTGCGGGAGAAGGAAGTGAGGAGAGACAGCAGATAGAGTGAAAACGAGAGCGAGCGAGTAAGATAGCGCTCTGGAAAGCAGCGACGGTCAATGGTGATGGCCGCGGTGCAGCCAAATGGTAGTCAGTCAGTCAGTCAGTCTCGAGACACCGAGGAACGAGCATCGTGGCTCGATCGGTTCGAATCCCGTCACAGTCTCGCGTACTCGTTATCGGCGCGATTCTTTCGAAACGATCGATACGCCGTCGATCCCGTCGATCGTAACCGCGAGTTTAACACACGAGGATTTTACTCAACCCAGTTCCCCGTTTCTATTCAACGTTATCGTGCATGTAAGATATCGGCTGTTCGCATTACGCCTCCGAAGACTCTACAGTAGTGCTCGCTTAAATGCGCTTTCGGCAGGTGGGCGTTCCGTTACCCCCTCCACTCGCTATTCGGAGCGGGCCGCTACAGTGTGGTTGTATCGAAATGTGTTTAAATATTGAAAACTGCAGAGTGTAAGTGTATTATCTCGGAAACTGTGCGAGTTGCTCTAATAGTGACTATTTCACATTACTTCTTAACCATTTTTTTTTTGCAATATATATATGTGCATATTCAAAGAAATAAAATTTGTTCGTTAATTCCTCGTAGATTTTCGCAAATTAAAAATATTAGAACCTGTTATTCGGACTTCTTTTAATAGCCTTATACGGAAGTTTACGGCAATTTCTGATTTCTGAGATAACCGTGTACGCCTGCAGTACTCTGACATTCCATCACTCCGATGGGACTGTCAACATTTCTTGCCGCTAATGAAGTGAGAATAAAGTGTGCTTAAGCCGCCGGAGCACTGCTGTAGATCGTAAATCCGGAGAAACGTTTACCATACTGGAAATTCGTGTCAACAGTCGCGACATTTAAACCTCGTTGGGCAACTTTTGGTCGAACAACCGTCGTTCATGTAACCATTGTCAACAAAATTCGGAAGAGTTCTGTGCTTTCGACGGGAAGCAGCCGGTTTGCTTTTTGGTTGAACGACCTGATAAAGAACCAGTTGACAAAGGAAGATGTTAAAATTCCACCATTGTTGAAATCGATGCTACAGTAGAACTGATTTATATGAAAATATATAAAAGCAGCGATGGGGGAGATTTAGTTGAAAGTAAACTTTAGAATAATAAAATCGGTACGCCTAGTATAAAATTTCTGATAATACAATTTAAATATTTATCTAAATATTATTCGTAGCAAATGAACCTTCAGCACTTTCCATTTTTATTTCGCTGAATAAATTACTTTCTAGAATTTTTGTTAATCGGGCGATTCGATCAAAAAGTTGCCTAACCCGGCTTCGGGCGACAGCTGATCGGTCGCTCGTGTCGTCACACTGAATCAGCAGAAATAATCTGTCAGTATTTTTTCCGTATTGCCACGAGGAAAGCTCCGACAATCCCTAGCTAAAAAGCAAAAATCCGAAAACCGCGTTGAACTCGATGAATCTCTCTGACGTTGCTGGTTGTTGCGATTTTTCCAGGCGATGATTGAAACGAAACGATTATTCGCCGCCGAGACTGCAGTTCGCACAAGCCGCCGTAATCCCCTGAACAGAGGGTAGAAGTTGTTAACCGATCGGGATCAAGTTCGCGAAGAGAGAAAGAAGGGAGAGAGCGAGAGAGACTGTTACGAAGTGTAACGATTGAAAGATGAAGCTTGAGGGCAGTTGCTCGCGCGAGGATAACACCAATGAGATTCTGTTGCAACCCAGGAAGGGTTCGGGGACCCGGTTGCAAATCGTGCCGATACAGCCGAAGACGATCACTCACTTGCCGAAGAGGCCGCCTGTCGATCTAGCGTTCACCGATCTGATCTACAAGGTGCGGGAGGGACGCAAAAACAGTGAGTATACCACTACGATCGGTCACCTTATTTGGAAAATTATTGTTTGCCGCGCTAGGGTCTCTGCATTTCTCGCGTCAGATGTAGCGGAAACGATTCTAATACCTGCGCGATACTACTCGGTTGCGTAAGATTCCGGTCTATCGCTTCATCCATTTTTGCCGATCGCGTTATGGAAATCTGCTTATTCGGAGAATAATCGTGACTAAACAGCGGATGTTTATGCAATTGTTGTTCTAGATGAACATCAAGGAAGCGGAATCGAATGAAATATTATTTTCAACGCGATTCCTGCGAAATTATATTCTACCATTTTTCGAAACTTTTCAGAAGCCTTGTGCATTGATCAGAAGAAACAGGAGTTGAATAGACGTCTACTGGTATTTGTTTGGACAAATCGACAATGTTTTGCACGAATATCTGCAGTTTATTCACGACCGAGATTACCCATTAAAGTTGACTCACTTTTCAAATAAAACTCTGGTGTGAATCACGAGCGTTTCAGTCAGTTCGAATGGCTATTGATTGTCCACGGTATAAAACTTCAAAACAAATCGTCGTCGAGACATTTCAGAGTATCCAAACATGCATGCCGACAATTAAACCACTAAATACCGTTCAAATTATATATCGCATTTAGCGTGAATTATATAAATTGCTGAAAGTCTCCATAAAAAAGTAATGAAAAATGAGGAAGTTTTGTGATTGGATCGGTAGTGGCTCACACCGATAACACTGTAGCTCGAGTTTCTTAGACGCCGCGGTGGTAGGGGAATATTCGTTTTTCTTAGATCAAGGCTTCACGCCTAATAAGTCGCAGACTTTCTCGACGACGAATTTCGCATAGAAACCCAAATCGACGATTAAATGGAAAGTAGAGAGACACACGGATGATCTCTAATTCATATTTTCGAACGAGTGTTCCATCGGCAGAACTGCGTCGATCGGCTTCGGTCCTCTTGGTATCTCAGCTGTGGAAGCTGGTATACGACGACATTGACCACAAAGTGAAAGTAAACGGCATCCGCGGGAAGAATAGCAGCTCCCGGTGCAGTGGTTATCTCGGTGTGTGTAACTAGCCGGATAACGAGACAAAAGGACAGCAGCGCAGAAAAACTGCGTCATCGGCTCCGGCCGGCCGATAGCGGCAGAAACTAATTTCCCAGTAATTATAACAACGACGTCCCGTTAAGAGCAGGGCCGTTGCGATGCAGACGATCAGAAAATATTTTCTTTCGCCACGACTAACTTGCAACAAATTTGCTTTCAAATTTCCATTCGGCGCGGCCTGGAACAGATCATTTCGATCGCGGTGCACCCGATCCATCGTGATCCTCTAAGGGGACTTTCTACGCGGTTTGTGGAGCGTAGACGACGAGCCGCTACGGCGAACGGAATTACTGACCGAGATTTTGTAAGACCGGTTGCGGCCATCACGATTTCCATAGAACCCGATGGAAAAACGCCGTACGCTCGCAGCGGGTCGGTTGATCTCCGAGCAAAGTCGTCGGATTAACATTCCCCCGCTCTTCCGCCACGGCCCGGTCACGTGACGCGCTCTATCGAAGAGGGGGTAACTCCACCCCTCGATTCGAGCCAATTCCGGCGACTCTATCTTCGTAGTGGAATCAACGACCTTCGTTCTTGTTCGGTTTGCAGAAAAAAAGGTGCAGATAATTCGAAAAGACCGGGCTTTGTTCCCGCTTATCTCGACTGACTCGGACGGCACTCGCCACGAGATAAAGCCTCTTCGTTTTGCTACCGATACCCTGCCGCCGGAAATACCCGAGAGGTTCTCGGATCCTCCAAGATCCCGCTGATAGAGTATTTAGCAATAGGATTTCGCGTCGACTCTTCTCTTTTCCTCTCGGCGAAGGGTCACCGATCCCGAAAGCGGCGAAGCGGTTGGCACCGATTGGAGTTCTCTAGCCTGAAGCCGTACGACGCCGCTGATAAATCATCGACGGTAGACGCTTTCTAGCTCCTCCCGGGCAACAATCGAATGAAACAAGAAATTTCGAACAATTCCAATTAGACATTCAGTCGCGAGAGTGTCAACCGCTAATCCTTCTTCATTGACCGACAAAAGAAGTGGCCTAACAATTTCAGAGCGGCAATTAGGGTTTGTGGTCGACCGTGTACTGCTCTTTGACCCGCATTGTGCCCTTCATTGACCCACGGGCAACGTTTTGGAGCCGCTGACGTCAAAGGAAGGAGACACTTGATCCGTCTGATCCTGTCCCAGTCGAAGTGTCTTAAATAGGTGCGGCACCGTTCGCGACCGGAGTGTCAGGACGCGTTCCGTCAGACCCAATAATTGTAATTGCCTCGATTCCATGCGCGATACGCTGCCCGGGCCTTCGAAATTCAATCCACGCCGATCTCTCGTCGACTGAAACGTACCCGGCGCCGAACTCTGTCGCGAATGTGAAAGGAAACGAGGTGCGTGAACTCTGTCTCCGTTAACTGGGACACGAAATAAGCCGGCGACGAGCGTCGTTTCCGGTCGAGCGGTCTGTTATCACGGTGCGATTTCTGCTTTTCGAGTATCTCGGGCGCTTCCAGCTGAACAGCGATAAAGAATATTGGCTAATCTCCCAGTCAAGGATGTTGGCAAAACTGTGTCGAGG
This sequence comes from Lasioglossum leucozonium, assembly GCA_028454225.1. Taxonomy (NCBI): domain Eukaryota; kingdom Metazoa; phylum Arthropoda; class Insecta; order Hymenoptera; family Halictidae; genus Lasioglossum; species Lasioglossum leucozonium. Next base: position 4,120,323 of record CM052214.1, read on the forward strand.
AGGAATTGTTGAAGTTGATTAATATACGGACTCGATTTATTACAACGATGTTGGACTTCCTTTGATGGGATTCCTGAGGTAATTTCAAGCGACTTTTCCCTTTGCGAAAATGTTCTCCGTCGCTTTGTCGAGGAGTTATCAAGGAAAAACTATCAGGCCAATCGGAGCGCGGCTACTGCGGACGGGTTCCGGCTCGGCCAATGCGATTGGTCCGATGGTTTTTCGTTAATAACTCCGTAACCAGGCTGCGGAGAATATTTGCGCAAAGGTAAAAGTTGCTTCAAATTACCTCAGGAATCACCCCGCACAGGGAACGTGTTCATTCCTGGGACACCCTGTAGAGGAAACTTAAAAGCGTTTCCTGTCGTCAGACTGGATAACTATGCGGCGTTTGCACAGGCAAAAAGAAAAAAAGAAACAATTGGATGTCACGCAACGCTCGACACTTACCACGTGACGTAACCCGAATCGAGCCACGCAACGGTCGCACGGTAATCTATTAAATGTCATAGGCAATGCGAATCGAAAGCAGGCATTGCAATTCGCAATTTCGCGATAACAGAAGCTACGTTTGCTCGCCGATATTCGCAACCGGGGACAAAGCGTGGCGCTCGAAACGCAGGAAGAAGAGCGCGACCGTGTTCTTTTTGCGAATAAAATTTTCCTTTGCCCGCCTCGCGAAAAACCGAGCTTCGATAACCCCGCGATCTCCCGGCGCCGTTTTTCCATCGATCCTCTGCTACGCTTTTTCGTCGTGTTGTTTGTCATGCGATGGAATAATCGTCGGATCGACGTACATAATTACTGTAGTCGCAGAAGGTCAGAATCCGCGCTCTCGAGCCCGCCCCCCTAGATCCGTGAACGCGCGAGTCGATCGCGAAAATATACATCGGGTAATCGTCGATCAACGTTCCTCACATTTTCTTGCGATTTTTGCGTAGCTCTTTTCCTTTTTGCAATTTTTACTGCTTTCCGAGGGATGCAGGGATGATTCTGCGAACGAATCTGACGTCGTTAAAATTAATTTACGCCGTTATTACACGACGCTTGCGGATCGCGCTAATTGTGCAGCAAGGAATGTGTCCCATCACACAGATTTATCGCTTTTGTTCAAGCGTAATTATAGAATAATCTTTAATTACCCCTCGTCCCAGAGTCGTTTACGTCTACAATCATAAATTATATATTTATCGATAGAAGGTCAATTGCAATCGAAGACTTTATTGTCTCATTTGGCAATTATTCTGCAAAATTTACCAGTTCATTGATCGAACAGTAGTCGAGGACTGTTTAAAATAAATTACGATAGCAAATCGATCGAAGCCATTGACCTCTCACGAACTCCGCAAACTTCAATTATTAAAGGAGACTATCAAAAAAATTCCTGACTAAAATAATGTGACCCCATGATCTTATTTTTCAGATGTGAAGACAATCCTAAAGTCCGTCAGCGGCCGCCTGCGATCGGGCGAGCTGACGGCCATCATGGGCCCATCCGGCGCGGGAAAGTCCACGCTTTTAAACATCCTCACCGGATACAAGTGAGTCACCCGCGCTCGCGCTTGTTTAACAACGTTGGATTCTGCGTCGTTGATCGCCGGAGGATCGACCACGTTCGCTAAATATTCCCAATTTCCGGCCTGTCTCGAAAGAACCGCGATTTCACTTTCTTCCCGGTGATTTCGCTTTCTTTGTGGATCATCGTTACACAATCCTTTCGCAACTACTTTTTTTCGGCTACACGTGGTCACCGAAGACTTTCTAAACGAACTCGACCGTCGCTGCGACGGACGAAGAAGGAAGAAGGAAAGAAAGACTGCAGCAATTATATTCGTTTCCCTTGCGACATCGCTCCGAGCGAAAAAGAAATCGGCCAACGGCCCGAGAACGAAATTTTCCGTGACCGAGGAGCACGATAAACGCCATCGTGCCTCTCGGACTGCCATTTTGCGCGACGGTGTTGGTGCGTTTTGGTTTTTGACGTCACGATTGCCTCGGATGACTACGATGAACTATAGCAGTCGGAGAAATTGTAAAACGCCAGGAAACTCCAATATTCTTAGACATTAAAAATATACGGTACAGTGAAATGAATAAAAAAGAAATCAAGCATGTCATTAGTAGTTTCTGAATTGTTCATAGATAATTTTTTGAGCGTCTCACAATTTTGTCCACCGAAGCAAAAAAATTCGGCCATCGTCAAAATTGAAATCTCTAGAACAGCATATCAGAGCCGGATAATCATACAATTATAACGGACAATTAATTTAGGCGGATTTAATGATGGATTTCGTGATTGATTTAGGTGGTCAGGCGTGGAAGGCAGCATCACGATGAACGGCCACGAGAGGAACCTCAGTGCCTTCAGGAAGCTCTCGTGCTACATCATGCAGGACAATCAGCTCCACGCGAACTTAACGGTGGCCGAGGCAATGAAGGTCGCCTCGAACCTTAAACTCGGCTCGCACGTTAGCAAAGCGGAGAAGGAGGAAGTGGTACGTAGATACGTTCGCATTAAGTTTCTTGTCTGGTCTCCGTGGACAGCAGGCTCACGGCCGCGTTCCTCTAGAAAAAAACCTCTGTTCGAACTAAAAATGGGAGAGACTGTGTCTGTATGTGACTCGCTAACGGAATCTTCCATTACTTGGTTTCTTTAGATCCAGGAGATTCTTGAGACTCTAGGTCTCTCGGAGCATGCACACACGATGACCTCGAACCTCAGCGGTGGACAGAAGAAGAGGCTCTCCATAGCTCTCGAATTAGTCAATAACCCGCCCATCATGTTCTTCGACGAACCCACCAGGTGAGAAGAACGTAAACAATTTACCAATTGGAAAATTGCTAAAACTTCCCAATGCACCCAGTACAACCGATTTTTCAAGTCTTGATGAATCTTTCTACGCAAATTTCACTTTTAGTCATAAACGCAAGTTACTACCGACACAACATTTTCCCCAGAGGGCAATACGGGAGCGCTAGGGGCCTACGAGTCTCCAAATTCCGTCCCTGCACTCAAACTTTGATTCCATTGTGCAACCACGCGTGATCCCCACTCGCGCAGAAGTTTACAAAGACGATTGGCGGTCGCAAGTGGTAATTTTAGCTCGACGCATCTGAAGAAAGCGATTCAACAGGTGGTTCCGCCACGCTTATGCACGGTCCCGTGCACCGTGGCGCAATGGAACGAAACCGAGCGAAACCGAGCTTCGCAAACACTTGACGAACTTCGTGCAGTGTACTAAAAAATTATCTAATATTCCCAGCTCATCGGACATTTGCCATTTCTTCTCCTACGATTCTCTGCGAAACTGCAAATCGATTGAGAACGCTCAAAACTCTGCACCGAGTACGATTGAACGTTCCCGGTTGGACTCACGGTCATTTCTTTCCCGGCGATATTTGCATTTACTTTCACTGGCGCCGGAGAAACCCGTCAGGCTTTTATATAACTCAGGCACGGTCACTGTCAGTAAATAATCGCTTTTCAAGTTCTTCCACTCTCTCGGAAACTTCACCGTGACTCGTCGGATTCGCGATTTGAAACGATCCAGTCTCTCAGGACACTGTAAACGATTGATTGATGACGAGGGAGGGGGGAAACACGCAGGAGAAAGTGCAGACTATCGTATGTACAGATCCTCGAAGCAGGCAATGGCTTCTTCCGAAGATTCTGCAATACAAGGTCGCTGCGTGTCCTCGTAAGCCCGAATTTTAAGATGGGTCTTGCGGCTGCTGGCCTCTTTGCGGCAAATAAGGCTGAAACTTGTCAAGACACGCAAAACCGGTTCCACCAGCTATCGTGGTTACGATGTCGCGATAAGGCTGAGCGAAACCGCGCTAGTAAATCAGTGATCGACTCAAGGCCTGCGTTCGCATACTGAAATTGTTTGTTATTTCTTTTTTCGAAATTCTGCCCTGGAAAGCATATTCTAGAGAAGCCCGAAGAATTTGATGGAAAAATATTCTAGCTGGCTTTTACATAATGTTACACTTGTTTTCAGTGGTCTGGACTCGTCGTCCTGTTTCCAATGTATCTCTCTGCTGAAGACACTGGCGCGAGGAGGAAGGACAATAATCTGCACTATTCATCAGCCCAGTGCCAGGCTTTTCGAAATGTTCGACGCTCTGTACACCTTGGCAGAGGGACAGTGTGTCTACCAGGGGTCTACGTCGCAGCTGGTGCCCTTCCTTCGAAATATAAACCTAAACTGTCCGAGCTACCACAACCCAGCCTCTTTCAGTGAGTCGCGAACCGATACAATGTTGTGTTCATTCAGTCACCAAAAGCTTCTAACTTCTTTCATTTTATATGCATCGCAAACATGCAAGACGATACTGATCCCAGTAACTCTATCCCACAGTCATCGAAGTGTCCTGCGGAGAGTATGGAGACAACATAAAAAGCCTGGTGAACGCGATACAAAACGGCAAGTACGATATAAGAGAGGGTTACCCGTTTCCTGAAAGCAAACCCGAGCCGTTGAACAACGAGCCCGCCGAAACGTTCCAAAAAGATAACGCTGCGGAGAATGCGGAATCGAAAGACAAGAACGACGTGAAGAACGTGGAGGAGAAGTTCCAGGACAACAATTCTAAAATGTCGAACAGCAGGAGCCTCATTCCTACGTTTGCGAACAACGATATCGCGAAGCAAGGTACCTAGAGCAGCAAAACAAACAAATTATGTGGATTATTATTAGCTTGATGCGTTAATTGCAAATTTCTGCAGCTGAGGTCGTGATTCCCATGGAGGTGGACAAGAAAGACAACGCGGAAGCAGCGTTGCTCGATGATTCCATCACTGGTACAACACCGGAAAGATATCCAACGTCGGAGTACCAGCAGTTCTGGATCGTCTTGAAGAGGACTTTGCTCTTCAGCCGCAGGGATTGGGTGAGCTTCATAATTTAACGATCGATGCGTGTCTCTTGACGATGGATCGATGTAAATGAAATCTTTTCAGACGCTCATGTACCTTCGACTGTTCGCTCACATACTGGTAGGACTTTTGATCGGTGCGTTGTACTACGACATCGGTAATGATGGCGCTAAAGTACTTAGCAATCTTGGGTTCCTCTTCTTCAACATGCTGTTCCTCATGTACACGTCTATGACCATCACGATTCTGTCTTGTAAGTTGGTCTTCATCTTCGTGTTTTCCCTTTTTTTATACTTTTGATCCGATTTAGAAATTAATGATTCTGCTTTCTTGTAGTCCCGCTGGAGCTGCCGGTGCTTCTGAAGGAGAACTTCAACAGATGGTACTCCCTGAAGTCTTATTACCTGGCGATCACTGTGTCCGACATACCGTTCCAGGTGAGAACAGGGTTCGAACAAGAACAAACATTGAATCAAAGGAACAGAATTTTAACGGTGCGACCTTTATTTTGCAGGCAATATTTTGCGTGATATATGTCACGATCGTGTATTTCATGACGAGTCAGCCGGCAGATATGATGCGATTCAGTATGTTCTTGGGAACATGTTTGCTAATTTCGTTCGTCGCACAGTCGGTCGGACTCGTTGTTGGAGCGGCTATGAATGTGCAGAACGGCGTGTTCCTGGCGCCAGTGATGTCTGTGCCGTTCCTATTGTTCTCTGGTTTCTTCGTCAGCTTTGACGCCATTCCCGTGTACCTCAGGTGGATCACTTACTTGAGTTATATTAGGTACGGGTTCGAGGGCACCGCGCTGGCTACGTACTCGTTCGGTCGGGAAAAGCTGAAATGTTTCCAGGTGTGTATTTAGTTTGAAATGATTTTTGAAAATTGATACATGGTCCGATGAGAGGATCAAGATTGAACAGCTCTGGGGTAACCGAAACGCGTGATTCGCAGGTTTACTGCCACTTTAAAAACCCGGAAACTACCTTGGAGGAGTTGGACATGCTAGACGCGGACTTCACGCTGGACATTCTCGCGTTGTTGTTGATATTCTTGGTTCTCCGAATCGCTGCCTATCTATTCCTCCGCTGGAAACTGAAGACTGCGCGGTAGGAGGCCTTTTCCAATGATCTGCAACAACAAAAAGTGTACGAATCGACGTAGAACACGAACAAATTGTAAAAACGCAAAATCGACGCGCCACAATCTCTCCGAATGCGCGACGCATAGAACGCGTGTTAAAAATCCGTTCTGTCGCCGAGAGGTACGTTGTCGTTTTGTTCACGGAGGCAAAACCGGCCGAGTAATCCATGAGATATAAACCCATCGTAATTTATTCGATTTGATTAGTTTTATAAACGACGACGTAAGCAAACTAGCGCGAACGAAGGCGTTCGTTCAGGGTATTTCGTCCTTAATTATGCGTTTAACTAGACAAGGTAGCAGGGTGCACGCGCAGTGCATCCCGGATGCACGAGAGAAAGGATGCGGGTGGATGCACGTTTTCTGCGGAACGGGTTCCCCGTTTCCCAGGAAAATAAGAGGCCTTAATTGATAAACGTTTCGCGAGCGATCAGAAATTTCTGTTTTAACCACCTTATGGCTGTGAGTTTGACGACGCAGGAGAGTTACGATAACACATCGACAAACCGATCATCTTGCCAACTTGAATGAAACGCGCGCGCGTACAGTTTTCGTCGACACGCGAACGAACGGGCTGCGTAGCTTCGCGTTCGTCGTAACTCTTCTCAATTAACGTGTCTCTTATACGGTAGCATGTTATATTCTATAATACTAATCAACCTCTATTTTGTAAACGAGCCTACTTTTGTACAAACGAAACACAAGAAAAACATGAAGCAGAGAGAATCAAAGATGAAAGAAAACAGGCATACGCGAAAGTGTCGAGGAACTAGCTTTCCGTAGGCCACATAGATATACGTGTAGGTATCGAGCGTCGCGAAGCGATCGGAGGATACCGTAACTTCTTCTTTTTCGTTATCCTGTTTGGTCTTCTTTTATACGTAATTGTACTATACACACTAGACGCCGACTCGACAAATGTACTTTAATACTTGGAAATATGTTTCTATATATTTACATGAATTCAAGGGATATAAATTATATACGCGTTTGTATAATATATATATTATATATTGTATAATGTATGGAGTAGCGTGGTCGATCACGATCCGAGGAACCATCACTTTTACAATATAAACGGTAGCCTGCGAAACACAAGCAGGCGGCGTTCTCTGTGCCCGACTGGCGTGCACTTCGTTGTATTTTATAGGATACGTTTATTACAAATAAAAAACATACTTTTCATAATCGCGATGTCTCTTAACGACCTCTCGAGAACCAATTAAAACGGTATTGGACGCTGACGCAACTTCTGATCTCTACGTAATTGATCAGCTGCCCCACTTTGAATCAGGAGATTTATGCTCGCAGAAACTGGACGGTGCTTTTTTTTCTGCAGAATGAAAATAACTGGCGCGTACGAGCTGTAATCAACTCGGCCGGATGCGCATGAATAGAAGCACGCGTTTAGGCAGCCTGAAGTATCGCCGCTTTTCAAGGAAGTACGCAAACCGCCGGCAACAAGCTTCTGCAAAGAGGCGAGCGTGCTCGCTGTTCTATCTGCAAGAGTTCAACGCACTCCGACACCACGGTGGCACCTACATAACTACTATGTTTTCCTCCTGTTGGCTTTCTTTCAGACTAAACAAATGCCTTGACGTTTATTATTACAGCGCGTTTCGTGGTTTACGATCGACGCGGAAAAATTTTACAGTTGTTCCCGAGGGGGAAAGCGCGAGCCTGGGTCCGTCGTGACCCTTCTGTCTGAGGGATTTATCGCTCATAAGCTTCCGACGACTATCTTAATTAGTAGGCAGCAGATCTTTATGCAAAATAAAAAATTTTACCCGTGTTTCTTATAATTGTCCGGGAGAATTTTTATTTTGCATTTCGTCTGTTAATTAAGAAATTACTGAAAATTAAGAACGATCCAGTTGCCAAGGATTCCACTTCAAATCTTAATTCCATTCTTGTTTGAAGTGTTTTTCTCGATCACAGTGGTCAGTAAAAAGTATTTGTGCACCAGGATAAAGTTAATCGAGTTTTAACTTTGATCATCTTTTTGCACCACTTGTAATTATACACGATCAGTGTATAATTCTTAAACAGTGGATGCAGTCGTATAAGTGCTTAATTTCCTTGAGGCGATCCAGTGAAAACACGGTTTCATTGATTTCTGGTGGTCGTTTCGAACGAGGTAACAACAGATTTTGCTAAATAATTTTTAGTAATTATGCGAGATAAAAATAACCAAAAGGAAATGACTAAGCTTCTTTTACATACAGTCATTCCAAAGCCTATTGTAATAGGCTTCCGGTAGCTATAAAGAGTAAAGCAAATATTGCAGTCTTCTGTTTTTGATAGTCGTGACACTGCAGTGAGTCTTCAAAATTGTTGGCGAACTAGTACTCAACAGACAATAACAAAGATAGCGTTAGAAAAAAATATTTTTCTATAATTTCACCCTTTCCACTGAACCTCGCTTTGAGATGACAAAGATTGCTTAGAACAACTACCTCCAAGATATAAATTTCATCCCGTTCAACACTTGACGAGTAACGACAAAAATACTTTAAACTCTGTCCCTGTTCGATCCATCACTCGGCACCCCTCCCCCAGGTGTCCTCAGCCACCCTATAATCACCCCCAAAAGTCTCCAGGCCGCCGAACGAAATCGAGAGTGAGAAATCGATGGCGCGAATGGGTGTCTCGGCTGTCCGATTGTGAGACGGTTCGGCCACGGTTTTGCACGGGGTGTTACGCGCTTGTCGAGCGGTTTATGCGCGAGCTATTTATACCACGGTGTTCTAACGCGACCCTGACTTTTCGCCGTGTGCCGAGAAACAATGCTCGCGCCCGGGCTCGTTACTCATTACGGCCTGCGTCGAAAAAACCAGCCGGTCGATCATATCGTTCGGGACAACGGTTATTCCCAGTGGGAAAAAATTCTCGCGATTGAAACAACAGTTCCGCGGTGAAACACCCAGGACCCAGCACAATGGGGCAGAAGTTTGAACTTCCTGGTCTGGACTGGGAGAAAATAATAATCAGCGCCGGCCGCGTAACTCTGGAGGTCAGAGAGAAGCGATGCGGAATTGCAGAGAGCGATGCACAAGAGCGGCTTGCGGCGCCCGTTTGCGAAAAGGGCGGAGAGTCGCAGCGCAGTCAGTCTGCGACGGTTGCTCGCCGGCTGCGAATGCGACCGAGACTATCGGGTCGCGAATCACTGTTAGAAACGCGGTCGTACGTCGGCTAACTGCTCGAACTCCACGGTGCTCCGATTCGGACGATCCGTACCTTCGACGAGAAGGCGTCCAACGGTGGTCGCCGGTAGACCAAGGATTTTCCATCTGAAAATTATTTCCGTCAATTGCAGATACTTGCTTGAGTTGAGAATTTCGAATTGATATGAAATAATAGAATGAAAAGGTAGTAGCGATGAGAATCTTGAAAAACTAATTTTGTATACTAACTCTCTCTGGTCGGATCGAGCATACATATAGCGGTGACATCGCGCGAGTGTTTTAAAATAGATCGAACGAGAATTTAGTTGCGAGTGAGAGAAACTCGGCGATACTGGTTCGCTTTTCTGCTACGATCGCTCCCAGAGCAACGGTCCCAGGCTAATTGTCGATGCTAACTCGGCGACAACGAGTTGCTTTCGTCCTCGGTTGATTAGCAGCCCGCGCACCGTAACTTCGTTATTATGTACTTCTAAGCCGCAACATGACTCAGTTTTTCGAATACAAGCAGCCCCCGCTCCTTTCCATCTTTTTTTCACGCTATTTCTCCACGTGGGAGCATTCCGATCAATCATTCTATGCCGCAATAGCTCTCCGAATGGATTTACCGAGGAATTTGTTGTTCCCGAGTCGAGAAACTCAAGGATAGGTATACTAGTTGGAATTTGGTCACGCTATGGGGTACGAGACCCGTTTCGGAAAAATTAATGAACGTGGAGTCTCAAGTAGACAGCTTGGCTAATGGATCTTCTTTCTTCAACATCTTTTCCGATTATTGCTGACCCATCTTCACTCCATCAAGCGTCCCCTTGGAACTGATTGTCTTCTTTGAGACTGAAAAATTTATCATAAATGAGAACAAATCATTGTTACAACAGTCGTACAAATATTTAGATAAAGTCAATCTTGAAATTGGTATAAGGCTACTCGTGTGTAAACACTACTCCGCAGTTCTTACACTTCGATACGTTTAGTATTAATTTATGCTATTCTTTTTCTTGGCCACTAACTGCTTAGCTTGATCACCTAGAATATTTAATTAATTTTTTTATGCCAAATGTAAGAGTCGCAAGTTCACTCTGAACAACGTAATTTGATCATTTGGAATATTTCCTTTAGTCATTACAGTGCAATAACTGAAGTTCCAGTCCGTATTTCTAATACCATGTATTTCTAACTTCGTTTAAAAAACATCGGCCTCGATATCTCGAAGAACATGGTATTTGTTGCTTGCCATAAACTTTCGCCTTTTCCGCTTAGATGTTATCCTTAAACGGTGTATTGCACCGCCGTACGCAAGTATTCAAGGTAATGAAAGTCTGGTCTTCAGTCAGCACCTACATGCACCCGATGTTCCAAGTCATTTTTTATTACCAAAGCGGATTGCCTTCTGGGCTCGGTTATTTATAAAACAGTCTACATTTTCAAGCGTGTCGATCACAGTGTCAATACTAACGACAACGTCTTTTCCATTTCTATGCCGAAAAAAATTGATTCGTAGGATCCAGGAGTGGAGTCGCCCAGGGCTCGCGAGCCGCAAATTGGCCGGGTCTGATCTAAACAAAGAAACCGAGTGAACAATCTCTAAAAAAAAATTGTGTCGAATTACGATAAACTGGATTTTCCAGTCCCGTAGTGGGAGTACGTATAAAAAGAATAAAAATTCCGTGGGGTTTGTCGTCGACTCTCGTTGCTCCAGTTTTGCATTGGTCAGTCGATGATTCGTGCAATGATAACCGCTATCATCGTCGAGTCGCGTGCGTATCTACGATGGTGGTGTATAGAACACGCTCGACGGGACGTCGGTGTGTCTGTGTGTGTGTATGCGAGCACCGCGCCGAGAACAAGGAGCTCGACAAAGCTGCTTTGGCGTCAGTCTTCTCCCGCGATCTGCCGTGAGCTGAGCATTCGTCGTTCCTATGCACCGAGCGCATCTTGCACCACGTTGCGGTCCAGTGTCACCCTTGCTAGAATCCCAGCGAGATCTGCCGACCGATAAATTCGAAAGAGATTAGAACCGGCAGCGTTCAGGCGTTTCGCGCGAATTCGATCGTTTTTTAACGCGAGAAACTCCGGCTTCATCGATGCGCTCCGCGGTGGCGCGAGTTTTCGGAATTGCGCTCGCTCGTCGTTATCGGTAATCTTTCCGGAGTTGCAGTGCCGTAAATTGACAGGGAGAAGGCTCGGGTAATGGGTGCAACGACACGGACATAAGTCAACTGTTCGAAAACCCGAGAGAGCGAACCATGAAGCCGAAGATCGTCGCTGAGGAGGCGATGCACCGCGAGCTGCAGTTGCATCGGCAGAGCGCGCCTACGCGAGACGACGCGTCGGTGCCGCTGTCACACTTGAAAAAAATGGCACCCGTCGACATTGAGTTTAGCGACTTGACGTACACGGTGCCCTTCAGTAGAAAAGGTACGACCGCTAATTGGCCTCAGCCAGGACCCTTCTTGTCACAAGTGCAACAATTGTCCACAGTAGCTTTTTTTCTTGCACAATTTTCTGTTCATCGGATCATTTCGATTATAAATGAACACTCCGACGACCGGCTCTATCCGGACCCGGAGTATCATAAACGTCATGTAATTGCACAGATCTGATAAAGACAAAACGATTAATTTGTCTCCAAGTTGTGCTCGTGTGTTTAAAAAATTCATAAATAAAACAGCATAGATTATATAAGCGTAAGAATGATCCGACGCCTGCAGATTAAGAATGAATGATCATATCAATAATTGTCTCTGCTGTTGGTTTATAAAAATGATTTATTTCATTCATTTCCTCTACATATCGTCGTAGGTGTAATTGATTATGCAAAAGAGCAGTTGAATTACAGCGAACAGCATATTTTAATCAATCTTTTAATAGTAACGTCAACCTCGATCCAGCAAGTCATTGCAAATAATGTCTGATTTGTAAGCTTCTTTTTTCTATGGTACAACCATCGAGAATATTAATAAGATTGCGGCAGATGAAGTTGATATCCTTGCATCCAGCGTTCCTTGTATGAAAGTGAGATTAGCCTGATGCACTTCGCAATTTCAAAATGACACAAATATGTATATTGTAAAAAAAAGAAAAAATGTTCCAGAATCAATTCCGAAGCAATCTCTCGAATATGTTTTTCCAACAGCACACTTGAATAAATATGCATAGAAGTGTTAGAAGAGTAGCTCGGTATCTCCAATAACCGTGGAAACGCAAAGAACTTCTTGATTACAGTTTCAGCGGCAATAAAAACGTTCGAACGAAATCAGTGTCGACGGTGTTAATAACAACGGATGATTAATAAGTTCGCCGAGATTAATAATTTAATCGCGAGCGACCGTAATGACAGTTTAAGCACACGCCCGTCGACGTTGAGTCGCTCCGTCGTTCAAAATTACACGTTCTACGTAATGTTGCATAAGGAAGAAGCCCGAAGCGTTGCAACAACGATTAGCTCGTCCAATCTGCAGCATGTGTTTTCTTTTTAATATGTCGAATCCGCGAACGGACAAATAAAGAAGTGATAAAAAGTTACGCGGATCGGGCGACCCGGCTGACCCCCGTTCCGCGAGCAATAGCAACTTTTGTGCTGCGACAGCACTTAACGAAGTAGTGCGACTAAAACGGCGAAATAATTGCGAACAAACCTTCCACGTTCTGCAATTCGCTTCTCTGTGTTTTTGCGACGGTCGAATATGACGGTTTCATGCTAATCTGCTTAGGAGACCAATTAAAATCTAGTAGTTGAACGTGCCAATGAATTTAACACACAGCTAAGTACTTGAGTCATTATGAGACTTTACGATACCGCAATGACACTGTTGCATTCCGTCGATAACATCTAGTTTGCATACTCGCTGCACCACGATGAGCAATACAATTACACTGTTGGATTCTGATCTTTGTATTTGATTCGGGGGAAACTCAATTCGGAGAAAAATTCCTTCGTAGAATAAATTTATTTAAAAAATGAAAATATTCTCAATTTTTATCAATTCCCCCTCAAATTTAGAAGCGTGTGGATGTCGATTCATAAAAATTCAGATTACACGTAAGAAGATAATACGAACTTCTTTCGACAATGCAATCTTCCTGTTTCGCCCCCAGCGTCGAATAGCCAGAATATCATGCAACATGTTTGTTTTTACGTCCATAAATCACTCGATCTAATCGCGCAGATTCAATTGGCACGCTAACTCGCGGAACACAGATTTCACTTTCACAGTGTCAATAATTGTCTCCCGCGCGGTCCGAGGGATAGATAATCGCGCTTTGACGCACTGTCGTTTTTCAAGCGTAAGCGTATATACAACGTATAGATCTACAAACCAAATGGGACGCAATAAGAACAACATTAATAAGCCCATAAACGTTACAAGAACTAGAGGCGCGGCATTAATAAGAATTAGTTGCTCGTCGCGGCAAAAGGAGATTAATCGAAAAACGAGAAACATGATTAACGGGGGACGCGACGGGCGCATCGACACACGCGAGAACTATGCAAAGTAAAAGGTGGAATACGAATTGCGTCAGAGTAAAAGCATGTCAGTATCCTTCGAGTCGCTCTCATTCATTTGTTGCGCGTAGGATGTATAGCAAACAGATTCCTAATGACCGATACGGAGTTACAATTATCTAGGTCGATGTGGTGTCTTGCGATTTGATGCAATTACAATGTAATGGCTTTCGAACGTAAAAAAGTCAACAAGAAAAACGATTTTCAGGGTCGCCTCTTATAGTGTTGAACTGTTTGCGCTTCGAATGAGTATACCAACGCGCATAAGTGTTTACTTTAGACTGGTTGAAAATATTGACGCTAGCTAAGAGACGTTCGAGACAGCTGTTGACCCGCGAACTAAAAGAATCCATCAAGTAATGCGAAACTCCATATAGCAAAACTGACAATTTACATCGAAGCTATAACTGTATACTTAGACTATATGTTTGCAGCTTCAATTATTGATCCGTTGTAAATGTTAGGTTGTCCCGAAAAATGACTATTCCGATACTGTGAGTCAGAACAGACCCAGTCGCCGGAGGCTCGAGCCTCCAGATTGGAGAGCACGATTCCCGATGCAGCTCTTTCCCCGTTGCTCAATCTCTCCCGGAGCATGCTCAAAGGTCGTGCATCGAAAACGAAAGCAGCCACCGCTCCGCGCATACAGATTAGATTTTTCTGTTCCCACGAAAAAACGAAAAAAAACGAAAATTTAATGACGCTTGTATTTTCTTTTCGGAGAGCGCGCGCGCGGTTTACAGCGTCGCCTCGTTTACGGTGCAAAATTGCAGCTCTCTGCACAAGGCTTCCGCGAAAGAGCGAAGTCTCGCAAAAGTAATTTAGTCCTATTACGACCTTAATCGCCGCCGGGACCATTGTAATTCTCCGAGTTTCGCTTTCTATGCTTCTACAATGGCTCTCCGGCCTTTCTCTTTGCAGATAACCGAATGATGTTGTTCCGACTTGTTGCTCCGTCATAATGGTAATTAAACGTTCCCCTGCCGTCGAAGGAGAGTAGTACGGTTCGCCTAATCACGAACGTGAACGCAAATTTTCCGAGGCGCTGGATCCTTTCGGTATCGTTTCATGCGGGTCCAGTATCGGTGTCGGTTCGTATTACAAATTTCTCTTGCGCCCTTGTGCTTCTCGTAACGCTACCTGGGAACAGTTCGGCGTGATTAATTAATGCGATTTGAATTTTTACGAGGAGACAAAATTTCCTATACCACAACAAATGTAGTAATATCGTTTTCTCCGGGACCAGTGTCTAAATCGTTTCACAAGTGTCCCCAGCGCCCTTGGACATTTGCGCAACAACGTTCCGATCAGGTTCAGCACTATCTAACAAGCCTCTCCGGCGTCCACGTGTGTCTCTTCTGCGTGACTGTAATTGAAAAACTATGTTCATTGTAATTAATGATCACGGCCTGACTTTTTACTCTAATCGCGAACTCTGTTCCGCAATGAATCAACCCGACGAATGCGCTCGGCGTTTAATCAGACGGCCCGTTTGAGACGTTGAGAAAGGAATCAATACTTTGTGCATGCAACGCCAGCATACCTCGCCCACCATGTGTCGGATTAGACAGAGTCGAACCCCTTCTTTCCGCTAACTATGAAACCGCGAGCCGTTGCCAACGGCGGCGCTCGCCGGACGGGAAATGAAAAAAACAGTTTTGTACGTCGGACGACGTGTTTGACTGTTAACGAACGAGGGAGCCGCTTAAATATTTAATTATGCTAACAAACCGATTTACATGTGAAAACTGCCGACCGAACGATTCGGAAGCTAGTGTGTTTACGATCGATCAGTGCGTTGCACTCTATACGAAATGATTATCATTCGAACAGTTTCATGGTCTCCGTAAATTGCCAGGTTCGCAGGATCACGCTGCTCCTTTTGCCTAATTGATTAAGTATACTGCGATCAAGTTTCTTCGATTCGTTCAGGACATTTTGATTGTTTAGACTGAAACGATGTAGTTGAAAATATTCTAGAAAATTTTAACAGCATCTCTGAAAAGCCTCATACTTTGTCGTTCGAGTAATCATTATACCCTAGTCTTTAACACTCAGTGTTATTAATCTCCTGACGTACAAAGACGTCTTGGATATGCATGACTTATAACTAGAACATCAATCTTCATGTAAAATGACATGAAAATGAATTTTTTCTCTGAACAATTTCAATGGATCGCCGACTTCATTGAGTAACTAAAGATTAATTCTACATGACCAGCGAATAATAATGCAAGCAAAAACATCTGCGCTCATGTTCGATTATTTAACTACTAATCTTTAAGTATAAACAGTTAAGCACAATTGAAAAGCTTAGGAATGCAAAACAGTAATAGACAGATCGTTTGCTAATTTAATCTATGACGATCACAATTATGAAATGACAGTCCAATGTGCACTCCACTTTCGCATAGAACCACCGACGCTGCACTTGTTCGGTGATTTTCCATTGAAACATCCCCAGACAGAAATTCAAAACATTTTCATCCTTATCTGCGGTTCCGTTCGTTCCGAACGAAAAAAGAAAATTGCTCATTACACCGCGCAATGAAAACGCTTCTGGTATATGTCGTAGGTTCAAAAGTGATTCTAAGAGGCATTTGCGGGCAATTCAAGTCTGGAGAGTTGACAGCGATCCTTGGTCCTTCCGGCGCTGGGAAATCCACTTTGTTAAATATCCTCGCAGGATACAAGTGAGTCTACCGGCTGATGTTTTCTCTTTTCTTGTCCTCTTGAGCATTTCGATGAGTTCCCGTTGCCACGTGCGATTCGAAACGAAACGAATCGGGTCAAAGTCTCGCATCACTTTTTTCCCCCAAAGCACGCTGTCAAAGATCGTTGACCTCGCGACCCACGCCGAGCGAGCGGAAGCTTCACCTAAGTCAGAGCTAACAGCGCGAATCCTTACATCCAACACTGATCGATCTTTTTTGTTCTCTGCGGAAAAAAAAATTAAAAATTTAGCAAAATAATGTATTAAGCCCATCGATCTTCACAGTATACATGGCTGATTATACATGAATTATTTAAATATTGTTACACTCGCTCAACTTAAAAATTCCTACACTGATTGACTTGATACATTGTCTGACAACGTGATGTTAAATCGCCGATAAATGAGATAAATTTTCAGTGTGGTGACAGGATTGTCAGGCCACGTGAGCGTCAATGGTCAGATACAAACCGTGGACCACCTGAAGACCCTCTCCTGCTACATCATGCAAAAGGACATGATCCAACCGAGGCTGACAGTGTCGGAGGCAATGGAGTTCGCCGTGGACTTGAAGCTGGGCAGAGTGTCGAAGGAAGCTAAGTTCGCTATTGTAAGATCACAATAGAAAATACTTTCTCACGCGTTCCTGAAACATTACATAAACTAAATCGATAGAATAGTGAATAGGCGGATGTCGAGCTCGACGATGGTATTCTTGGAAACATGGTAGCACTCGAATTGCATCGCGTGTCTTTATTTGTATTCCCAACGCGCGCCATGGGACGCTGGCAATCCTATGGGGGGGAAAGGAGCTTGTTTCAGCGTGGTTGCATCAACGCGCGAGTTTTGTCGGGTTCTGGAAAATATTCCGAAAAGTTTATCGAGCTCTGCCGGACGATATAAAATTTGTTTAGTCACCCTTTCGCTAAATAAAGAGCTACAGCGAAGTTCAAAGAATTTTGTGTGATTCCAGATCACAGAGATCCTGGAAATTCTGCGACTGAAAAGCGCATGGTCCACCGTAACCGAGAAACTGTCGGGTGGCGAGAAGAAGAGGCTGTCCATCGCGTTGGAGTTAGTGAACAACCCTGCTGTTATATTCCTCGACGAGCCAACCACGTGAGTACAATTTACAATCCAGCTAACGTGAAAAATGAAGTTAATAAAACAAGGAACAGACGAGGATTAGAGCGAAACAAAAAGCCGATAAGCGCTAGAGAGGCCCTCGCAGGGACAACGATTTATACTTGTTCCGCGATAACAGTGCGATACGCGAATAAGCGGTTGAGTGCAGAGGTAAACGAGCACCTTCTGTCACTGACATAGTGATTTTCATTTTCAGAGGCCTGGACGAGATATCGGCCGCGCAGTGCATCGATCTCCTAAGATGCCTGGCGGGCCTGGGCAGAACCGTGATTTGCTCGCTGCACACGCCAAGCGCATCGGTTTTCAGCAAGTTCGATCATGTCTATGTCGTAGCCGAGGGTCAATGTGTCTACAGGAACACCGTAAACAACCTGGTGCCGTTTCTTCGGCAAACGGGCGTCGAGTGTCCGAAGCATTACAACCCTGCCGACTTCAGTGAGTTAAAATCGCTCTGTTCGATCCGCGACGCTGATAAATCGCTAGCCTCGATCGTTCCAGTGATCGACCTGTCCTCGGGCGAGTACGGGCCGGAGTGGATTGGTCGGATGATGAACCTGGTGGACACCGAGATGCCCGTTGTTCCTATATGCAGATCGCCGGTGAAGGATGATGAACTGCTCGCGAGGAGAATGGCCAAAGTGTCGTGGCGCCACCAGTTCGTCGCCCTTTCCAGGAGGATGGTGATGCAGTTGAACAGGAATCGGGTACGAGCTGCCTTCTTGCTCCGATTAATCGCCGATCAACCCTTGCGTTAAATCTCTGCGTTGAAATTGTCGCAAAACCTTTCGATTTTTTCAATTTTCAATTGACCAAAAAAATCCACAAACAATGCTCGTGCCTGTACGCTTGATCTGCGACTCGTTTCAGAATGTTTGCTTGCCCCGTTGCAGAGCTATATCTACTTGAAAATCGGTCTGCACATCTTCCTGGGCTTCATGATCGGCGCTCTGTTTCTGAACGTGGGCGAGGACGGTTCGAAGACGCTGTTCAACTTCGGCTTCTGCTTCGCCTGCCTGATTGTCTTCCTCTACGTGCCGATGTTACCGGTACTGATGCACTGTAAGAGAATGATTGTTAGCATCGGGATCCAGTCGCATAAAATATTAATAACCCGTTGTCTGGTGAGCGCAACGCGTCGCGTGTTGCGTGCATAGAAACGAGCGTGTGCTCTGTTTTAACAAATCGACGACTCAACGACACGACACCTTATTAAATCCAATACCCTCGACCCCGAGCATAGACGGTCACGTAACCCGAGAAACGCGTTTATCGGATCTCCTTTATCAGAATCAGTTTCTAACCGCGATTGTCTGGCGCGCGTTTTCTCTCCCAGGGCTTTGCTCTTGGGAGCCTTCCTTCTCTCTTTCAGCGCAGCGTTGAAATTACAGTTCCCTCGGAAGTGCAACTGGTTAAGCGGGAGTATTTCAACATGTGGTACAACCTGAGCCCGTATTACTGCGCTTTCACCGTAGTGAACATACCCGTGCAGGTCAGATTACCAGCGAACACCTCTGTCTAATTCGTTCTAGCAGCTGTTTGCCAACGTTATCGCATGTTTCGCAGTTGTTGGTGTCGACGATATACTTGTCCATGGTGTATCTGATCACCGGCCAGCCATGGGAGCTCTTCAGGTGCGCGCTGTTCTTCGGCATCCTGTTCATATGCATGTTCATCGCCGAGAGCCTGGCTATGGCTATAGCGACCACGTTGAACATCGTGGTACGTGTCGCAGTTTCGTATCTCCGCTGCCCCGTATCTTCCTGCAATCGGACGAAAGATATAAGAAGCTGAATTTACAGAATGGAACGTTCGTCGGGCCCGCGCTGTCTGTTCCACTGATGCTGGTGGCCGTGCAGGGCATGGGCGAGACCGAGACTCTGCCCATTTATCGCAAGCTGATCATGTATCTCAGTTACATACGGTACGGTCTGGAAGGTCTCATCACAGCTCTCTACGGCTACAACCGAGGGAAACTGTACTGCCCGCCGACCGAAATTTTCTGCGAGTTTGGATCGCCGAGGCAGCTCCTCCTCACTATGCGTAAGATTTTTCTGCGAATTCTGCTCCAAATTGCAACTACCAATTTTACAGTGAAAACTGTAACAGCTGATACGCGCTGTCGACCAGTCGCTGCGAGTAATAATAATTGTTGGTCTCTCGGCGACCGATCGACGGTGCGTAACGCGGTCTAGTTATAGACTGTCGCGTCGTTACACGGGGCGAAAAGACTGTTACCCATCGGTGGACCATCGTAATTTGCGCTCGCTGATCAACGATTTTTCATTTTTGCTTTTCAATTTTTTCATAGACGCCTTTTTCACGGCCGTATTTTCGTTTGCAAGTTCAGAATAATCGAGAGCTCCGCTTTGATCGTGAAACACCAGCGGTCCAGAACGAGTATCGACCCTTCGAGTTCTGAACCCCGTTTTCAATCCCCCCATCGGTGCAATGCTGAAGAAATGTCTATTTCAGAGATGGAGCACGTTGTGTTGTGGGTGGACATCGTCGCGTTGCTGGTCATCCTCGTTGTCCTGAAGGTCCTGACGTATTATTTATTGAGACAGAGGCTGCGACCGAACAGGACATTCCAAGCGTTGAATCTCATCGGCAGACTGGTGAAGAGTCATTTGAATATCGATACGTGAAGCGTAGTATTGTAATCTCGGTGACGTTGCCTGTACAGAACACCAGTTTAAATAAAACTGGACACTTTCCTAGATCGCCTGTCTCGTAGCTGGCCTTCCGAAACGATCGATGCTAATAATAAATGTATTAATAAATGTATTGTTAAATTGATAACAATTGAAAATTGATCGAACCCATGGGTCGAGAGTATTAATACATTTATTATTAACAATTTATGATCGACCCAAGGAAATATCGATCGATACCAATTTTCTATTCTTTTAAACAGCGGTGGAAGCTAAGAAGCAACGTGTAATTAAAATACGATTAATTATGCGGTGTTACTCATTCGAAATAGCAACAGTGGCGGCTCACCGTGATGAATGAGGGAACCCGGAGGACGGTGCACGCGATGCAGCATGGTTGCATACAGAAAGGATCAGCCGATGCGTCACAAAGAACAATGCGACGAATCTGTTGACGGAAATATATGTTGATCGACGATTCTCAGTAACCGTGCTGCACGCGTGAGTCAATAACGTCTGTTCGCCACGTTGCGAATTCGATAGGACGTGAAACAAAATCGTTTAAATATAATGCTGCGTTACGTAATGTGATTTGTATATCGACACTCGAATTTACCCAGGTGCTATATGTATAAATTTACGAGCAGATACATTTTCAGACGATATATGTATACACGGCACGACGCGTAGCACTCGCGTCGACATACGAACGGTTTCGAAACCGAAACTAAATTAAAGTCCCGGGTTTTCGCAGGATCGATAACCTTAATTAGTTGGATGATCGAATATTTTTAATTACGCGATAGAGGAATTGTTTTCATGCATTCGAGAATTGACCGAGTAGCGAGATGTCGTCTACGAGAAATAGAGATAGATAATCGCCAGATAAATCGTTATCTACGTTTGCCCAGCGACAGAAAACCGTTCTCTGTCGATAAGCAACAAATATTTATTTTTTTCTTTATCTTAATGTTCAATGTTATTATCTACACGTGGTTCAAATAATTTGTAACACCGTTACCGTTGACATTGTCGAGGGACACAGGTAGTTTGCCATCTGGTACGTAACACGTGGTCGAAATGGTGGGGCGATTCCTATAAAGGACAATGAAAGCATAGTACTCGAGCGAACAACGACTAAACGCTCGCTAGTCGTCCACAGTTTGGACTCTCTTTGTCCACGAGAACGTGCGTTTCGCAGAGATGTTTACTCGAAACTTGAACTTATTTCTATGTGTCCTCGGCGCGCTCAGTGGGTGAGTAACGAATGCTCTATTTAATTAATAATAGACTCGCTGGCGTCGATTGTGCAACTATATTTAATAAATGGGCGCATGCGTACTTTGTACTTTGGCTGGGGAAGAGTGAACTAGGGAAATACAGCATATATTTACGATCTCGATGACCCCCGCCAAATTAACGCGTACCCTAAATTGTTTTCCGTTTCGCTCGGACACACGCAGAGAAAACAATGGTTGTACAGCACGCAAATAAATTTATATCTAGCTCTAGATACAATGCTATCAACGTTCTCGGACGATAAACGGTGCGCGTCGATGTTAAATTATTTTTTAAATAATGTTTGTAAACATAGATTCCGAATAAAAATTTTCTATCTTTTGGAAACCTCTCTATACATTTGGGTCTGCAATTTGGGACATGTTTTCATTGCAACCTTCAGGGAAAAATATTGTTCCCCTTTCCGTTTAGCACTGTTTACGCTATAAATTATTCTTGTATCTCGTACTTCACCGAAACTAGTCCAAATTGTTATAATAGAATTTGGAGCATTATTTGTGCCCTTATATTTACCTAAATACATACTGTATTGAAACCATAATTAATCGCAGACACGTGGCCGCAAGATCTAACGAATTCGACGTGCTAATTTTCACCCAACGATGGCCGAAAACGATTTGCATCGAGTGGAAAGAGGAATCACCGTCGCACGATTGCGCTTTACCGAGAGACAACTCCGAATGGACGATCCACGGGCTCTGGCCATCCCAGTTTCATAGAATGGGTCCTATGTTTTGCGATCGCACCAAGCCTTTCGATCCCGCCGCGTTGGTATCGTTGGAGAATGAACTGAGGGAGAAATGGATAGATATAGAATTCGGAAGGAAGTCTTACGGGCTATGGAAACACGAATGGAACAAACACGGTACTTGCGCGGCTGTGCTTCCGCCATTGAGCACCGAACAGAAATATTTCGCGAAGGGTCTCGCCCTTCTGCAGCAGTACGATATGAAAAACGTCCTGGCATCGGCGAACATTCTGCCTGGAGGGAACTTCGTGTACAGCGATCTGAACAAAGCGGTTCAACGAGTCTTGGGGAAACACCCTGTGATCGTGTGCAAGAATGACAGGGTAAGAGAACTCGTTGAGCCACAAGCCGACTCTGCGTATCTTCAAATCCTTTAAATGTTTTCACTGTTTCACGTTTTGATCTGTTGGTTTCTTTCATAAATGCATGCGTACCAGAGTCTATTAATGTCTAAATAATTTTAGGAGACTGGATTGTCGTACCTGTTCGAGATACGAATATGTTTGAACAAGATGCTCGAATTGATCGACTGCGACGGAGTCTACGAATATCCCACGAACTGCGACAAGTCCGTAAAAGTGGTGTATCCCAGCCATGTATCGCAAGATTACAACGTCGTCAGGGTATAATAAGCCACGATATCCAACGATATCGAAGCACCATGTCCACTATCATCGATTAACGCCTACTCTCGGCTTTAAATTGAAAATAAATTTCCCAGTATTTCCAAATGTGTAGTCTCTTTTTATTCCTTCGACTCTCGCAAACCATATCATTCGCGAATAATAAATGCCACACAGCAATACTCTTGCACTGCATATAAATTACAAACGGGGAATAATATTTCTTCAGAATAAAAATGCTGCTTTTTCGATGAACGACTCGCTGGACATTGTACATTGATATTATTTACTTAGAAGCCGTGTGTATGTGTGTTTAGTGGTTGTATGGCAAGTAACTCTGGTATTTACGTGGACTGCTGCACTTTCTTCTTAACAATAATTACCGATGCTGGTACTAAGCCTGGAATC
This sequence comes from Lasioglossum leucozonium, assembly GCA_028454225.1. Taxonomy (NCBI): domain Eukaryota; kingdom Metazoa; phylum Arthropoda; class Insecta; order Hymenoptera; family Halictidae; genus Lasioglossum; species Lasioglossum leucozonium. The sequence goes on from CM052214.1 coordinate 4,143,625, forward strand.
AATTAATCATGATAATCAGGATCGCCGTCGTGCCTATATCATCGTCAACAGTGGATACCGATTACTGATTTTACATACCTAGAACATCTAGCGGGGTATCGTAATCGTCTTCCTCGAAAATTTTCTTTGGAAAATTTGTCATTAAACAAAACGGTCCTGTCTCGTCTGTTCTGTTCATTTCGATGTACAATCTCACGGCGGACAGCTGCTCTTTGCTCCCAAATGTTTGCGTTAACGTTTGCCCATTGGTGAGTCTGATCTAAATCGTTGAACCTTAGCAGTTTCAATTGGAAGTACCTAATCTACAAAAAAGTCTGCTCAAACAAATATGCAACTCGTTACCTGCAGCTTGGTCTCGCTATAGTCCTTTCTGGGGGCCGGTGTGGAGGACGAAGGCACAGACGGAGGCGGCTGCTGAGGATTCTCCTGAGCGTTGGCCCTCGCTCGTCTAGCAGCTTTGTCTGCCTCGATTTGTGCTCTTATCCTTTGTCTCGCTAGCTTCTCCTCTTCCTTCTCCTGCTTTCTCTGTTCCAACATCTTTTTTGTTTCTAATTCGTCCCATCTAAATTCGCAACACCGAAGCAAATATATTTAATGATCGTCCATCGTGGAGGGCAAACACCAAACTTACTTTTTCTTAGCCTCTGCCATTTCTTTACCAACGCGTATCCTATTCTTCTCTCTCGTGATTGTATCTATTCTCTCCTGCTCCTCCCGTTCCTTCTTCTTCTGTTTCAACTTCTCCGTTAATATTCTCAGCTGCTCTTTCCTCTCCTCCTCCGTGAGAGGCTCCTTCTCCTCCGTGCTTTCCGAGAATCTATCATGACCAGACTTGGTCGCATGAAACTCAACTGCTACATTATTTTTGAATAGCTTTCCACATCTAAAAGTATCCGACATTAGATAAGATCAGAGTTTGCTCGTTATCGATTGACCATTTTGCGATGTTGTTACTCAAATATTTAAATACTGTTAAACTATGCGGTACGCAAGCTACTGAGAATAAAGCAGCTAGAGAATCTGGACCGCAAAGGGTTGAAGTAGCACACGTACACGTCGCATTTCATGGACAGGGCAACCTCGGTAGTCGACACTTGACTGCTGGCAGTGGCTGTGCTGTCTTCCGCTGGAGTCTCGGCGGCTGACGTCGGTACGCTGTCGCCGAGAGTCTGTTCAGGCGTTGGCTCGGCATCGTCCGAGTGAGCCAGCAACCTTAAAACGATGTTAATTTTCATGAATTAATTGTTAAAAATTAAAATCGCCACCGGACGTTACGAACAGATCGCTTAATCTAATTCTTACCATTCCATCGCCGGAACGACACCTTTGTTTCCAGTGATCTCCAGGGCTTTTTCCCTGAAAGAAAATACATGACACCGTTGTAGGTTAGACGTACACATCAACGAGCGTGGAAAACTTACGCTTTCGGTAAACTGAAGCCCATATCGAGAAGCATGTTTACATCGCTCGACGACATCCTACGCAATTCTGTTTTTTTTAATAATTATTGTATCTTTATCATCAACAAAGCGGTGTCCAATGATCCACCGATCAAAAACTAAACGTCACGTTCAACCGACGCGCTACCTACACCAATTTGCACGTTTTATAACTACGTACGCATACGACTGCACGTACACCGGAAGTTGTTTACGTCGTAATTTAAAAAAATTTAATAAACGTACTTGTTAACTTACTTTTCGCCTTTACCTTGAACATGCGGTAAACTATTTGCTTGTGGAATATTTCTTCGGCTATGTTATACGTAAAAAATATCAACATTCGTACAGAGAAAGGTCGTTGTTACTTAAAGTGAAGAGTAACCAGTTTATTTTTCACAATAAACGTTGTTTACAGTCAACAAAAACATACAACTCGTTGCAATTACAATTTGTCGCAGCTTGTAAAATATTGTGGATTTTCCTTTTCGTAAATAATCAGTCGCAAAGTAAACGAAAGTGGATGGAGGATATAGATTTGTAATGGAAGTGAATACTTAAATTATGCAACTTATATACGTAGAGGTACATGAAATATTTAGCTTAAGCGAAAATGCAATTGTGTACTATCATGGTTAATCAAATGAAAAAGAGAGAGAGAAAGATATTATTCGGTGAATAGACCGATAATCGTCGCATCGTTAACTCGGTTAATTCTACGATGTTTGTGATTGGAATAATGATTGTGATTTTCATGTGTTCTAGGTATTGATTTTCTTTTTTTTAAAGATCGAACAATGAAGAATATTGCCCTAAAGTACTGTTAAGTTAGAAAGGTTGTTATATTCTAATATTCCTGGGATGCTTTGTCGCCTTTTGAAGAGCTACCGGTACTGGTCTTCTTCGGCAATAGAACTGCTTGGATGTTGGGCAGCACACCACCTTGAGCAATAGTTACGCCGGAGAGCAGCTTGTTCAACTCTTCGTCGTTGCGAATGGCCAGCTGCAAGTGACGTGGAATTATCCTAAAAGCCAGAGAAACATATACAGCCGTTAAATATCTGAAAACCTGTGAATTGTGCATAAGAACAGTGACCTTGAGTCAGGACTTGACCCTCGGACGTTGATACACACAAAAAATATAATATTTCCTGGATGAACAATTGCCTTTCTTTTATTGAAACTTCAAAATACGTTCGAACGAATAATTACGAGCGCAGATACGCAGAGTATTTTGCTATTTATGGTACGATCGAAGATACAGGGGGGCGAATGCTGCGTAAAAAATTAGGGAGTGGAATTCTTCGAACGAGGGGCTCGTTCTCGTATCTCGAGAATCGAGCTCGGGCATCGATCGAACCCACGCCATTGAATGCAATAAATCGTGGAGAGAGACGATACTCGACCGACAACGCAGCACGCGTTTCTCGCGTCTTTTCGAAATTGCGTTTGCTCGAGAAACTGTATGCTCTTTCGATTTATATATATATATATTTTTTCCCCCCCGAAGGATTGCCGTCTTATCGATTGTACCATGAACACGGAGAGACGCGCACACGTACCCTGGTTTGCTCGTGTAAAAGCGAAATAACGAAATAATGTGAAAATACAGGAAGACGTACGTTAAAAGAGGAGAGGGGGGAGAGGGCCGGGGGAGAGTAGAGAGAATGGAAAGGCTCGCTCAACCAACCTTGTCTTCTTGTTGTCCCTTGCGGCGTTCCCGGCTAACTCGAGTACTTCGGCCGCCAAATATTCCATTACCGCCGCCAAATAGACCGGTGCCCCGGCGCCGACACGTTCCGCGTAGTTTCCTTTTCTCAGAAGACGATGGATTCTTCCGACCGGGAACTGCAGCCCTGCCCTGCTGCTGCGAGTCTTCGCCTTTCCCTTGGTCTTGCCTAGAACGCAAACGAATCCACCCATTTCTCTCCAGATTTCTCGGCCAGATTTTCGCCGCTTTTCGAACGTAAATCCTCTACTTACCACCTTTACCGCGTCCTGACATCTTCTCGCGAGATTAGAACCGAAACTGGCCGCACGAATCAAGGAGGAACCGCTTCGTTGCGATGCTTAACTGCGAATGAACCTCTAGCCTGGCCAACGACGGTTACGCGTATGGACGTCAGATATTTTGGCGGCGACAGTTAGGTCGTCGCCTAGTTTGCGCGGGAACGCTGCGGATCTGTTCCAACGGAACACCGTGGCGCCACTGTTGCGCGGGAAAACTCCCTAGACATCCGTAGAAATTATTTCGATAAAATCGTTCCTCTTGGCATCGAGGGATTATTCGATATCGCGGAATTAATATTACCCGATGATATATGAAACTCTAAGTTCAAACGAACCGCTGAAACTCATTTCTCGAATGTGTTACCGCGCCCCTACGTAAACTATAAGTGTACCTAGATGCGCTGACAATCTCCCGCCGATCTGTCACTATAAAATATGTCTCCCTATGACGATTCAATAACAGCCAATAATGCAAACAGCACAGATCGTACAAATCTTTGAATGCCTTTGCAGCAGTAGATCATGCTGCATTTGAAATATTAGACGTGTTATGTAAATTTCTTTCGCTCCTAGAGTTTTTCAGTACTGTATTTCATGTCCTTGTTGTACCTTCAGTTTAGGGTGATTAGGCTACTTTATCTTAACGGAAATACTAAATAGACAAGCTTGCCAGCATTTTTCCTTTCTTTTTCCAAATTTGTAGTCTTCCATCAAAAAATCTAAAAACCGTTGGCAGAGTGTATATGAGAGTGCTAAGTCTGTGACGTGAATGGTATAAAATATTATACCGAATAAAATTGTTATTCAGGGGCTAGAAAAATTTGTTGCAAGCGCGGGATCGTAGCGGGGAATCTTCTGCGTTCATATTATACAATAAAGCTGATTTATTGATTCAAAATGACCAGTATTCAATATTTATTACAGCAGCGAATGATTCGTGCCGCTTTTCCCATAAGACGCAAATGTAAATTCCGGCACGATTTACTTGTTGCACGTAAACGTCCGTACAGCGCCAATTCGTGCAGCGGCAAAACGCTCAAACTGTTA